>CAJQZJ010032031.1:1277326-1360893 GCA_907164525.1 Lophiomys imhausi | reverse complement strand
GTGTGTGTGTGTGTGTGTGTGTGTGTGTGTGTGTGTGTGTGTGTGTGTGTGTGTGTGTGTGTGTGCATTCTCATGCCGTGTGTGTGAGTGTGTGTGTGTGCATTCTCATGCCACGGCATGTATGAGGACAGAAGGCAATTTAGGGAAAAATCTCTCGCTCACAATGTGGGTCCTTGGAAATCAAACTCGGGTCACCATACTTGGCGACCAATCTGCAGAGCCATCTCCCGGGCCCCCATTCTTTATCTTTAAACGCTACTCATTAAAATGAGACATCCCTATAGGCTATATTCAATTGATTCGATCATGGACACTCTATAAGCCGGCCAAAACCATACGAAAGACTTCCTAGGCAACCATTCCGCGCAGGCGGGTCTCCTTCACACGGAGGTCTCCTTTCACAGAACCCTCAAGGTCTCCCTCCTGGGAAGCCAACGCCCGTTAGGCAAACAGCAGGTGCCCTTAGGCGGCGGGTCTCTTTGGCGTTCCGGAGGTTACGTGCTAGGGCCGCCCCTCGCATTCTCCCCTGGGGACCCCTTCCGCTCTTCCTCGAAGCAGCATTCTTCTTCTGGGAGCCTCCTCGACCCGCCCATCCACTTCCCGTGGCCTCCTCCGGGTTCTGGGGCGCGCGCCTTTTCCTGATTGGTTGTTATGTGTGCCAATCCGGGGCTCGGGGCCCACAATTGGCTGGCTCTCCTCACGGTCGAGTCACGCCGCTGAAGCGGATCAGGGAGGAGCGGCGGGCGCGCGGAGCTGTCTCCCTGTGCGTCGCGGTCGGTTTTCCGCGTCGGTTTGTAGACCGTCTGCGATGGCGGCGGCGGTGTCGTTTGCGGCTGAGGAAAGCTTGAGTGCGGCCGCAGTTCCCGACAGCAGTGGCGGGTCTCCCAAGGCCGAAGAACTAGAAGTTGGAGCGGCGGGCGAAGAGAAGGACGCAGCCTCTAAAGGACCGGAGGCCGTTGGGGACAGCGAGGAGGATGGGGAGGACGTGTTCGAGGTGGAGAAGATCCTGGACATGAAGTGCGAGGGAGTATGTGGCGGCGACGCGGCCGGAGGGCCGGGGCGGGGCCGGGGAGGGCGGAGAATCCGCGTGGAACGTCGAACGGCCTGGGAGGATGGCGCGGGGCGGTGAGCGCCAGACGGACATGTTGGAAGGGCTCAGAGTGACGTCTCGGAAGGACCCTGGCGGCGTCCGCGGAGGATGGGTGCTTAGGGAAGTTTGAAGCTGTTTTGGCAGAAGAGGCGAAGCAGTGGCTTGTAATGTTGAGAATCGTAGGATGCAAGGCAGCTGCTGGGCGACTTCTGTGGTCTTCAGCATTTAGGTATACGGTTAGGGCTCTTGCTCTCCGTTAGGTGGGACTGGTGGATATCAGACGAGTCGTCATAGTTCATCCTCCGCACCGTTGCCCTAGTGTTTTCTAAAAGTAGAAAATGCCCCATGGCTTAAATTCAGGAATTCCCATTCGTCCTCACAATAAACCTCAACCACACCGAGCGGTTGGGACCCTAAAGACACTGACCCCAAGTGTCACTCCTTTCTCCCCTGGGCGTTTTATGTTTGTAACTCAGAGATTTAAAGTAAGCCTCAAAGGAAAAATCATAACACGACATGCTTGGGCACTTACTATCATCCTTGCTGCGACTGTTGTCCCTGGGAGAAATTTTTACTCTCTCCCAAGTCTTGTGTTCCATCTGTTTGTGATGCCTCCCTCCGCCCCTTTCCCGAGCCCCGCCCGCAGAGCAAGATGCTTTCTCATTTCTGTCCTTAGGCTCTGTAGAGACCTCTATTTAAGGCATTATTTTTTTATCTTTACGTTTGCTTTTTCTACTGTAGATTGTGGGCTCTTTTAATCCGGGGACGTTTTTATTAATGTTTGAATCACTGATACTTAGTCCAGTAACAGCATGTGCTAACTTGTTGTTGTTCTCTGATACTGAAGACTGAACCCAGCGTCTCATGCAAGAGCTTTACCACCGAGCTCTATCCCCCAGCCCTCGGATTATTATTATTTTTTTTTTTTTTTTGGTTTTTTGAGACAGGGTTTCTCTGTGTAGCTCGGGCTGTCCTGGACTCACTTTGTAGACCAGGCTGGCCTCGAACTCACAGAGATCCGCCTGCCTCTGCCTCCCAAGTGCTGGGATTAAAGGCCTGCGCCACCACCGTCCGGCCTTAGCCCTCGGATTATTAAATGACTGAATGAAATGTGGTTTTGGAGAAAGGAGAAAGTAAGGGCATTAGATAGGTATCATGCCTTTACGGTTATTTGTTTCTATTGTATTTTCTGCTATTTGTTACCTGCCGAATACTATCTTTCATCTGTTAACTTTTTTTATCGATTGACAAGCTTTTTTAGTTGACTGCTGTTTGCCATATACATGTTGGCTTGATGTTAGAGATTTTTTTTAAGGCGTCGCCTTTCTCTAATAAGAGTTCCTTTTTTGCCTGTTTGTTTGTTTTGTTTTGAGTCAGGGTTTCTCTGTGTAGATCAGGCTGGCCTTAAAATTCAGAAATCTGCCTGCCTCTGCCTCCCGGATGCTGGGATTAAATGTGTGTGCATCACCACCATCTGGCCTGGCCTGATGGTGGAAATTTTTTCAAAGAACATTTTTTAGCATTTATTTGTTTATTCATTCATTCATTCATTCATTTTATGTGTCTGAGTGTTCAACCTGTATGTCTGTCTGGGCACCACATTCATGCCCAGAGAAGAGAGCATCGGGTCCCCTGGAAATGGTTGTGAGCTGCCATATGGGTGCTGGGAATGGATCCCAAATTCTTTGGAAGACCAACCAGTGCTTTTAACCACAGATATCGTTGCAGGCTCCCCCCTGCATTCCCTCCACCTGCACTCCCTGGTATTTGAGATAGAATCTCCCTCTGAAGTCCAGGTTGGCTTAGAGCCTGACACTCTCCTGCAGCTGCTGACAGAGAGTTAAACAATTGAAACTCCATATTCTCATGGAGCTAGACAGATAGGGCTGGAATGCCCCAGAGCCCACATAAAGCTGATGGCAGCCTGTAAACTTGGAGTTCCTATTGGGAGATGGAGGCGGGGAAATACCTGCTGTGTTCGGAATTAACAGGGTTGTACAGGGCTAAACAACTAGAGGCCCCCTTTTTTTTTTTTTTTTTTTTTTTGGTTTTTCAAGACAGGGTTTCTCTGTGTAGCCCTGGCTGTCCTGGACTCACTTTGTAGACCAGGCTGGCCTCGAACTCACAGAGATCCGCCTGCCTCTGCCTCCCGAGTGCTGGGATTAAAGGCGTGCGCCACTACGCCCGGCTGCAACTAGAGGCCCCTTTTAGGGTGGAAGGCAAGGTCCAAGACTGAGTTGTCTTGTGAGGTCTACCTGCAGCTGTGGCACACCCACACTCAAGCTGTGTGTGCCTGCACTGAGTGGCTAGACATGGATTCTGAAAACTAAACTAGGATCTTTTCAGTGAGAGCAGGAAGCAGCTTTAATGATTACTCCCGTTTCTGGCTTCAGTTTGAAGGTAATTTTTAAAAATATTTTTGAGATTATAATATAATAAATGCCATTTTCCCATTTTCTTTTCTCCCTCCAGACCTTCCTATATACCCCTCCTTGCTCTCTTTCAAATTTATGACCTCTGATATCTTAAAAAAAAAAAAAAAAAGCATGGTGTGGTAGTACACTTCTTTAATACCAGCATCCAGGAGGCAGAGACAGGCAGATATCTGAGTTTGAGGCCAGCCCGGTCTATATAATGAGTTCCAGGACAGCCAGAACTACATAGTGAAACCCTATCGCAAATTAAAAAATCCAAAGCTCCTGTGAGTTTTAGCTGAGCTACTGATTACTTCAGTGATCTTTGACTAATTGCTTATTCTATCTATAGTCTTCAGATTCAGCTATAGAATGACTAATAGCATTTATGTCATAGGTTGTTGTAAAGATTAACCAAGCTATTGAAAGTAAATATTTAAACAGTTTATGACATTTTGCAAAGCGTTTTATGAACCCCATGTTATTAGATTTGTTTGAATCACATGTGTTTGTGTATGCATATGTGGGTTTTTTTTTTTTTTCAGATTTTTTTGTTTTTCAAGACAGGGTTTCTCTGTGTATCCTTGGCTGTCCTGGACTCACTTTGTAGACCAGGTTGGCCTTGAACTCACAGAGATCCGCTTACCTCTGCCTCCTGAGTGCTGGGATTAAAGGCGTGCGCCACCATGCCAGGCAATTACAGACAGCTGTGAACTGCCATATGGTGCTGGGATTTGAATCCAGGTCCTTTGGAAGAGCGGCCAGTGCTCTTAGCAGCTGGAGCATCTCTCCAGCTCTTTTTTTCAGATTTTTATTTTATGTATATTGTGTATGTATGTGCATCACATGTGCCTTGTGTGCTTAGGCCAATAAAGGATGCTGGATTTCCTAGGACTGGAATTACAGGCACTGTGAGCCTCCAGTGCCTCAAACCCAGGTCCAGGTCCTCTGCAGGAGTAGTAAGTACATGTGCTTTGGTTTTATTTTCCTTTTTTTTTTTTTTTTTTTTTTTTTGAGACGCGGTTCTCACAGTGTTTGGCCTGAAATTTACTGTGAAACATAGGCTTGCTTCAGACTCCACAACTGTTTCCTCTGCTTCTTCTCAAAGGATTGTAGGTGTGTATCACCCTACCCAGCAGCAAACTCTACTTGATTTTTTTTTTTTTTTTTTTTGGTTTTTCGAGACAGGGTTTCTCTGAATATCTCTGGCTGTCCTGGACTCGCTTTGTAGACCAGGCTGGCCTCGAACTCACAAAGATCCGCCTGCCTCTGCCTCCCAAGTGCTGGGATTAAAGGCGTGCGCCACCACCGCCCGGCTGATTTTTATTTATTTACTTTGTGTGTGCTGGTATTTTGTTTTCATATATGTTGTTGTGGGAATGTCAGATCCCCTGGAACTGGAGTAACAGACAGTTGTGAGCTGTCATGTAGGTGTTGGGAATTCCAGGTTCTCTGGAAGAACAGTCAATGCTCTTTTTTTGTTTTGATTTTGTTTTGTTTTTTTTTTTTTTTTTTGAGACAGGGTTTCTCTGTGTAGCCCTGGCTGTCCTAGACTCACTTTGTAGACCAGGCTGGCCTTGAACTCACAGAGATCCACCTGAATCTGCTTCCTGAGTGCAGGGATTAAATTCGCAACCACGCCCAGCAATTACAGGCAGCTGTGAACTGCCATGTGAGTGCTGGGATTTGAACCTAGGTCCTTTGGAAGAACAGCCAGTGCTCTTAACCGCTGGGCTATCTCTCCAGCTCCAGTCAGTGCTCTTAACTGCTGAGCCCTTTGATTTTATTTAAAAATATTAATTTGTTTGTGCATGTGGATGATTTTGGAGACTAGAAGAGAGTGGCAGATCCCCTGGAGCTTCGACCGATAGTGAGCTGCCTGTTGGTACTGGCAACGCTATTCTAGTCCTCTAAAAGAGCAAGAGCAAGTGTTCTTGGCTGTTAAGCCATGTGTCCAGTCCCCAGCTGCCATTTTGTTGCCAGGGTCAGTCCTCTCTTTCAATGTGGTATCTGGGGCCCTTAACTCAGGTTGTCAAGTTTATGCCAGAAGCACCTTTACCTGCTAAGCTGTTTTGCTTATTCCCAACCCCCTTTTAAATTTCACCAGCCCTCTGCTTGAGAATTAATAACATTTGTCAGAGAAGTACAAGTGTACTACTGCTTCATTAAAAAAAAAAAAAAACCTAAACAAGCCGAGTGGTAGTGGCACATGCCTTTATAGAGGCAGAGGCAGGTGGATCTCTGTGAGTTCAAGGCCCTCCTGGTCTACAGAGCCAGTTCAGGACAGCCAGGGCTACACAGAGAAACTCTGCCTGGAGAAAAGAAAAAAAAAAACCAACAAAAAATCTAAACAACGTTGCTTATATGAGAGAATAATCTCCAGTTACTAAATGCCATTGTTGAATAACCTACCTGCTTTTCATTGCTATTTTAAGAGTGTGCATTGCTTTATAATCAGAAAAAGACATCGGTCTTGGGTTTTTGGTTTGTTTGTTTGTTTTGCTTGCATTGAGGGAGTTGGTTTTTTGAGACAGGGTGTTTCTCTGTGTAGCCCTTGGCCACTCTGTAGACCAGACCAATCTCAAATTTAGAGAGCCTCTTGCTTCTGCCCTCTCCTCCCCCCAAGTGTTGGGATTAAAGGTGTGGGCCTTGGTTGCCTGGCAAGTGTTTGTTTTGTGTGTCAAGCCCTCCTTCCCTGCCCCAGTTGCCATCCCCTGTCTTCCCCCACCCCTCTGGTTTCTTTGTATATAGCCTTGGCTGTCCTAGAACTAGCTCTGTAGACCATGCTGGCTTTGAATTCACAGGGATCCACCTGCCTCTGCCTCCCAAGTGTTGGGATTAAAGGCCACCTCCCCCATCCCCCATGTCAAAAAGGCTAATGAGACCTCCCACAGCCACCCATAAACTATTGGCCTCAAGAGACAAATATGCACATTTTCATTTGATGTTAATTTTCTTTTTTTTTTTTGGTTTTTCGATACAGGGTTTCTCTGTGTAGCCCTAGCTGTCCTGGACTCACTTTGTAGACCAGGCTGGCCTCGAACTCACAAAGATCCGCCTGCCTCTGCCTCCCAAGTGCTGGGATTAAAGGTGTGCGCCACCACCGCCTGGCTGATGTTAATTTTCATTTTGATGCCATTTCAAGTTCTCTTGTTCTTAGCAACTGGTTTAAAATTTTAATCAGTAATATGTCTGTTTTAATTTACGCTGCAGGGTAAGAACCTTTATAAAGTACGGTGGAAAGGATATACGTCTGATGATGATACCTGGGAGCCTGAGGTCCATCTGGAGGACTGTAAAGAGGTTCTTCTTGAGTTCAGGAGGAGAGCCGCTGAGAACAGAGCTAAAGCAGTCAGGAAGGACATTCAGGTAACAAGTTTTATCTCGAGCATGTTTGCTTGGGTGTTAATAATTTTACTTATACAGAGTATGTATGGTAAACAATTTATGAAAATAACAATGTCTAGTAATTCTTATGTGAATTCCATGTTGCTAGTTTGCCCTCACAGACTGCTTCTGATGATTTTGCTCAACTCTCCAACCTGTGATTCTATTTGACAGACAAGTATAGTTTTGTTTTTTGATTTTTTTTTGGGGGGGGGGTTGTTTGTTTTGTTTTTTGGGGTTTTTTTCGAGACAGGGTTTCTCTGTGTAACAGAGCCCTATATTTTTTGTTTTTTAAAGATTTATTTATTTTATGTATGAGTGCTCTATCTGTATGCACACCTGCAGCCTGAAGAGGGCATCAGATCACATTGTAGATGGCTGTGAACCACCATGTGGTTGCTGGGAGTTGAACTCAAGACCTCTAGAAGAGCAGCTGGTGCTCTTAACCTCTGAGCCATCTCTCCACCCTCAACAAGTGTAGTTTGCATGTTGTTAGTCAGCTTACACTGTAATGAAATATGCAACATAATTTAAAAATGTTTATTTTGCCTTATAGTTCCAGAGATGTTAGTCTGCTTCTGTGAATGCTGCTGATGGGTAGCACCAGGGTACTTTAAGCTTCTTGTTTCATAAGCCAGGAAGCACAAAAGAAACCAGGGTCCCAAATCCTCTTTGAGGTCATGTCACAAATGAATTAAGGATTTCTTATTAGGCTTCATCTCCCTAAGATTCCACCACCTCCCATTAGTGCCTCCCTTGGGACCAAGCCTTTAACACATGGACCTTTGGAGGACATTGAGCATTCAAATTACAGCAGACATGAATGTTGGCTAATAAGATGGGCATGTTTGTAGTCCCAGTACTCAGAACAATTAGGCATGATTACTGAGAGTCTGAAGCCAGCCAGGGCTGTAAAATATAACCCTGTCTCAAGAAGAAAGAGAGTAGGGATGTATTCAGTGGTATAGCACCTGCCCAGCATGTCCAAGGTCCTGGATTCATACTGAGGAGTAGGAATGAGAAACATAAAAATAAAGGAACAGAAAGACACACACACACCATAATTTCATATTTGCCCATGATATGAACAGCTCTTCTTTATATGGGGAGATTATTGCCATAATTGTTTTGTCCTAGTTTATAATATTGTTAGATTATAACACACATACTTAATCTGTGTTATTATTAACATGTCCTCATTTAACCTTTTCTGCTAGTTGAATAATTCTTTCTTTTTTTTTTTTTTTAGTTGAGACCAGTATTAACACTTTTCTTTTTCTTTAAGATTTATTTATTATGTATACAGTGTTCTGTCTGCAGGTATATCTGCAGATCAGAAGAGGGCACCAGATTTCATTATGGATGGTTGTGAGCCACCATGTGGTTGCTGGGAATTGAACTCATGACCTCTGGAAGAGCAGCCAGTGCTCTTAACCGCTGAGCCATCTCTCCAGCCCCAATAATTCTTTCTTGAGACAGAATCTCATAAGGTAGCCCTGCCTGGCCTAGAACTTCTCTACTAGGCTGGTTTGGAACTCACAGAGATACACCTGCCCCAGCCTCTGCTAGCATTACAGGTGTGTACTACCCTTGCCTGATTTTGGGTTTTGTTTTGTTTTGGTTTTCTTTTATGTTTATTACTTCAAGTTACATCTCCATCACAGTGCCCTCTTTCCACCTGCCGGTCCCATCCTCCCATGGTCTACCCCCTCTCCCTCCTATCCTACTCCTCCAGAGTGGGGTGTCCCTACATATCAGTCCCATCCTGTCCCCGCCCCAGTTCAGCAGTCATATGAGGGCTAAGTGCTTCCTCATGTACTGGGGGCCTACAAGGCAGCACCACTAGGGGAAAGTGTCTCACTAACAGGTAACAAAGTCTATGTTCCTGTTCCCTTTGGTGTGTTGGTTGTAGGATAGTTATCCTGTGCTGTATGGCTAAGATCCAATTATAAGTGAATAGATGCCGTGTGCATCCTTCTGAGTCTGGGTTAGCTCACTCAGAATGGGCTTCTCTAGTTCCATCCATTTGGCTGCAAATTGCATGATTTCCTTGTTTCTGATAGCTGAGTAGTATTCCATTGTGTAGATGTACCACAGTTTTTTAATCCATTCTTCGGTTGAGGGACATCTGGGTTGTTTCCAGTTTGTAGCTATTACAAATTAGGCTGCTATGAATATAGATGAGGATATGCCCTTGTAGTTTGGTGAGGAATCATTTGGATGTATACCCAGAAGTGGTATGGCTGGGTCCTGAGGTAGGGCTATTCCAAGTTTTCTAAGTTGTGGCCAGACTGGCCTGGTTTTGTTTTTGAGACAGAGTTTTACTCTATCTCTGGCTGGTTTGGAACTGTGTAGTTCAAGCTAGCCTTGAACTTCTGATTCTCCTTCCTTGGCCTTTTGAGTTCTGGAATTACAGGTAGCATACCTAATAAAATTAAACAACTTTTAATCCCCTCCCCCCCGTTTTTTGTTTTGTTCTTTTTTTTTTTTTTTTTTGGCAGTGTTGGGTATTGAGGTGACATTTTGCCACAGAGCTAAACCTTTAAGCCCCAACCATGAATTTTGTGGTAGATGTTTGTGGGCAATTGTTTTGCTATGTCATTGCTTTATAATGTAAAGGTTCAGGAAGATTCAAAAGATTAAGCCAGTGCCACCACATTCTCTTACCTTTTCAACCTTTGACACTGTAAGAAAACATTTTTCCATCCATATTTCTGTTCCTTTATTTAGTACAAGATAGTTTTGGAAAAAGAGTCATAAAATTTGTTTCTTTACAGTTTTTGTTGTTCATACAAATATCTTTTTTTTTTTTGAGACAGGGTTTCTCTGTGTAGCCCTGGCTGTCCTGGAACTTTCTTTATACATCATGCTGGCCTCAAACTCAGAGATCCACCTGTCTCTGCCTCCAAATGCTGAGATCATGCCTGGATAAATATCTTATTATTGAATTTCTTTTTTAGAATAGGAAAACATTTCAGTAGAAACTATTTAAGATTATATAGCACAAATCGATCAAATAGGTAAGATTTCTTAAGATTATATAGCACAAATCGATCAAATAGGTAAGATTTCTGTGTCGTTATATAACTGAAATATAACAAGTTTAAAAACATTCTGGGAGGGCTGATGAGATAGTTGAGCAGATGAGGGAGCTTGCTGTCACTCCTGATGGCCTGAGTTTAGTTCTTAGACTTCACAAGGTAAAAGGAACAACATTAAGTGACCCTCTGACCTCTACATGTACACTGTGCCATTCTTTTGTATGTATGCACGCTCACACACACAAAATGAAAAACTGAAAATTTCAATTATAGTCTATTGTACATAAAACTGTTACTTTTTTTTGTTTTTAAAGATTTTTATTTATTATATATACAATATTCTGCCTGCATGTATGCCTATATTCCAGAAGAGGGCACCAGATCACATTACAGATGGTTGTGAGCCACCATGTGGTTTCTGGGAATTGAACTCAGGAACTTTGGAAGAACAGCCAGTGCTCTTAAACCTCTGAGCCATCTCTCCAACCCTACTTTTTTTTTTTTTTTAGGTTTTTCGAGACAGGGTTTCTCTGTGTAACAGCCCTGGCTGTCCTGGACTCACTCTTTAGGCTAGGATGGCCTTGAACTCACAAGAGATCTGCCTGCCTCTGCATCCTGAGTGCTGGGATTAAAGGGATGTACCACCATGCCCTGGCGGAGACTGGTACTTTTTAACTCATATTTTGATTTGTTACCACTGAAGCACAGACATTTTTCTTCTTTGTGTCTCCTTTTTATATTTTTGGTTGTGAGCTTGTTAGCCTCTAACTGCTGAGCCATCTCTCCAGCCCGTGTCTCCTTTTTAAAGTGACAGTCATCACTGCTAAGTCAGAAATATAAAAAATACATGCATTGAATTTAGGTAATTTAAAGAAGTTAAATCTGCTTTAAAAAATGTTTTCATTAGATTTCTTTAGTACTGCCTCTCAAAATCCTTGAAATTATATTAGTGTTTTAACTCTTTTGTATTTTATAGAGACTGTCTTTAAGTAACGATATATTTGAGGAAGATCTTGATAGCGACCAGCAAAGTGACACAATAGAAGACACCACTCCAAGGAAAAAAAAGAAAAAAATAAAGTATAAAGAAGAGAAAAGTCCAGATGATTTGAGCAAAAAAAAAAGTAAAAGTGGGAAAACTAAAGTACAAATCAGAGCTGGAGAGCACTTCTGAAAATTTAGGTTTTGATGTAAGGACAAAGAAAAGAATTTTGGAAGTCAAGGAAGAAGTAAAGGACTTCAAAAAGCCCAAAAAGGATGAAATAAAAGAAACCAAGGAATTAAAGAAAGCCAAAAAAGCTGAAATACAAGATTTAAAGTTCAAAATAGGAGAAGATCTCAAAGACAACCGAAAAACAAAGAGAGAGAAATATGTTGAGTCTCCGCTGGAGTCTGAGTCACCTGTACCTAATGATTCCCACTTTCCAGAGGATGACACTGAAGACCCTTTTTCTGACAACAGAGAAGAGAATCAAAAGATAACTGTAAAAGATAAGACAGGACAAGATATAGTGCAAGAGGGTATTTTTGAGAAACATCTGGATGACCTAGTCAGTACTGAAGAGGATGCTGGTGCCCGAGTTGGAAGGAAGAAGAAAAAGCCAAGGAAATTTGAGGAATTAAAAGAGATCAAGAAGCTAGAAAACACGAATACCGTTTTAGAAAGGAAAACGATACCTAAAAAGCAAAGAAATCAAGGCAAAGGCAGAAGTAACCTAGCAAATAAGTTACCATTACCTGTTTCTGCCCAAACCCTGAAGAGTTCAAAACTGAGTGTGGAAGAGAAGGACCTAAGGTCCCCTGACTCAGCAGAGGAGGTAAGGGTGCTAGGGAGCTTGTAGAGTACACAAATGCTTGGTACACATTGCTGCTGGGTGTGCTGTGTCGGGAACTTTGACAAGGAATGGTCAAACTAGAATAAGGTTTAACTCCTCAGGTAGTTACTGACTGGTGTCACTGAGGACAACTGCATGTGTGCAGATCGTTAGGCACTCAAACCTGAAGTTTAACAAAAGTCAGACATGTTTGTAGAGGGGTTTAGGTGTTGTGCAGCATTGTATAGTCAGGCCTATTAGCTTTATCAACTTACTAAATTTCATTTTGGGTTGTGTAGGTGTTCTCTTTTTTAAAAATATTTGATACAATGCATTTTTGACCATCACATTCATCTCCACTCTTTCCCTAACTTCCTCCAGATCCACTTTCACCTTTCCTCCCTTTTTTCTTTTATACTAGCTTGTAGAAATTTCTTACTTCTTCCCTGCCCCTCTCTAACAAAATGTCTTAAACTGTAGCCCAGGCTGGCCTTGAGCTGATCCTCCTCCTCCTCCTCCTCCTGGGGGTCGGGGTTACAAGTTTAGCTTTTACCTCTTGTTATATTTTTAAGACAGGGTTTCTCTGTATATCCCTGGCTGTCCTTGAACTCACTTTGTAGACCAGCCTGGCCTCAAACTCACAGAGATCCACCTGCCTCTACCTCCCAAGTGCTGGAATTAAAGGTATGTATCCCCATGCCTGACTAAAGATTTTTTATTTTTTTTTATGAGTGTGCATGCCACATGTAAGCCAGAGGGTGTGAGATTCCTTGAAGCTGGAGTTAGAGGCAGGTATGAACCACTTACAAATACATGGATGCTGAGGACTGAACTGTGGTTCTGTAGTAGTAAACACTCTTAACCACTGAGACATCTCTTCAACTTTTAATTTCACATCCTGTATTTTTCCAAGTTGTTTTCAGTACAGAAAGAAAGAAGTACACAGAGTATATTACTATTATAAATTTTTAATTATTATAAAACATTTAATATTTTATACCGATATTGCAATAATTTGCTTTTGTGTTTTTTAATGGAAAATTTCAAAATTGTGAAAGTATTTGTCAAGAATTATTGTAACAGGTGAGTTTCTTTTCATTATTCTTGGTTTTGATAATTTTTTATTATTTTGTGTGTATTAGTGTTTTGCCTACATGTCTGTGTGAAGGTGTCAGATCTTGGAGTTGCAGACAGTTGTGAGCTGCCATGTGGGTGGTAGGAATTGAACCTGGATCCTCTGGAAGAGCAGTCAGTGATCTTAACTGCTGAGCCATCTCTCCAGCCTCAGTTGTTTTTTTTGTTTGTTTGTTTTTTTGGTTTTCCGAGACAGGCTTTCTCTGTGTAACAGCTCTGGCTGTCCTGGACTTGCTTTGTAGACCAGGCTGGCCTCGAACTCACAGAGATCCACCTGCCTCTGCCTCCCAACCTCAGTTTTAATAATTTATCTTAATCATTTTAAAGAGAGGGAGAAGCCATTTCTTTTGTTTCTTTTACAGGGTTTCTCTGTATCTCTGCCCATCCTGGGATTCACTCTGTAGACCAGGCTGGCCTCCAACTCACAGAGATCCTGCCTCTGCCTCCCAAGTGCTGGGATTAAAGGCGTGCACCACCATGCCCAGCTGGGAGAAGCCATTTCTATATCAACTTTGTTAAAAATTTTCCACTCTTGATTTCTTTTTTTTTTTTTTTTTTTTCTCAGAAATTTTATGTGACCTTACATATAAAGTAAATAATAGAAACCAAACATTTAGTGATAACAAATCATAAATTTATTTTAAAACAATCTAAATATTTTAAGCATTTAATATAGAAGTTTACGTACTTCTATATTTAATTCTAATATAAAATTTTAAATCTTGTCTGCATATTTGATACTTCAGAATGCATTTTTTGGAATTAATCCATATTTTGGTTTTATAATTGTTGGTAAAAAAAAAAAAAATACCCCTTACACAATTACGTAGAACAAAATGGCAGATAATTTAGGGCCATATTAGAAATTGTTAGAAGCTGTTCTACTCTCAAGCCAAAAGATTATGAAATAAGGTGTCGGGATGGCTTTAAATGAACTGGCTATGTAGCTGAGAATAACCTTGAACTGATTCTTTTTTCATCTTCTGTTTTTGAGGATCAAAACTGGACTAACATGCCCAGTTTATGTAACACTAGGGCTTGAACCAAAGGCATTGTGCATGCTAGGCAAGCACTATCAACTGAACTACATGCCAGCTCTGACCATTATGTTTCTATAGGAGTAGAAATTTGTACGTTAAAAACATACAGTAGTCTTGGGTATGCTGAGGAATTAGGCAGGATTGGCATTGTGTGGTACTGTATTTGAGCTTGAACTAAATTTTGGTTGTTGAACATTTAGAAACATGTTTCAGTTGTAAAACCTATTTGCTCCCTTGATATTGAGTTAAATGACCCCATAGTTAAAGCTGTGGTCTATAGAAAGATATTAGGTCTTGTTTACATATATATAACTGTAATCTGAGAACTTGGAAAGCTGAGGCAGAGAGGTTGGGAATTTGAGACCAGCATGGGGCTACATAACAAGACCCTGTCTAAAAAAAAACTTAAAAGAAATATTTATGGTGGTATTATCCTTAGTGAAAAACTGGTAAGTTTGTCTTGTCATGGGGAAAATGGTTCAGAAAATACTGGTGTATCAACTTGGGGACTGTAATAGTCAATTGAAATATAAGGTCAGTGTATCAGAAGGAAAACTTTAGAAAAAGTGATAGAGTGAAAACATCACAAGTACAGTGTAAATAAAAGCAAAAGCATTATCTGTAAAGTAACAAAAATACAGGGGAACGTAGATAAATGAAACAGTTATGGTTGCTTAATAAAAGTCTTCCTTTTTATTCTTAGGCTGGGTGTACGTGCCTTTAATCCAGCACGTAGGAGGCCGAAGCAAGGGGATCTCTCAGAGTTTGAGGCCAACCTGGTCTACAGATTAAGTTCAGTGACAGCTAGGCCTACACAGAGAAACTGTCTTGAAAAACTAAAAATAGAAAAGAAAAAAAGATTGATTTGTATGAAAATTTTGTCTGCATGTGTGTGTCTGTCTGTCTGTGTGTGTGTGTGTGTGTGTGTGTGTGTGTGTGTGTGTGTGTGTGTACCATGTGTGTCTACCTGGTGCCTAGAAAGTACAGAAAAGGGCATCAGATCTCCCGGAACTGGAGTTATTCCTATGGGTTTTGGGAACTGAACCCAGGTCCTTTAGAAGAGCACCAAGTGCTCTTAACCTCTGAGCCATTGCTGCAGGCCCAAGATAAGGTTTTTATAGAGTTTAATTCTGTAGTAGTTTAGTTTTTATTGTACAAAGGAATGGATTTCACAGTGACTTTTTTCATACATGTATATAGTGAACTTGGATCATATACAAGTTTGTTTGTTTAGTTTATTTGAGACAAGGTCACTGCATAGACCAAGCTGGCTGTGAATTCATGTTCCTGCCTCCATAGTCCTGGGATTAAAGGTTTGCACTACCACGCTATGCTCAAATACTTTTAAAAATAAATTCTTAGAAGAAAATTGGGTTTTGAGTTTGATTTTGTATAGGCTTATCATGTCTGAAAGATAATCTTGATTGACGGAGCGATGGGAAGAAAACTGAGTAATCAGCTGCTGTGTGCTCAAGTATGTGTAGACGGACATGGATGCCTGAATATTTTGGTTTGCAAATATTACAGTATCAGCTCTTGATCAATTCTTGTTTTGGGTTTTGTATTCATTGTTCTTTAGGAGAAAGAGACCAAAAAGAATGAACTCAAAGAAAAATATCAGAAAAGGTATGATTTGGACAAAGAAGAAAAAGGCAGAAAAGAGCCAAAGGGATCAAAATGTAAGTGTAAAAGTTAAAATATTTCCATGTTCATTGCCATCATTAAAAAAAAAATAAATTTCTTTTATGTGTGTATATGTGTGTCTGGGAGTATAGATGTGCATGTGTATGCAGGAGTCCTCGAGGGCTAGAAAAGGACATTGGATCCCTTGGAACTGGAGTGGTTGCTGGGAACATAGCTGGAGTCCTTTTCAGAACTTCTGAGCCATATCTCCAACTCATCTGTATAAAGAGCTTGGTTTACCCTAAAGTAATCTCTTTTCTACCCTGTAATGTTATAAAATTTTGTTCTTCAGATAATTTAGAGCTCTACACTTCATTTAATAACTTAGTTTATTGCTGGGCAGTGGTGACATACACCTGAAATCCCAGAAGAGGCAGGCAGATCTTTGTGAGTTCAAGGCCATTTGGTCTACAGAGCTAGCTAGTTCTAAGACAGCTAAGGCTACCCAGAGAAACCTTCCTTGTCTCAGAAAAACAAACAAAACTTAGTTTATTATAAAGGTTGAGTTTTTTTTTTTTTTTTTTTTTTTTTGGTTTTTCGAGACAGGGTTTCTCTGTATATCTCTGGCTGTCCTGGACTCGCTTTGTAGACCAGGCTGGCCTCGAACTCACAGAGATCTGCCTGCCTCTGCCTCCCAAGTGCTGGGATTAAAGGCATGCGCCACCACGCCTGGCAGGTTGAGTGTTCTTTATCTGCAATATTTGGGACCAAAAATGCTTGATTCTTCTTTCTGGTTCAGTGATATTTATATGTACATAGAATGAGATTTCTTAGGAATGGGCCCAAGTCTAAATCCAAATTTTGTTATATATGTACATTATGTACATTCTGAAGGTAATTTTATAACATTTTTAGTGTTTCTGTGTTTTTGTTTCCTGTTACATGACATTAAGAGTGAAATTTTGTACTTATAGTTTCATGTTGGCACCCAAGTTTAATTTGGGGCATCTTGGGTGTCTGTAGTGTTCGGTGTGTCTGTATGAGGTTGAGACAGGTGTGTGCGTTTGCCCATGCTCTCAGGGAGCGGAGGAGGACATGAGCTTACTGCTTTGTCACTCTCTGCCTTGTGCCCCTGAGCGAGAGTCTTCCTTCTCCTGAGTCTAGAGGTGAGCTGGCAGTCAGCAAGCCATTTGTCCATACCGCACATAGTTGTAGAGTTTCAGGCACTCACAACATGTCCTGATTTTCATATTTGGGAAGTTTGAACTCAGGTTTCATGATTGCACAACCTTACATGTGCTATTTCTTCAGCATTCTTGACTTTATGTGTTTTGTTGTTTTATTTTCTCGAGGCTGGCCTCAACCTCACAGCCCTGCTTGCCTGCCTCTGCATCTGGGATTGAAGGGGTACACTACCATATATCCTGCCAGCCACACACATTTTTAATACTCTTTTTCTTCCCCAGATTGGAGTGGAACTTAGGTTCTTACTCATGCCAGTGAGTGCTTAAGCCGCATCTCCAGTTTAAAAGTAGATTTTATCTTAGGTCTAGACTCACACATGGCAATAGTAATGCCTGTCTCAGTGGCTCATACATAAAGTACTATCAGGACTGCATCTATTTTGAACAATACAAGAAGCACTTAACTACATTCAGAGATTTGTTGACGATTCAAAATATTATCAAATTAATGTCTGGGCAAGATGTCCAGGGTGAACGGTGCTGATCAGTGTTCTGAACTACACTTCTGTGGTTGGGACAAAGCACAATTGAAGAAAGGGAATCTCAGTGATCCTCAAAATACCCCACCTTTCCTCCTGAGAGGCCCATGTGTGACAGTGTCCTAGAGCTTGTGCAGAAGTTGTTTCTGCTGCTAAATAGAGAAAAGAGCATGGTATAAGAGCTCCTGATAAAGCTATCAAATTCCACTAGCTTTGAGCTAAAAACAAAATGTAAGAAAAACTGAGTATAGATTAGTGGTAGAGTATGTGCTTAAGAATGCAAGGTCCTGGGTTCTGTCTTGAGCATCAAAAGTGAGGGCAGGGGTTAGGAAAAAATATGTAAAGCACTAGGCAGTTTGGAAGGACTCTTTTTTTTTTTTTTTTTTTTTTTTCGGGACAGGGTTTCTCTGTGTAGCTCTGGCTGTCCTGGACTCGCTTTTGTAGACCAGGCTGGCCTCGAACTCACTGAGATCCACCTGCCTCTTCCTCCCAAGTGCTTGGATTAAAGGCATGCACCACCACTGCCCAGCGGAAGGACTCTTATAAATGCTGGTTACTTAAGTTTTTACTAGCAGAGATATTGGAAACCAGACTCAAGGATACTTCACATACATGAAATATATAATAGTTCCATTTAGGCAAAACTGCACTTGAAATTGGCATACAGAAGGAAGGATCTAGTCTGGTAGAGTGTGTCCAGCATGCACAGGAAAATTAATCTCCCCCTCCCCACAAAAAACAATGCAGGAAGGAAGGAAAAGTTACTCAAGCAGGTTTGCATATACTCCTTTCTCACAGCTTTTTGGGCACTGAGCAGCGGATAAAAATGACTTTGATAGTAAATCTTACTTTGCTTCATAAGCATGGCAAGTATTAGTAAATCCACAGAAAACATGTTTATTCAATAGTACAGATTTTCTTTTGATTGTAACAAATTTGCAACTTAGTTAATGATTGGCTTTAATTTTTATACTAGCATTTAAGGAAATCAGAAGTACATTTGATTTATTTAAAAAAACGACAGAAGAAAAAAATGATGTCCTTGAGAATAATTGGAAAAGAGAAGATATACCACTGGATTATAAAACTGCAGATGACCACAAAACCAAGGACAAATGTTCACTTAAAGAGAGAAATACTAGAGATGAGACTGACACTTGGGCATACATTGCTGCAGAGGGAGATCAGGAAGCTTCAGACAGTGTGTGCCAAACGGATGAGAATTCTGGTGAGTTTGCTTGGCATTGTTCAAATAAAGTGGTCAAGTACTCAATATTATCTATTCTTTTTCAGACTATAATAAAGGTTTTATGTGGATCTCCCGAGTAGCTTTTAGTATTGAAGACTCAGGTCATTTTTGACATCTAAATGCATCAGATATTTTCTAAGTTCTTATAATACACTTACAAAGATTTCTATTTTGCTGCTTAATTTTGTTTATTTGTTTGCCTTTTTGAGACAGGGTTTCTTTCTGTAGCTTTGTCTGTCCTGGAACTCACTCTGTAGATTAGAGCTGGCCTTGAACTCACAGAGATCCGCCTGCCTATGCTTCCCAAGTACTGGGAATAAAGGAATTCGCCAACAATACCCAGCTCCTAGGTTAATTTTTTTATCTTGAGATTTCATTCCAAAGTGATTGTATAGAAACTGTGTGGGGTGACACCAACCCTCAGTAGGTAGTGGCAAGAGGACTGAGAATTCAAGGCCATCCTCAACTACATAGGGAATTCAAGGACATGTAGCCATGAACTCAGGATCCTCTTGTCTACTTCCTGAGTGTTGGATAGTAGATGTGTTCCATCACTCCCTGCTGTGTATTTTTAGCTTTCCATAAATAGGAAATATAAATGAGACTATATATTGGAAATGTTTTTTTTTCTTTTGGTTTTTCCAGACAGGGTTTCTCTGTGTAATAGTCCTGGTTATCCTGGACTCACTTTGTAGACCAGGCTGGCCTCAAACTCACAGAGATCCTCATGCCTCTACCTCCTGAGCGCTGGGATTAAAGGCGTGCGCCACCACGCCTGCCATAAATGTTATCTTTAACATTTTGGGAAGGGAAGGTTCTTTCGTAGAATACAAAATACAAAAGCTATGGCAAGGAAGAATTTAAAAGTATACCTGTATGGGCTGGAGAGATGGCTCAGCGGTTAAGAGCACTGGCTGCTCTTCCAGAGGTCATGAGTTCAATTCCCAGCAACCACATGGTGGCTCACAACCATCCATAATGAAATCTGGTGCCCTCTTCTGGCCTGCAGATATACCTGCAGACAGAACACTGTATACATAATAAATAAATCTTAAAAAAAAAAAAGTATACCTGTATAACAAATATAAATGAGATAGCCTGATCATATGTGAAATTGTATAATCTGTGAATTTCAAGGAATAGATTTGAAATGTTTTCCTTTAAATACTATTTTTTTATTTTGTTGAGACAGGGTCTCACTATTTAGCCCTGGTTGACCTGGAGTTATGGTATAGATGAGGCTGGACCTCCAGCTCACAGAAATTTTCCTGTCTCTGCCTCCCAAATTCTGAGATTAAAACATCCAGTCTTATTTTAAAAAAATTAGATTTATTAGTGTGTTATATGTGTGCTGTGTGTGTCTGTCTGTCTGTCTGTGTCTACCACATGAAATTCCACTTTTTTTTTTTTGTTTTTCGAGACAGGGTTTCTCTGTGTAACAGCTCTGGCTGTCCTGGACTCACTTTGTAGACTAGGCTGGCCTTGAACTCAGACAGCTCCGCCACCCAAGTGCTGGGATTAAAGGTGTGCGCCACCACCACCCAGCTTGTCTACCACTTGAATGTCTACCTCCTGATGCCCAAGGAGGTAGAAGAGGGCATTGTATCCCCTGGAACTGGAGTTACAGATGGTAGTGAGCCACCATGTGGGTGCTGGGAACTGAACCCTGATCCTGTCCAATTCTGTTCCCCTTGCAGGAGCAGCAAATGCTCTTAATCATGAAGCCATCTCTCCAGCCCCTATATTGATTTTTTTTTAATAACTCAAAATACTTAACACACTAGATGTTCTAGAAAAACTTTATCTCCAAATATAGGTTTGCATAATGGACTTTTGAAATGATTGGTTTTTTCTTAAGATAGGGTCTTATGTAACTCAGGCTTGATTCACATTCTTTTTGTTTCCTTTTGGTTTGTTTTTTTTTTGTTGTTGTTGTTGTTTTCAAGACAGGGTTTCTCTGTGTAGGCCTGGCTATCCTGGAACTTGCCTTGTAGACCAGACTGGCCTGAACTCCACTTGCCTCTGCTTCCCGAGTGCTAGAATTACTGCTTCACATTTTTTTTTTACATTTATTTATTATTTTTGTGTCACATTCTTAATCCTACTTCATCTTCCCAAGTTTATCACCATTCCTATAGCTTCCAAGCAACATGTAATACTTAAAAGATTGCTACAAATACTTAAACATAAAATCTGTGTGGAGAAAATTGTAAAAACATTTCTTGGAAGTCATTACAACTTGCTTGCCTAGCTTATGTGAAGACCTAGGTTTGATCCCCAGCACTGTAAAGAAACTATTAAAATCTTTGCATGCCATTTTTATTAATAGAAAAATGGTTTACAAATTTGTCATTTACTTCAAACTAATTATAGCTTGCATGTAGTTAGAATCAAACCACCTAGCATTGGCTAGAGATCTAGATCAGTGATAAAGTGCAGGGCCCTGGTTTCCCACCTCAACACTGGAAAAAAAATTTCCATAGAATTTACAAATACTAACTTAAAGATTTATGTGGAAGACTTAGAAGCTAAATCCAATTGTGTTAGTAGTACAATATAAGTTGTAGCAGTTGTACTGGAGAGACTGCTGCTCCTGCATAGGAGCCAGGTTCAGTACCCACTTGGATGCTCACAACCATCAGTAACTCCAGTTCCATGGGCTCTTCCACCTTCTTCTGGGCTTCAAGGGTGATACATGTGTGTGCCACAGACATACATGCAAGCAAAATACTCATTCATATGTCTTTTTTTTCCTTAATTAAAAAAAAAAACCATTTACTTAGCATTAGGATGATTATATTAATTAGTACAACAGTCTTCAGTCAGATCCATGCATAGCTATGAGATGGAGAAAAGGTGACAAACATCACAGACTTAATGCTGGTAGAATAAACAAGCTGTAGGTCACTATTTCAGGATAATAGATTATCCACACACAAAACTCCTTACATAAAATCCTTAATAGAATAGTCAGACTTTAGATGATAGGATTCATGGGGCTAAGGTTTCTGACCTTGGGGTAGGGAAAGACTTACTGTATGAAACATCATGCACACACACACATATTCATGCACCACTGCATACGTATGCAAGCCAGGGGACAGCTTGCTTCTAGGAGTGCTATTTCTCCTTCCACTATTAGACCAGGGACAGGAATCAGGTGGTCAGGCTTGCCAAGTAAGGTTCTCTTACCCACTGAGCCATCTCAGTATCTCCAAAGTTTTTTTTTAAGCATTTTTATATATATGTTTGTTTTGCCTTCATGTATGTTTGTGCATTATGTGTGTGCTGGGAATCAAAGCCTGATTTTCTGAAGAAGAAAAGAAAAATATACTGGGTGAGGTCACACAAGCCAAAAAAAAGACAGATGCTACACATTTGTTCTCTTTTATAATGTGAGTCCTAGTTCTGAATCTTTGGGGAGTTTATCATATGATACATGTAGAAGCTAGGGAAGTAGAAACAGGCCCTTAGTTGGGGGCTGCATTTGGGGAGGGAGGATAGTAGAATATAGGTGAAATGAAAGTAGAAAGGGGAAAACTAAAGGCAAAACAGTTGAAATAGTTAGTGGAATGATGGAACTAAGGAGCCGGGGGAAAGCTCAAAGACACTACATAGGAACCTGTGACTTTGCAGTTCAAATAAAAAAAAAGTAAGAGGGTATAGTTGAATATATGTGATATGGAAGAACAGGATAGGGAGTACTGTGAACTAAGGGTTAAGAAGAGATAATGGGACAGGAAGAGTTGGGATGGGTTAGCCAAAAACAAGGAATGTATGATAAAAACCTATAAAACTCCGTTAGTTTGTAAGCTGATTTGGAAAAAAAAATTAAGCCAGGTGATGGTTGTGCACACCTTTAATCCCGGCACTTGGGGCAGAGGTAGGCATATCTCTAGGCCAGTCTGGTACAGACTGAATTCCAGGACAGCCAGGGCTGCACAGAGAAACCCTGTCTGGAAACACTCCCTCCATGCCCCCCCAACCCCTGCAAGATAAAACAATAAAATTTAAATGCAGTATACATAGGGTTTTATAAAATGTGACAAGTTTAATGATCAGTCTTAAGGTTTTGTGGGTTTTTTAATAGTTAAGTCCATGAGATTGTGTGTTAGTGATGCCTTTCTTTGTGTGTTTCAGATGGCAGGCAACAGGTCTTGAGTTTGGGTATGGACCTGCAGTTGGAGTGGATGAAATTAGAAGATTTTCAAAAGCATCTTGATGGGGAAGATGAGACCTTTACCACAACAAATACAATTTCAAGTAGTGAGTGATTTGCAAATTATTTGGCTCTTTCACAAATCTAGAGTTACAAGATCTAATCCACCTTTTCATTATAGATTTGTTGAGGGATGCTGTGAAAAATGGAGATTATATTGCTGTGAAGGTTGCACTGAACTCAAATGAAGAATACAACTTAGATCAAGAGGTACTATGCTTTGGGGGGGAAATCTCACAAAGAAGCACAGAATATAGTTCTGGCACAATGTAGAAGTTCTGAAACTGCAATTGATTATTACTTGTATTTATTAGTAAGTATAAACTGTAAGATTAGGCTGCGGAGCAGCCAGTGGCTTGTCCCGCCTTAATCAGTTGCCTGATTTGTCCTGGGGAAAGAGCCCCAGGACCAAGGGTGGCCTATACCACCTGTAACCTAAACTCTGTTAACTAATATAAGTTGTTATATTAGGCTGGTAGAATTACCGGCAGCTTGGCGGGAGATTCGCCCGAGTTCAACGGAGTCTGGGAGTCTGATGACCCCTGGATTGCTTGGACTGATGGCCTATAAGCCACTGTGGTCCTTTCCCCAGTAATCCCCAATAATTAAATACACCAAGACCTTTTAATGTTTCAATGCTTAACCCTTAGCTGGGCAGAGGTCTCAATTAGCTACTCTAAATTAACCTGGATCACCTAATCCCAAACTGCCATGTGCCTGTGATTACCTTCCAGCATTCTCAAACACGGCTATCTGCTTCCATGTCTCCTGGTGGAATGAACTAATTCTCTGTGTAAAGTGCAGGGTTCCTGTTCTAATCTCAGGAAGTACCGCCTTATACTCTTTCTGCCCAGCTAATTGGCTATCAGCGACTTTCATTAAGCAATCAAGAGAATGCCTCAGAAGGGTCAGTAACCAGATCTCAGCATTGAAATCAGCCTATCAGAAACAATATTATTAGCCCCAACGTAGTTCCGTTGTTTTCTTAGAAAAGTTCACATTTTAAAGGTCAAATACTCTAGACTGTATAATTGTACATTAGACTCCTTGAAATTCCACCCCTCCAAAATGAATGGTTTAGTGGTATATTATTTATTTTTCTGTTGCTATATAAATTGCTACAGCCAGAAGCAACTTAAAGGAAGGGTTTGTTTGGCAAACAAGTCCAGAGAGATAAGATTCCATCATGGCAGGGAGTCAAGGATGGCAACAGTATAATAGCAGAAGGAGGAAGCTGAGAGTGAATATCCTCAAACACAGAATACAAAGTAGAGACAGTAAACTGGAAGTAGGCCAAGGCTGTATCTCAAAGTTTATCCCCAGTAGCATGCTTCCTTTCCTACTCAAGGGTGCACCAATAAATCTTCTCAAACAGCACCACCAACTGGAAAACAATGTTTAAACACTTGAGTCTATACGGGACATTTCTCACTCAAACCATGTGTGGGTGTTACGCTATACTGCAGTGGTAAGGGGTGTAAAAGAACTTCCCTTTTTCTGTGACTATTGTATGTTTGTTTTGGTAGCCCATATAGAGCAACTGCCCAGCTTTTTATTGTCACTCAAGTTTTTTCATAAAATCATGCATGTGATTTTTTGTTGTTGTTTCTTTTTACATTGAAGCATATTAGATTTTTTTCTCCCTCTAGTTTTTAGGTGAGATCTGAGTTATTGGGAGAATTTTTCCTTTTTTCTTTTGAAATACTCTAATTCTATAGCTCAGGATAGCCTTGAACTTTCAGTGATTCTCTTGCCTAAACTCAAGTACATCTGGCTCTAGTAACTTTAACATTTACATAGGTACATCTATTGATGTAGTTTATGGCTTAAGTATTTCATCTTCTTTAGACAAGATTATTATGATTTTTTTTACTTTAATGATATGCTTTTGATTTTTAAACAATCTTTTTTAAATGTTTAATTATTTTGGTAGGAAAAGTGTATTTTTAGGTTGTCTTCAGTCACTGAAATGGTTTTTGTTTTTTGAGCCAGGCCAGTGTCGAAAGACCAACACCTGATCCTCCTACCTCTGGGTTTATTTATGTATTTTGTCTGCATGTGTGTCTACACCAAAGAAGGTATCAGACCCCATGGGACTACAGTTGTAGGTGGTTGTGAGTTGGCATGTGGGTGTTGGAATTGACCTCAAGACCTCTGTAAGCAGCTGGTACACTTACCTGCTGTGCTGTCTGTCCAGCCCCTAATTAATTTTTTAAATTTCAGGTGTTTAATTTTAATGTACATGAGTGTCTGCCTAAGTGTATATCTATGCACCATGTGCATGCAGGGGCCTGCAAAGGTGAGACGCAGCAGATCCTCCAGACCTGAAGTGACGGACAGCTGTGAGCTGCCATGTGGTTTTCGGGAGTTGAACTGGGTCCTCTGTAAGAGCAGCAACCCACCCGCAATCCCCACCCTTGCCTTTGGCCCAGCTGGCCTAAAACTTAATGTGTATGTAGTTCAGGTTGGCCACAAACTTGCAGAAATTCTCCTGCCTCCACCTTCCAAGCTCATGAGCTATCATACATGCTTGCTTATACAGGAGGATTGTAAAATTTAATGGCAACATTTATGTTTTTATTTATTTACTTTATTTTATTTTTTGGTTTTTCAAGACAGGGTTTCTCTGTGTATCCTTGGCTGTCTTGGACTCACTTTGTAGACCAGGTTGGCCTTGAACTCATAGTTCCACCTGCCTCTGCCTCCCAAGTGCTGGGATTAAAGGCAAGCACCACCACCCCCGGCCATTACAGACAACTGTGAACTGCCATATGGTGCTGGAATTTGAACCCAGGTCCTTTGGAAGAACAGCCAGTACTCTTAACTGCTGAGCCATCTCTCCAGCCCTTATGGTTTTTTTTTTTTTTTTGGTTTTTCGAGACAGGGTTTCTCTGAATATCTCTGGCTGTCCTGGACTCGCTTTGTAGACCAGGCTGGCCTCGAACTCACAAAGATCCGCCTGCCTCTGCCTCCCAAGTGCTGGGATTAAAGGCGTGCGCCACCACCGCCCGGCTGGTTTTTTTTTTTTTTTTTTTGAGACAGGATCTCACTGTATATTCCTCACAGGCCTAGAATTCAAAGAGGTCCACTTGTCTCTGCCTTGAGTGTTGGGACTAAAGATATGCACCACCATGTCTGTCAGCATCCTTTATATTTTTAAATGGCTTAGTGTGTAAAGGCTTGCTATGAAGTGTAAGGACCTGAGTTTGAATCCCCAGCATTCACATAAAGCCAGGCACAGTAGCTTGCATCTGTGATCTCAGTGCTTCTAAGACAAAATAGAGGCAGGACCAATCCTGGAGACTCGTGGACTGGCTAACCTGCTACGTGCAGTAGTGCACAAGAAGCTGCCTTGCTTTAACAAGGATTGGCCTCTGATCTCCACCTGTGTGTACATGTGCCTGCACATGTCATACACATCACACACAGACACATTTTCAAATTTTAGGACTGGGATATGACTCAGTCAGAAAGGTGCTTGCCACCCAAGCATGAAGAACCTGAGTTTGGACATATGGTTGACAGCATGTATCTGGGAGGCACAGATAGGAACATATATCCCTTGGGCTTGTGGGCCAGCTGATTTAATTGAATTTTTTTGTTCTGTTTGTTTTTTGAGACAGGGTTTCTCTGTGTAGCCCTGGCTGTTCTGGACTCAGTTTGTAGATCAGGCTGACCTCGAACTCACAGAGATCCACCTGCCTCTGCCTCCTGAGTTCTTGGATTAAAGGTGTGTGCCACCATGCCTGGCCAATTTAGTTGAATTTGATGGAAAACCTTGTTTCAAAAACATAAGGCAGAAAGGGGCTGGAGCCATGGCTCAGTGGTTACGAGTGTACTTGTAGAGGACTGCATTTCAGTTCCCAGCACACATGTTGGGTCTCTCACAGTAGCCTGTAACTAGAGCTCTAGGGGATCTGATTTTTTCTGAATTTACATGCACATACTACCACAGACATAATGTATAATTAAAAATAATAAAAATGAGTCTTAAAAAATAAGGTGGTGCACACCTTTAATCCCAGCACTTGGGAAGCAGAGGCAGGCGGATCTCTGTGAGTTCGAGGCCAGCCTGTTCTACAAAAGCGAGACCAGGACAGCCAGAGATACACAGAGAAACCCTGTCTCAAAAAACTGAAGAAAAAAAAATAATAATAATAAGGTGGCGACCATTTGATGAAAATAATGGCCTGTATATGCATGTGTGTACATATGTAACTCCCCTCATGAATACATAACACAAAACATCCTAAAGATTTTAGTTTCTGATTGCTTACTAGGATACTTTAATAAGCAATGTAACCTAAGTGGATGCTTAAATCATTGTACTTTAGTGGTTTCTCCTTGAAATAACTTGACTTGCTTGTAAATTTTTTCTGATTAAAGACAGACTAACATGGCCTCTCATTAATGAATGTCCCAGGATTCTAGTGGAATGACACTGGTGATGTTGGCTGCAGCAGGAGGGCAGGATGACCTCCTGAGACTCCTCATCACCAAAGGCGCCAAAGTAAATGGGCGCCAGAAGAACGGGACTACAGCCCTCATCCATGCAGCTGAGAAGGTTTGAGACTTGACTGCATGGAGGGACACTGAGGATCTTTTCTATGGTGAAATAGAATAGTCATATGTCACATAGCCTCATTTTGTGGTTTTAGTAGGTCTGTGACATGTCAATTATTTTTTGCTGTTAGCAGTTTGGGTTTTTTTGTTTGGTAGTGTTTTGTTTTGTTTTTGTTTTTGGAGACAGAGTTTCAGTGTGTAACAGCTTTGGCTGTTCTGGACTCACTTTGTAGACCAGGCTGTCCTCAAACTCAAGAGCTGGGATTTAAAGGCGTGCCCCACCACACCCGACATTTGTTCGCAGTTCTTTATAATGAGATTCAAAATGTGACTTACCTAGTTGGTAATTTATAATGAGTACAAGCTCTAGTTACACTCTCAGTATTTATTGTAATTTTAATGGAAGCCGAGGGGTAGGTAGGCTTCAGTGGCACTTGCTGACAGATCAGTGAGGGACCATACTCAGTGGGTGGGCTCCTTTGGCCATACATTGAAGAATCAGGGAGATGGTGGCCAGTCACCTGCATGGAATAGAATCTGCTGGGCTTTTTTCCTGATTACAAAACATCTAGAAGATAGATCTGTCTTTTAAAGAATTCTTGGAATTAAATTTGTTTCTTGTTTTTTCAATAGAACTTTTTAACCACTGTGGCTATTCTTTTGGAAGCCGGGGCTTTTGTAAATGTACAACAAAGCAATGGTGAGACTGCACTCATGAAAGTAAGTCTTCAGTTTCACAATGGGCGTCATGTTGGCAGTGCAGCCTGGTTAAAGCATAGAAACAGAGTAGTCTGGAATTGAGCAGCTCCCATATAATAGAAGTGGATCAGCAGGGCAGTAGCTTATGGCAGGGTCAGTGATGTACCAAAATACTCACAGTCTAAGGGACCTAGCAAAGAATCATGGGGTGGAGGTGGTGGGCATTGAGCCAGCAGAAGAAATGTATCAGCAGGAGTTGGGGAGCTGGAAGGGACTGCAGGTGTTTCCATGGATGGGAACTCTATGCTAGACATAGATGGTTCTGGAAAGAGGCAGACAGATCAAGGATTGGACAAAGTGTAATTTAGGAGAGATTTACAGATAGATGTCTTGGGTGATTTTTAGACAAATGGATTCTCATTCCCCAAGGTAGGAGGAAGAGTTTGTCTGCTAAACTAGACAGAGACAGGTTTACCTAGAAGCAATTAGCATGCCTGTTAAGGAACTACATCAGAGGTCCATACACATTCAGCTTACTGACTTTGCCTAGCAGGAATCAAGTAATGTGCCAAAGGTGCCCTAAAGTCACAGTGACAATACAACCAGGATCCTTTTAGTTACAGTAGCCTGTAACTAGAGCTCCAGGGGATCTTATTTTTTCTGAATTTACATGCACATACCACCACAGACATGAAAGGGTGCCCCACACCCATCCTTACAGGTTTAGAAGCTAGGACTAGGAAAGGAATATGTTATGCTCTCATTTTGTATTTGGAGAATCCATCTCCTTTAGAATTGTGGCTTACAGATATGGTTGAGTTGAGGGTTGTTGAATCTTCCTGCTGCTCCCAACCACCTTGCTTGTACTTTTCTTTGAGTGGTAAGTTCCATGTACCTCCCTGATCTCTGTCAGTAATTCTAGGTTTGTGACTCATAGTGTTACTAGCATAAGCTGTGTTCTATTGTCTGCAATACCAGGTTCCACTCTCAGGTATGAGCAGTGAATTGGATTACAGTACAACCCTAGGCTTGTCCTGAATCCCATACTCTACTAACCTGGATTCTTTCTTCTGAGCCTCCTATCAGGCCCTTAAGGTCTTGGTCACTGCTTTGTGAGTCTTCCTTATGCTTGATTTGGGTTCTGTAAATAGTCCTTTTATTCAGGGATCCGAGCCTTTATGTCTTTAGGCTTTGTGTATCTGTTCTACCACATATGTACACCAGACATATGCACCTCAGAGTACAGCCTTACTGAGAAACTACTAGACCACAACACTTGCTCCTCAGTCGATGGAAGAGCACAGAAAGGGGAATTGCTAGCATTTTCTATAAGACTGTTCAGGATTGGGAGTGTTCTGAGGGCACTTGGGAATTGAGAAAGAAGAACCCAGATTAAAAGGTGGATTTGTTCAAATGTTCAGTAGGGAGAGCGGATTCAGGAAAAGACAAGCAGTTTGCAGATGTGTACGGAAGTTCCTAAAGTAAGTGAAGTAATATTAGTCTGTAGCTAATAGTAACAGGAGTCAGTTCTCCAGCATCTTAGGAGGTTAAATTTCACAGAACAGAATAGGTGATAACAGATTTTTCTGAGATAGTGAGCTGTGGTACCAAAGGCAAGTAGGAGCTGGGCACCAGCTGTGAGAAGGCACCATTGAAAGGTAAAGCAGGCTGCTGGGAAAGATGGGGTGAGACTGTAGAAGAATGTCTAGACAGCCCCGAGAAGTGTTTGTGCCCTGGAGACTGAGCTCCTCTAGTACACTTCAGTGCTGCTCTGCTGCTGATGCTTGCTGACGTCAACCTGGCCCCAGGTGTTTCCCTTTCCTGTGTTATGCTTTGCCCTCTTGAAAAAGAGCTGCCAGACATGTGTATGGAGAAAGTGAAGTTACTATGGCTTACAATAAGAAATACACTTCTCTTTCCTGACCTAGGCATGCAAAAGAGGAAATTCAGACATTGTGCGCCTTGTGATTGAATGCGGAGCAGACTGCAACATTTTGTCAAAGCACCAGAACAGTGCATTGTACTTTGCAAAACAGTGTAACAATGTGCTTGTGTACGAGCTGCTGAAGAGCCACTTGGAGACGTAAGTGTCAGGTGAATGTGCCAAGGTTCAGTCAGAGATAATGGCTATTTGAAGACATCATATTTGGAAGGTCTGTGTAGCAAAATATTCAAAAAAGATTATCCTATTGTGTTTCTCCCTTCAGTAGATTATGAATTTAGTGGCATATTTATTTTGTGCAAGTTACTAAAATGTCAGAAAACCCTGGGAACGTCTCCTTAATGTCTATGACTGGAGATGTAGCTCAGTTGGTAAAGTGCTTACCAGTATATGCAGAGTCCTGGGTTTAGTCTTCAGCACTTGTTAAATTAGGACATTAGGGAAAGAAGAGGATCTAGAAGTCATGGTAGTCCTTGGCTACAGAGCTAGTTCATGGCCAGTCTAGACTGTGTAAGACTTTTTCTCAAAAAAGTTAAGTCTACTGTTTTTTTTTTTTTTTTAAGTCCCAGTTTTAGATAGGGGACTGACTGCATTGCATCTTGCCTGGTGTGCCTACCTGACAGCCTGTCTAAAGAATCCCTGGAAGCCCATTCATCCCTTTTTCTCTGCACACATGGGGTGACTGCAGAGAGCCTGTCAATGAGGTGGCCAGCCGTCTTCCTTTGCTCAGGTGTGAGGAGCTCACCATTTCTAATTTTCACTCATGCATTATACAAGTACTAAGTGAATTTTTGAGCCAGACACTGTTTCAAAGGCCAGTATTATGAAGACTGAGCAAAAGTTGCCCTTATACAACTCCTGTTCCAACAAGAGAAGATGAATGAAAAGGAAATTTAAAGGCCATCATGAGAGGAAAACCAAGTGAGGCTAGAGTTACAGTTCCTTTTCAAAAGGTGGTGCTGGGTTCTGATCAGCTATAATCATAGTTACTCATGCAGCTCACACATACTGATTGCAAGTTCAAGCCCTACTTGGACTACAGAATGAATTCAAGGCTGACCTGGGCAATGCAGTTAAATCCTGAATCAACATAAAAGGTGGAGAGAGGCTGGACAAGTGTGGTTAAGAGTGCTTGTTGTGCAACCCTGAGGACCAGAGTTCAGCACCCGTGTGGACAGGGTGGTTGGGCATGGTCTCATTCACACCTGTTGGAGACTGGAGGGTGCTGGGTGTTTCTGGCTGCCAGCCTAACTGGATAGTGATTTAGGGAGAACTGCCTTCAAGGAAAAGGGCAGAGAGAAATAAAGGATGACACGCAATGCTGCCCTCCAGCCTCCATGTACTCATAAACATGCACACACAACACAAAAATTAGAAAAGCTATTTCTAAATGGTGACATCAGGACTACAGACATAGCTTAGTGGTAGAGCACTGATTTTAGACATACTACAAAAAATAAAATATTAAAAATAATGCTGGGTGGTGGTTTTAGTGCACACCTCCAGCATCTAAGAGTCAGAGGCAGGCAGATCTCTGAGTTCAAGGCCAACCTGGTCAACATACAGAGTGATTTCCAGGACAGCCAGGGGTGTCACACAAACAAATTCTGTCTCAAAAAACAGTAACAAGTTTAAAACCAAGGTTTGTCGGCAGGCTTTATGGGCATTGTACAGTATAAATATATCTTTTGGTGATTTCCATTTGCAGTGGGATAAAGGAAAGGCAGGGTCTTGTGTATTTCAGTCTAGGCTCAAAGTCACTGTAGTTGAGGCTGGCATTGAACTTCTGATCTTACTTGTCTTCCTTCTAAGTCCTAGGATTATAGATGCATATAATCACACCTGATTTATGTAATAGTTATTGCTAGTCATCAAACCCCGGGTTTCATGCATGCTAGGCAACTGAGCTACATCCTCAACCCCTAAAGTATGTATTTTAAATTTTAATTGTACAGTGGGATAAGGTGTGATTATTCTACAGGACACAATGTGTAATGATCAAATCAGGGTAACTGGCGTTTTTTAATTTGCTAATAATAATTAGTTATGTGGTACAGTGTAGTAATTCAGTACATCTATACTAAAAGTTTTAAAGATAGGGTCTCATTCTAGCCCAGGCTTGCCTCAAACTAATGGCAACCCTATATCAGCATTCTGAGTTCTGAGGCATGAGTCCACACCCAGCCATCACATTATCAGTCTTCCTGTCTTCTCTTACTAGACTTTCGAGAGTTGCAGAAGAAACCATCAGGGACTACTTTGAATCTCGTCTTGCTCTACTGGAACCTGTTTTCCCAATCGCCTGTCATCGGCTCTGTGAGGGGCCAGATTTCTCAACAGATTTCAATTACAAGCCCCCTCAGAACATACCAGAAGGTAAGCATGTGTTCCCTTCAGATTTAAGTGTTTGAAGCTACCATCTGTAAAGATGAGTTTGTTCCTAAGTAAAACCTTTACTTTGAAGGAACCCTTCAAAACACACTACTCTGTGCTAGCTGCAGAGATGCTCTAGCAGGAGGCTTCCTCATTCCTCTTTACCTGTATGTCACTGTGATTCCTCTTTATAATGTTGGTTCTGTATACTTAAGGTTGTTTACTGAGTTTTAATAAAAGATAGCTTCATTATTCTAAGCCTAGAGAATCTCTTTTTTTTCTCCCAAATTTTATTATATCCACTGGGTTACCCCTTGTTTGGCTTCTTCCTGTTTTCATTTTGTTGCTTTTCTGAGACAGTCTCACTATGTAGCCGTGGCTGGCATGGAACTCTCCATGTAGATCAAGCTAGCATTGAACTCATGAGATCCACCTGCTGCCTGTGCCTCCTGTATTGGGATTAAAGATGTACTCTACCATGGGGTTTTTTGTTTGTTTGTTTGCTTGCTTTTTTTAATAGTTTAATAGACAGTACTCCTGGCTCAGCCTTCTGAGAGCTGGGATTAGTGTGAGCCGTCACCTGGCTTAACTGTGTTCACGAAATTCTCAGGAGTGTGAAATGAGTACTGTTCCCCTTACCGTGGGTGTTAGTGACAGAGCTGTAAGCAGCTAATGGGGGCTGGGCGGGGACAGTTATGCTCCTCAGTGGTGAGGCTACTAGTAAGTTGCCCTTGACTAAGTGACCAACCCGTCCACGCTCATTCAGGCAACCTTGACTAAAAGGAGTTGGCCATCAAAGCACAAGCAGGAGAGGGACCTGTTGGGAAGAAACAGTATGGGGGGAGAACGAGAAGGGAGTAAGAGTAATGGAGGAATATGATCAGGAATAAAAGTAGCAGGGCTGACCTGAGTTCAGTCCCCAGAACCTACATGTAGAAGATAATCTACTCCTGAGGTGGTCCTTTGTCTTCCATGTGTACCACAGCATATTCAGGTGAGGACAGATAACATTATCTCTCCCTTTAAGTGGGAGATATTGTTAGACATCTTTATCCTCAACTTAAAAATATATATTTAGGACTGGTAAGATAACTCAGCTTCTGCTACCAGGCCTGATGACCTGAGTTTGATCCCTAAAACCCACGTGCTAGAAAGGGAACCAGCTTCCCCAAATTGGCCTCTGGCCTCATGCACCCTGTCTATGTCGGCACATGTGGGTGCTGGGAATTGAACCCGGGTCCTCTGGAAGAGCAGTCAGTACTCTTAGCCACTGAGCCATCTCTCCAGCCCCAAGTTTTTTGCTCTTTTAATTTTTTTAAAGCATTGCTGCAAACTATATAATGTGGTATTTGCATGGATTATTGCTACTGACAAGAAGACCTCAAGAAAATAAAACACACAATTATTTATTTGTACATATAAATGTATGCCAACTATAAAGACAAAAAAAATTTAATGTGCTTTCATAAGTGGTGTGGCTGTCCATACCTGTCATCCTAGCACTTAGAACATTTTTAAATTACACATTTCTGCACATGTGTGGATTCATGCCATGATGCATGTGTGGGGGTCAGAAGATAACTGCAAGAGTTGAGTTGGTTTTCTCCTTCTGCCATGTGGATCCCTTGTATGGAACTCAGATTGCAAGGCTTAGTGGATAAGTGTCCTCAGAGAGCTGTTCTATCACACACACAAACACTATTTAAAGCTTTTTTTTTTGTTTTGTTCTGTTTTGTTTTTTGAGACAGGGATTCTCTGGATAACAGCTTGCTTTGTAGACCAGGCTGGCCTTGAATTCAAGAGATTCACCTGCCTGGGCCTCCCGAGTGCTAGGATTAAAGGCGTGCGCCACCACCACCCTGCTAAAGCATTTTTTTTTTAATAAATTTATTTGTTGCTTCAGGTTACATCTCCATCATATTGTCCTCTTTCCCCCCTTCCCAGCCCTGCCCTCCCACCCTCTACCCCCTAACCCTTCCTTCCCACTCCTCTGGAGTGGAGTGTCCCTACATAACAGTCCCTCGCCCCAGTTCAGCAGTCATATGAGGGCCGACAGCCTTCTCATACACTGGGGGCCTACAAGGCAGCACCACTAGGGCAAAGTGTCTCATTGCCAGGGAGAGAAAACTAAAAAACAAACAAAAAAAAAGGTCTGTGTCCATGTTCCCTTTGGTGCATTGGTTGTAGTATAGATATCCTGTACTATATAGCTAAAATCCTACTATAAATGAATAGATGCCATGTGCATCCTTCTGCATCTGGGTTAGCTCACTCAGGATGAGCTTCTCTAGCCGCTAAAGCATTTTTAAATTGTGTTTACTTGGGTGCTTTTGCCAGGGTGCAGGTACAAGTGAGAACAGTTTTTGGGAATTGGTTCTCTCCTTCCACCATATGGGTTCTTTGGGAGTCACACTCAAGTGGTCAGGCTTGGCTGGTGCCTTGACTCTCTGGCAACCTTACCCCTTAATCCCAAGTTCAGTGCAGAGGGCCTACATGAAAAAAAAAAAAAACCTGAGCTCAGTCCCTAGCATCTCATAAACTGGGTTTAGTGATAACATTTTTATAATCCCAGCACTCGGGAGGTAGAGGCAAGAGAATCAGAATTTCAAGGTTATCTTTTTAGACATTAGTGAAGTGAATTTGAAGCTATCCTAGGCTACTTGGGATCCTGTGGGTACCCCCTCCAAATTTTTTTTCTTAATATGGCCTTATATCATTGAAAACCAATTGCTGCCTTGCTGCTTAGTGAATGTGGTTTAGTTTTACATTTTTAAGTAGAGTCTCTGTGTAGCTTAGGCCTGTCTTGAACTCCTCATAGTCCTCCTTCCTCATAAGTACTGGGCTCACAAGTACACAGTACCATGACTTGCTCGTGGATGGATTTATAGCTCTGAATATTATGGTGTTTTGCTTTTTCTTATTTGCATAAAGTATTTGCATGAACCAGAAATTCTGCTGTTCTTCTGAAATCTTTTAAGAAAGAAATGTAAGACCTTTACAGGCATACAATGTTGTATTTCACACAAACCACAGCAGCAGGCTTAAAGGCGCAGCCTCACAATTCTCCATGTCATTCCATGCTTGGTAAACATATTCAGAGGTGAATATGAGCACTTGAACTGGGGAGCTTGTGAAAGATAAGACAGGTGTCATACTACCTAGCTACACAAAACCCTTAATATATGTAGGCAAAGTAAAATTTTATATACCTCTGGAGAGGGTTGATTCCTAAAAACTATAACCATTGGACTGGTTATAATTGCATATAGTCATGTACTTTTATCTCTTAAACCATCTTGCTGGCTCCCAAGTTTTTGGGTTTTTGTAGTGCTACAGATAAGACTTGGAGTATTATGCATGATACCCCTTTTGCAGGGGGACTGAAATAGAGATGCTTACCACCAAGCCCAATGGCCTGGGCTTGATTTGGAGAGTTCACATGATGGAAGGAGAACCAGCTCCTATAAGTTGTCCTCTGACTACTGCACATTGGTGTCAAATTATGTAAATTTTGTTCTAAAAACATAGTAACCAAGGCTCAGCAATTATGAGCACTTAACTGCTGTACAATTAGTTTTAAATGATATGTTTCAACTTCCTGTTTTTCTGGTAAGATTTTCATTCTGTTTATTATTGAAAATTGTAATCAGAAGCCAGGTGACATAATTTATATTTTGGGGGTTTTTGTTTGTTTGTTTGTTTGTTTATTTATTTATTTTGGTTTTTCAAGACAGGGTCTCTCTGTGTTATCTCTGGCTGTCCTGGACTCGCTTTGTAGACCAGGCTGGCCTGGAACTCACTGAGATCCACCTGCCTCTGCCTCCAGAGTGCTGGGATTAAAGGCGAGCGCCACCACATCCAGCTTCTTTTTTTTTTTTTTTTTTTTAAGGCAAGTTTGAGACAATAATGTTTGCAGGTGCCTTGCTGTGGAGTCTGGGTGTCAGAGGACATGGTCAGTTCTGCCCTCCCACCGTGTGGCCTTTATCCACTCAGCCAAGACAAGGGTCTTTTTGTTCCATACATAGCCCAGGCTACTCCCCTGAACAATTACATGACAGTCCCAGGGGACCCCCTTTCTGGTCTCTGGTCCCTGTAGACAGCAGGGCGCATACATACATGCAGGCAAAACACTTTCAGTGACCCCAGTGGGATAAGATCTCTAGAGCTGTGGTGTGAAAACTGTAGGATCAAGTGCAAGTTGAGTGGGAGCCTTCTCCCTGTCACAAAATATGATCCCAACCCCATACACCGTGATAGTATTAATCTTCTGTACTCTCCCTTCAGGCTCTGGTGTCCTCCTCTTTATTTTCCACGCAAACTTTTTGGGTAAAGAAGTTATTGCTCGTCTCTGTGGACCATGCAGTGTACAAGCTGTAGTTTTAAATGATAAATTTCAACTTCCTGTTTTTCTGGTAAGATTTTTCTTCTGTTCATTACTGAAAATTGTAATCAGAAGCCAGGTGACATAATTCACATTTTTGGTTTTTTTTACCTCTGCCTCTTGAGGTCTAAAACTGTGGGGACCCAGTACCAAACCTGGAATAGTTTTTAGAGGCTCGGGAAATGTTTCAGTAGTTATAGGAAACTGGTATAAATGCTGAGCATAATGGTAGCCCACCTGTCAGCTGTCTGTCTGACAAGTGAGTTTACAGTTTGATTGAGAGAAAATGCCTAAAATAAAAGATGATACCCACCAGGTGTGGTGGTGGTGCACGCCTTTAATACCCAGCGCATAGGAGGCAGAGCCAGAGCCAAGAGGATCTCTGTGAGTTCAAGGCTAGCCTGGTCCACAAAGTGAGAGTAATCCTGTCTTTCTGTACACCCAAACATACATATCTCACACAGGTACACACACATGAAGAATGGAAAAGATGTTTAGAAGCATTTTGTTTTAAAATATTTTAATCCGGGGGCTGGAGAGATGGCTCAGCGGTTAAGAGCACTGCCTAGTGCTCTTCCAAAGGTCCTGAGTTCAATTCCCAGCAACCACATGGTGTCTCACAACCATCCACAAGGTGATCTGGTGCCCTCTTGTGGAATGCAGGTGTACATGCAGATAGAGCACACATATGCAATAAATAAAATAAATCTTTTAAAAAAAAAATATTTTAATCCATCCTACAATCCATTCTAGAACCAACAATCTGAGAATGTAACTCTTAGACCCAAGAACTTTTACATGAGGCCAGAATATTAAATGATTGTTTCTATGCTTGTTAATATAAATGCTTTTTGGTATAGTAGGCTACCATTAGAATAGCTTTAAGAGAAAGTTGGCCTTCCTGATACTCATCACTTCTGAGTTAAGTGACTTAAAAATGTTATATACTTTTTGCCACTTCTGGAATTCTTTCCTAAGGATAAATTAAGCATTGTACTGAATATGTTTTAATTTAAATGTATATAACCTTAAATTTTTGTGGTGTTTATTCTCAGCCTGCAGCCCTAGGTGGCCTTGAACTTATATTTATCCCCCACCTCTGTTTCCCAAGTGCTAAGATGTGATATTTATTTAATAAACCAAGGGAAGGAGATTACACAACTCTGACCCAAAGCAAACTTGTCGAGAGTGGGGTCTGGGAGACAGTTCAGTGGGTAAGAATGTTTCATTTACAGGCATGTAGTGGATGAAGATAGATACCAAACCATCAAGTTTGAGGCCAATCTGAGCTACACAGATCCCATCTCAAAATTAAAAGAAAAACCGCTGAGGGGATTCCAGGTCTCTACTGTAAGGCTCCAGGGTTTGTAGACGTGACACAAGTGAGCCTATCTGACTTTGTCTCTTTCCTCTCTAGGATAGTCACTTCATTTACTCATTCAGCCCTGCTGCCGGCCCCAATAAGCTGTTCATAAGGCTGACAGAAGCACCCTTTGCCAAGGTGACACTCTGTGCTTTTTGTGTCTAGACCCGTATGAAGGGAAGCTGAACTAGTGGGTTATTTGGTCTTCCTCTGCGGTGGGGCTGCATGGACTGACACGTTCTTTTCTTTCTTTAGGTCAAATTGCTAATAGGTGCGTACAGAGTACAGCTGCAGTGAGCAAGGGACGGCCACACCTCTCTTCAGTGCAATCTTCGTAGCACTTGGGAACTCTGCACACTTGAAATGTTCATATGTAGTTTACCTGTAAACTTGTACTTTAATAGGCAACACGCTTGCTTATTATATTGTTTCATCATACATAGTTTACATATAAGTGTTTGTGCCATTGTTCAATGTTCTGCATAGTTTATTTCCACAATGTGGAACAGTACATATGAGAACTATTAAATTAAAAACTTTTGAACTTGAAATTTTCCACTAGTTTTTGTCTTTGAATAACAACAAAAACAAAAAACAGACTGGGCTGTGGTGATTCCTGCTTGTAACTCAAATCTAGGAAGCTATGAGTTCAAAGCCAGCCACGTCTTAAACAACATGAGCCTTTTCCAAATAATTCGGGTATAATTATTATTATACAACTAGAGTGATTTCGATGTTCATGAAGGTGGTTAGTGGTACTTGGAATTTATATGTGTGTTAAAGTATCTGAGTAAAACCTAACCCACTGCTTTGTACAGTGAATACACTAATAATTTTGGTAGAGTGCTTACTCACAGTCCATAAAAGGAGACAGGAGGATCAGAAGCTCAAGGACATCTTTGGCTACATAATTAGTCTTTGGCTACATAATGAGTTAAGATAATTACCTGGGAGAACCTTGCACAAAAATTAAAAAACCTTGAATTATTAATAATAGAAGTGTGTCCTATGGGACATTCTTCAGACTTGTGCTATGATTGCTGTTCAAGTCTGCTGTTTGTTTTCCTCAAACATGCTGCGACCTGTAAGAGAGAAATCTTTCATCATGTCACACAGGCATTTTAATTTTAGACAAGTTCTTCCTACACAGGACCCGAAGCATGTTCTACCACACTTGCATTACTCTGCAGCAAGCCTTAAACAGTCAGTGCATTTTTACCTGTTAATTGGATTAGAGGTGTTCTGTAATCCAGTGGCTATCTTAAGATATTTTATATATATATATATATATACACACACACAAACACACACACACATATTTTTTTTTCCTTTCTTTGAGCCCAGGCTGTCCTCAAACTTAGAGAAACTGCCTGTCTTTAAGTGTGCCAACAAACAAACCAAGGTTTTGCCAAGTATCCTAGAGGTTGGTCTGGAAGTCCCATGTAGCGCAGGTTGGCCTTCAACTCACACCCACTGCATCAGTCCACTGAATGGACTGATGTATAATACACTCACCACACCCGATGGCAATCTCCTGAGTTTTTAATGAAAGCAGGTTCATGTCACTTTTATTGTATTTAAAAGTACACTTAGCATTTTAATAATTTAACCTGGTTTACATATCTTTCTGTACTCACAGAGTTTCTGATAACTCATTTATTTCTTTTCCATCTTTCCATTTTTTATTAGAAAATAAAATCTATATTACAAAGCAGACAACACAGAGAAACCCTGTCGAAATAAAAAATAATACTGTGCACACTGCACTGTCTTCGGCAGGCCAGGTCTGGGCCTAAGTACAGTACATGTTACCAAACGGCAAGGTATCCTTTGTAGAACTAGAGAAGAAGTACATACCCTAAAACAGGCACACAACACACACATCAAGGTGTTTCCTGAACTGTGTGCCCCTGGGTTCCGGGATCTTGTTAGGATGGAAGTTCTGATTCATTAGATCCCTGTGTGTCCTGTCGGTCCACAGCACCACACCTAAAGCAGCAAGAACAGGACAGATGGGTAGGACAAGAAACACCAGGGGTTTTGAGGTGACATTAATTTTAAGTATTTCTATAAAAATCTTACATTGTTGGCATAACAAAACATAATTTATACTTATTTCTTAAACAGATGGAAGAAAGGAGTCTGTACTATGAGTTTATTAAAACAATGTTTTTGTTTAAAACAGTTGTGAGGCTGCTTAAGACACAGGTATAAAGTATATAAAACTGTTTTGTGAGCTAGCAGGGGCGTGGCTTAACCAGCTGAGAAAGTTTAACTCAGAGGACTTTGACAAAGGGATAAAAAGCCCCCTGATAAGGGGGCTCTACAATGAAGTAGAAAAGGCTACAAAGAAAAAAGTGGTTACTGCTCTCCTGGCTGCTGGTGCTCCCCCACCCCCATCCCAACTGCTGCTTGTTCTTCCTGCTGCTGTCTCCTGGTTTGCTGGACTTCTACTGAGACTGGTGAATGCTGTGGAGGAGACAGCACGATTTGAAGGAGTGAACAGTGTATTTCAGGACCTCAGCAAAAGGCTTATGATGGCTGCTGCCACTGGGTTCTCTCCCACTTGGCAGAGAATGAATTTTTTGTATTTTGTATGTTGTTGTTTTTCCTCCTATGATATTTCAAAAAAGATGGGGAGACTGCTTGAACAATTTGAAAGGTTGCAAATGCACAAGAAAAGGTATGATAAAAAGGATTGCAGAAATGACTATGCAACTACAAAGTTTGCGAATAGAAGTTGAAGGCTTAAAAAGGAAAAAAAGCTGGAGAGAGGAGAACACACAGGTTTAGATCTGATGAAAGAGAAACAGCCTGTTCAGAGAAAAGGTTAATCTCAAGCTAGCTTTGCCCCCAGAGGAGCTGCCTGGAATTAAGAGATCCCTACCATTAGCTTTCCCAGGAGCCACCAAAAACCTCAGATGTCAAAACACTCGATGTTTTAATTGTGGTAAATTTGGCCATTTACCAAAATGTTCTGCATGGTAATAAATACGGTACTTCTCAAGCCAGATGTCAAAATGGTCTGCGAAATACAGCACACAAGTGGTTTCTAGTGGCAGAAAGTCGAGATTTTTCTGGAATTTGTAAACTTTTTGGGAGAAGTCAGCATTGGACAAAAGAATATGTTGAAGAGGGACATACAAGGTAATCTTTTGTAGTCAGGAAGAAACTTTGGGGTCCTGCCTCAAGGCAAAATGTGTGAGCCATTTCAGACAAGTGCAGCTGAGAATTGTTACCAAGATAAAACAGCCAAGAGTTACCAGGTTATAAAAACAAAACTACTGCCGGCATGGTGGCATATCCCTTTAATCCCAGCACATGGGAGGCAGAGGCAGGCAGATCTCTGTGAGTTCAAGGCCAGCCTTGTCTACAAAGTGAGTCCAGGTCAGCCAGAACTACATAGAGAAATCCTGTCTCGAAAAACCTAAAAACAAAACTACTGATACAAAAAGCATTTGTTTCATTGAAAATGTCTTTACTTTAAAATGCAATTTTTAGTTCCAGTCTATTTGAAAGCAACTACTGAAAACTGTTTAGGACAATTAAGAAATACAAATTAATAGTCAATGGAAGTTACAGTTTGATAGGTATTAGTTTAGTTAATTGCAGAAATATGCTGTATTTAGTCTCTTGTTTATGTTTTTGAAGTTTAGATAGTACATAGATTAAAAAAACAATGTCTGTTTAGACAGACAGATAGATGATAATGGTTTTCAAAAATTTCACAGACCAAGCCGGGCAGTGGTGGCACATGCCTTTAATCCCAGCACTTGGGAGGCAGAGGCAGGCGGATCTTTGTGAGTTCGAGGCCAGCCTGGTCTACAAAGCGAGTCCAGGACAGCCAGAGATATTCAGAGAAACCCTGTCTCGAAAAACCAAAAAAAAAAAAAAAATTTTCAGAGACCTACAGAAAATGGTATTTAAGGTGTTTTAATAAGAAAAGGTTTTTCTGACATAGAGACATCTGCTCCTGGCAGCACCCCAAATCTACTTGATAAAAGATGATGGGCATTAAAAAAAATATGGCAAGATAGTCACTGGACAAAAAACTGCTGATAGCAGGCTGTTTGTCCAATCTGTGAACAAGCAGGACACTGAAAAGTCGACAGACCAACGTTACAGAGATACAGTAGACCAGTCCTTCAATATTTCTGCTTCACAGAAAAGTTCATCAGATATTCTGGGCCAATAGGCTGAAGACTGGATGCCCCAACAACAGAGAGAAACCATGGGTGACTGTTCAGGTACCCAGCAACCTCTGTCATTACTAGAGTTTTGGAAGTTGCTTGCTCTACACTTCATATATATCTAGTAATAATTTAATTTCCTTGTAAAGTCTCTGATGGGGTTGAAGCCTAAATAGTTATAATCTTAAAATTAAGCTTAGTTGTATAGGATTTGAGTAATGTTTTAAGTGTAAAAGATATTATAGGTTAATAATGAAAATAAAAATAGAAAATGATATAGATACAGCATACTAAGCTAGGTATAATAATAGATGCTTTCTTAAAGGTTGCTAAATACAAACAGATTGGACACTAAATAAAATTTTTCATAGATATGATAAATTTATTTTATATAGCACATATATATATACCATTTTTGATCTAAAGGGGGAAATATGGTATGAGTTTATTAAAATAACCAATTATGAGAATGTTTTTGTTTAAAACAGGTGTGAGGCTGCTTAAGACACAGATTTAAAGTATTAACTGTCTTGTGAGCTACCAGGGGCGTGGCTTAGCCAGCCGCAGCATGGAAACTGTGAGGACTTGGAAAAGATGAATAAACAGAGCTACAAGAACAGGGCTCTACAAAGAAGTAGGAGAAAGAAAATAGGACTACAGACAAGAAAAGGGACCACATCCAGCTCCTTTCCTGGCTGCTGGTGCTCCCCCAAACTGCTGCTTGTTCTTCCTGCTGTTGTCTCCTGGTTTGCTGGAAGTAGCTAAAGAGAGCTATGCCCCCTTTCACCTTTAACCTTCTTTCTCCTGCATAATGCTGGGGGGTTGGGAGGAACAAGGGATGGATGGGAGGCATAAGGTATTATGTATAGTAAAATAAATCAGAATGTATAATTAATATAATATAAATTAGTAAAAGCTACCATGTTATAGGAGCCAGTATCCCTAGAATACATAACTTTACATTACACATTTTTTTTTTTTGGGTCTTTCGAGACAGGGTTTCTCTGTGTAACAGCCCTGGCTGTCCTGGACTCGCTTTGTAGACCAGGCTGGCCTCGAACTCACAGAGATCCGCCTGCCTCTGCCTCCCAAGTGCTGGGATTAAAGGCGTGCGCCACCACGCCCGGCTTACATTACACATTTTTAATATCACACTTTCCCAAGGAAAGTTGTAATAGTTGGGGCTCAGAAAAACTAAGAGTTAGCAGCTGGAGCAGCATGGCCAAGCTAGTAGATTTACCTGAGTAGCATCCCTGCAAACAGATCCTAGAGAGGAGGAATTGAGAGATTCTATGTCTGAATATGCTCTCTAGGAAGAAGATCCTTCTATATACCTCACTTGACATTTCCATTCTAGAAACCCATGCACAATGATACAGAAACAACAGAAATCCTGAGGTGTGGCTTTCTGTCTCACAATGAGGGTCGTGGCCCCATTTGCTCTGATTAAGCCTGAAATCTGGATTCATACATTCTGGTGACCACATGGACCTAGCACGTCATCCCCAACATCAGGGATAGAGATGATTTTGAAGATGAGGCAATAGAAGAGAAGATGCTGGAGAGAGCCAGATTTGATGCTATCAAAGTGAAAGCTTTTCAGACAACCATTTCAAGTATTCAGAATGTGGAGATGTTTCAGCCAAGGCCTCCAAACCACACCAAGGATTACCCAGCTTGGTGCATGAGTGAGATGAGGCAGTCTATTGGGAGCTTGGACCACAGTGTTGAGCTTCATTGTAGGCAGCAACTTAGAGAAAATCTTCAGCCCAAGAAAAAAAGCTATAATGGGGTGATGTTTTGCATTCTAAATGTTAATTAACCGGCTTCCAGAGGCCTGCTTGCTGTGCAAGTGAAGCTGTGTTACCTTTCTTATTAACCATTGTCTCTGATTGGTTAAATAAATACTGAGGCCTGAGATTGGGCAAAGACAGAGGCAGGTGGGACTAAGGTGCTCGGGCTTCTGAAGTGGAGAGGTTCATGAGTGGAAGAAGCCTCCCCAAAGAAGGAGAAGAAACAGCCAGAGGAGCAGGATTTGAGAAAAAGAACCTCATTTCACATGGCCTGGAACATCGGCATAGCGTGGAGAAAAACAGTCAAGGTGACATATGTATATATGGGATTTTATTTGGGGAATAGAATTAAGGGATAGCTTAAATGGGCTAAGATTGTACCCATTTATAATGGCAGGTGGTCTGAGTTACAGGCTAGCTGGGGCTACATAGTGAGAAACTGTCTCAAACAACAACCAAAACAAGAAAAGGCGCCCGTCTTTAAATCCCAACACTCAGAAGGCAGAGGCAGGCAGAGCTCTCAAGTCTAGCCTGGACTACAAAGCAAGTCCAGGTCTACACAGAAACCCTGTCTCGGGGGAAAAAAAAGAAAAGGAAACAAATTCTGTCCAAGGTAGGACATTTGCATGTGCAAAACTCTGGGTTCAAAGCCACAGGACCATCACCAGACATGGCTCAGGCCTGTTCCCCAGTACTCACTGGATGAAGCAAAGGGATTAAGAGATGAGATGATAGCTCTGGTAAGAGACTGGCTTCAAGAAAGCACAGGTTTGGGGCTAGAGAGGTGGCTCAGAGGTTAAGAGCACTGGCTGTTCTTCCAAAGGTCCTGAGTTCAATTCCCAGCAACCACATGGTGGCTCACAACCATCTACATTGAGATCTGGTGCCCGGGCATATATGTAGAGCAAATACTGTATACATAATATAAATAAATAAATGTTAAAAAAAGAAAAGTTTAAAAAAAAAAAAAAGCACAGGTTTGATTCCTAGCACCAGCATCATGGCTCACAACTCCCCATAAACTCCAGTCCCAGGTAAGCCAATGTCCTCTTCTGTAGTCTGTGAGCACTGGGCACACATGTAATGCACAGGTACACATGCAAGCGAAACATTCACATACACAAAGACTGAAGACAAAAAGAGTCCATCACCAGTTTGGACTACATAGAGGGTTACATGATAACGACCATCTCAGGCCAAACAACAGCAGCACTGAAGAGTGCTACCTATGCCAACCACAGTGAGCACAATCTAAATCAGAGAACGCAGGTTTTTAAGAGGAAGCTCCCCTTCTAAACAAGAGAAGAGACTCCAACTGACCTTCTGCAGCAATGTTAAGCTCAGTGTTCCTGGCTTCTAAGCTCTTCTGTATTACACCAGTGGCTGGACTTTCAGCAGTTTCATGTCGTCTTAACAACCTAGGAGGAGAGAGAAAAAAAAAAAAAGATTTTAGCCCTTTAAAATTGAGACACTGTAACTGGTCTCTTAAAGTTCGCAACAGTAATCAAGACCAGTAAGATGCCATTTTGTGCCTACTTTTATCGTGAAAAATTATTTTTATTCAGGGAGCAATTTCTCTGATCCAAAAATAGTCCCCATTTCCTCAAAGATCACTGACTTAACCAAGATTCAGATTAATTTCCTACCATGGCACTAAACACTATAAACCCTAAATTCTGAAGGATCTTCATAACTGCTAGCAATTGAAAAGTTTTTGTTTTACATTTATTTGTGTGTGTGTGTGTGTGTATGTATGTGTGAGCATGCCTCATGTATATCAAAGGAAAACCTCTTGTGAAGACAGTCTCTTGCACCATGTCTATTCCATAGATCAAATTCAGGTGGTCAAGTTTCACAACTGGTGCCTTTAAAACAGCACCATCTTGATGGTCAATTTTTAAAAAAGCCTTTATAATCTTTATCATCATAGTTTTCTTTCACAGATTATTGGTCCCTTGACACAACTTGAAAATCTTGCTATAGGGGCCAAAAAGATGACTCAGAGGTTAAGAGCAGCAGAAGATGAATTCAAATCCCAGCACCCATTATCATCGCTCACAAGTGACTAAACTCCAGTTCCAGGGGATCCAATGCCTTCTGGACTCTGTGGGTACTAGGTACAAATGTGCTCCAACAATACATGCAAGGAAAGCACCCAATCACATTTTTAAAAATATAATTATTTTTTTTGTTTGTTTTTGTTTTTAGAGACAGGGTTTCTCTGTTTAACAGCTCTGGCTGTCCTGGACTCGTTTTGTAGACCAGGCTGGCCTCGAACTCGCAAAGATCTGCCTGCCTCTGCCTCCCAAGTGCTGGGATTAAAGGCGTGCGCCATCACCGCCCGGCAAAAATAAAATTATTTAATTATAATTATTATCTTAATTTCTACTATATCTACAAAAATATTCTCTACTTGTACCAAGCTACTGTACTTCATCAAAAGTTTCACCTCTGGAAAAATTTGGATCATGTTCTCCAGAGAGCTTAAACATGTGATCTTTCAATGAGAGAAAAGTATACAGTTTATCTGGTCCTTGCAAGTTTCTATAACATACCGAAAATAGGACACAACCACACTATGATAATCACAACTATCAGTTTTAGATTCAGTGTTTTCTCCTTTTTTTTGGAGGGGGTAATTCAAGATAGGGTTTCTTTGTGTAGCCCTCATTGTCCTAGACTCACTCTGTAGATCAGGCTTTGAACTCAGAGAGATCCACCTGCCTCTGCCTTCCAAGTGCTGAGATTAAAGGTGTGCATTGTCGGGAGCCGTAATCGCCATTACAAGATGGCGCCGGCTTCCTGCTTCCTGGTTCTTCACGGAGGTGCTGTGCCGGTGTGCGCATGCGCAAGGCGCGTTTCTTGGCACTGCGATCTCATGCTAATTAGGTGATTCCGTATGAGCCAATGAGGGTTCGACAAGTCTCCCTATGTGCTATATAAGCGGCCGCTTGCCGGAGCTCGGGGTCCCTCTCCACCATGTTATCTAAAAGAGCTGTTCAATAAATGCTGTCAGAAGAATCCTGTGTGGCGCTTTCCTTATCGGCGAGGCGGGCGCGACATCTGGTGCCGAAGCCCGGGAACGAGGCCGAACGTCTCGGGAGCTCCGGTCCAGCTACGAGGGATCCTGTAAGCTCGACAGAGGATTCAGAACTGACGGCGGAGGAAGTCTAGACGCTTTTCTGCAAGGTATGGTGGATCCCCTTTGGCTGGCTCTTGTTCTTCTTGTTTGGGCGGTGGTGGTCATTATGTGTTGTTTTTGTCTTAATTGCCATCAACAAGGGAAGGAGTGTACCTGTCCTCCCTGTTTACCGGAACTGTAAGCCACAGGTAGATAACTGTGCAGGTTCGCCTTGTCCTGTAAATAAAGGACTATGGGCAATCAACAGATGAAGCCGCTCCTTTCAGCAATGCGGGCGTTGTTGAAGGAACGCGGACTAAAAGTTCCTGAAAGAGTTCTATGCAATTTTCTAAAAGAAGTAGATCGAGTTGCTCCATGGTTTGTCTCGACCGGATCCTTAACCAAAGGGTCCTGGGAAAAACTTGGAGTTGATTTCAGTAATGAAAAAGATGGAGGGAGGCTTAGACCAGGAACGTGGCCACTGTATAAAATGATTAGAGCTTGTATTGAGGACTCTAGATGTCAAGAAAAGGTTCGGGAAGGACAGAGAGCATTAGCAGATCATCAGGATAGCCTATCAGAAGCAGAAAAGGAAAAGAGCACTAAGATTAAAATTAAAAAGAGAATAAACAGAAGTAAAGAAATGACAAAAGAAAAGGACAAATTGCATCCTGTCCTTGAAGAGTTTAAGAATTTAAGGGTTGGAGACTCGTCCTCAGAGGAGACCTCTACAGAGGGTGAGGAAGAGAAAGAGGATTCAACATCTTCCTCGTCAAAGGAGGGTGTGTTGGATTCAGATGATCAAGCTGAGTTAGAAGAAGAGGCAGCTCGATATGAGGCTGAGCGGTATCGGCCTGACCCATATGCTCCAGGGTCAGTTCCGTCTGCCCCACCATTAATAGAAGTAGTAAAAAAGAAAAAACCGTGAAATTAAACTTCCTGGACTTTGTGTTACCTCTGTCCAATATGAAAATTTTACTAAAGCAGCTAACTTGTCTAAGATTTTATCTCAACAGTTGCAACAAAATTGGACTGCGGAATTTGATGAAACCATGAGAAGGCTACGAGTAGCTATCATTCAAATTAACTCCACTCGTTTGGATCTGTCCCTTACAAAAGGATTGGCTTCCTGGCTTCAGTCGGCTTTCTTTTACTTTAAGGAATGGGTGGGAGTCAGGTTATTCGGCTGCTTTTTAGCGGGGGGAATGTTGATTACCCTCTGGTTGCTCTGCAAATTTAAAAAAAACAACACAATAGAGAAAGTGCTAATCACTCAGGCCTTACTTGCCGTGGAACTTGGAACTTCTCCTAGAGCTTGGTTAAATATGCTAAAACAATGAGACACTGTCATCATAAATTTGTCCTGAGGGCTCTGTTCCCATTGCACGGGAATTCAGGCACACAGGGTCTCTAGTCCATTTAACTACCTTGATCGCTCCACTGGTAGAACGGTGGGCTTGATCGGTGACAAAGTGGACTGTTGTGTTTTGCTATTTAATAAAGAAGGGGGAGATGTCGGGAGCCGTAATCGCCATTACAAGATGGCGCCGGCTTCCTGCTTCCTGGTTCTTCACGGAGGTGCTGTGCCGGTGTGCGCATGCGCAAGGCGCGTTTCTTGGCACTGCGATCTCATGCTAATTAGGTGATTCCGTATGAGCCAATGAGGGTTCGATAAGTCTCCCTATGTGCTATATAAGCGGCCGCTTGCCGGAGCTCGGGGTCCCTCTCCACCATGTTATCTAAAAGAGCTGTTCAATAAATGCTGTCAGAAGAATCCTGATTGTGTGGCGCTTTCCTTATCGGCGAGGCGGGCGCGACAGTGCACCACCACTTCCTGACAGGTTCAGTTTTCTTATCTGTTAGGAGTACATAACCACAAAATACTGGAACTCTACCTAGACCAATACTGTTTTGAAATGCTTAGGTCTTAAACCTCACATAAGAAGAAGTACTGTCAAAAACTCAAAATGAATGGAATATTCATGCAAAAAAAAAGGCTTATATGAGGGCCAAGAGCCTCTTCATTCACCGGGGGCCTACGAGGCAGTACTGCCAGTGAATGGTGTCTCATTGCTACTGGGGGAATACTAAAAAAAAAAGACCAACAAACACACAAACCCACAAAAACAAAGAATATCAACAAAAAAAGAGAGGAAAAAGAGAAGGGAAAAGGAAAGAGAAAAAGACAGACTGCTGTCCAAAAAGGACAAAACTTGGTAGCAGGGAAGTCGACAGCCTAACTCTGCCAAGACAGGGTAGGTAAGTCCTTCATAATCCCTGCTCTACAACAAATGTCTGTCAGAGAAACAGGACCCAAAGCCTGAAGATTGATGCTGGAATGTATGGAGAGAAAATGGGAACTGTCCAGGCAGTTATTGGTATGTTCTTTCTTAGTTTTGGAAGCTGCAGGCTCTGCACTTCCTATATAAGCAAATATATTTATCCCTCTCAGGTCTCTGAGGTGGTTGAAGAATAGACAGATAGAATCTTATAAATTTTGAACTGTTTAGGAATCAAGAGGGTGTTATAGATCTAAGAAGATACTCTTAAAAGTGTGTTGCAAGATAGTAAGAACGTTGAGTCACATATAGACCTTTAAACTCATGGAGTTGGGTAGATAGTAGAATGTTAAAGTCAGGGGCCAAATAGGTATAAACTGAACATTGGGAAGGTATACTGGCCAATTTACTCTCATAAATGTGGCATATTTATATCTATTGTTTTGTATAATACTTACTGTTATAAGAGAAGGAACCAGCTGTTGGACTGAAAGGGGAAACCTCTGGAGGGAAGAGGGTGGAAGGGCGGGTTAGGAAGGGGGAATAGGGAGGGGTTTGTTACTGAGATGTAACTTGAAGAAAAAAAAATAAAGTATTTAAAAAAAAAAGGCTTATAAAACTCTACAAGTGCTCACTGGGGATTCACAGGCCTGATAATATACCTTAATGATTTATAAAAACCAGTTTTAGTATAAAACCTTGTATTTTTTAAGAATGTGTGCTATAAATCAAAACAATGGTATTGACAAAATGGGGGGGGAGAGGGATGTCTAAGCTCACCAAAAGATTAAACGAAGGACATTTTTATATACTCAGATACACAGTACCATGCATACTCCTACGATGTCAAGAATATTAAAGACACCTTCCTGCTAGGAAAAGAACTACACTCTCACAATGCAACCTTCTCAGGGCTTGTCAAATGGTAGAAAATGATACCCCTTTCCCACCATGTATCAAACATAACACACATCACAAAATATACTAAATGTATAAAAAACTAAGGTAAAACAAAGATAATCCGAGTACTGTGGAGGCTGAATAATTCAAACCACATGTGAACAATACAAAATTCAAGGGTATTTAAAGTCAAACATTGAAAAAATCTTGCTATAAAGTAACCTAAATAAAAGGCAACATTTCCTGATGTCTGTAGCCTTATCATATGCAAGGCACCTATAAGGAAAATAACAGCAGGGAGTTGAGACTTCGCAAAACTCAGCCTTGTTTCCACCCTGATTTTTACAGAATTTGCCCTTTTACTTTGAGCTTTTGAGACATGGTCATATTATACAGCACTAGTTTAGAACTCGGTATGTAGGCTAGGCCAGTGATGAATTTGAGGAAACTGCCCTGCCCCAACGCACCACCTTACAGGAGGTGACAGACACCTGGCACAGAGGGGACTGAGGCCAGGGCCTCAGCATCACATCTACCAATGAGCATCACATCCTGATCTTCCTTCCTGGAGACTAAGTTGCCCAAGTTCCCTCAGAACTAGCTCAGTAGCACACACTGATTGACCCTGTGATCTTCCTGCCTTGGCATCTGGAGCAGCTGGGGTGACAGGGATGTGCCACAATGCCCAGTTCTACTTGGCATTCCAAAACAAAAATCCACCACCTGTGTGGGCTCTTAAGCATGTCAAAGTAAAAAGAGTCAAGGAAAGTAATCAGAGCATAATCAAGGTTTGGCTGGACCACAGTGATGCATTTTTACTTAAATTTGCTTCCTAAAATTGTATCCAGCTATGTGAACAAGCTGGCCTGAGACTTAGGCTTCCCCTGAGCATGCCTGTCAGTGAGTGCTGGCATTATAGTGCACACCAGCAGACCTGCAAACAGTAAGTTCACATTTACTTTGAGGAAGATGAACTTAGCTAGATAGCTGCACTGCTTTCTTTTTTTTTTTTTTTTTTTTTTTTGGTTTTTAGATACAGGGTTTCTCTGTGTAGCCTTGGCTGTCCTCAACTCACTTTGTAGACCAGGCTGGCCTTGAACTCACAGAGATCCGCCTGCCTCTACCTCCCGAGTGCTGGGATTAAAGGCGTGCGCCAACTGCTTTCTTTAAAAGAACAATTTTCAAGTAAATTATTGCCATCTCCAAAAGGCCAGCCACTTATTTAATGTACAAACCATGCAAACAAAAGGCACAAGATAGGCTGGAGAGATGGTTCAGCGCTTGCTGCTCTTGAACAGGACCAAGGTTCCATTTCCAGCACATGTATGGCAGCTCTAGTTTCAGGGATGACATGTTCTTCTAGTCTTGGCAACAAGCATGTGAGTGCACATACACACATACAGGAGAAGCTCGTGTATGTTAAAACAAGAAGTCTTTAAGACTGTTTTCATTAAAAATGTTAAAGGTACTGGAAAATATCAAGTAATGAGTTTTTCCTCACCATTTAACACAGTACCTCTGCAGATAACATGAAAATCAAGCTGTGAGGAAAAGCATTTTGCGGGTGTCATATTAAGTTACGTGCATTACAAAATGTCACAATGGTGGAATCTAAACATTGTAAGTACTCTTCATTTACATGTAGTGATGGGTATTATACACACTGTGATGAGGCAGGGTGCTGACCAGCAGGCAGGACTGTCCACCCTGGACTGCACAATCATCAGCTTTGAGCGAAGACTTTTTAATATGGTTAGGTAGCTGTGGTGTGGGCCTTGTCTATAAACCCATAGTTTCATATGATGAAATTTGAATGTATGAACATTACATTTATTTATCTATTCTAATTCCAAAATCTTTGTCACTGTCAGTGGGCAGCTGGGGAGGGATACAAAAGAGACTAAGGGGGAAACAGCTAAGGCTGCTGGCACAAGACTGGGAAACTGAGGTAGATTACAAAAACAAGGCCTGCCTGGACAACAGAGTACACAAAAATCAAGCACAACAAAACTCTAAAAATACACTTCATATCTCAAAGTTTTCTGCCTCCATGTCCCTGATGCAGCTGTCTTCACTGCCTTTCCCAATGCAGTTGTGTGCAAACAGTCCCACCCTCACTCGTCAGCCTTAAGCGTCCCTGTGCTCCCTGCTTCCCGTTTCAGTTGCAATCAGTCCAAAATATTCAGTACAAAGAAATCCCATTCTGATTCTTCTAATGATCCCAATGTCACCTTGCAGAAACTGCCTGTTCAATTCAACAAAAATGCAATCAGCAGCAATATGTGCTCTCTACGCCTGGGAAGTTACCAAGCAGAGGGCCAAGAACCGTAGAGTAGGTAAGAATCATTAGTGCAGCAGACAGGGAGCTAAGACACTGGAAAGGCTCACAGCCTAATGCTGGAGGGGGGGGGGGGGCTGTGAATAAGTTCTCTGGGAGAGGACTGGAACTTGAGGTCCAGGTATTATGCTGCTAAGACCAGAGCAGAGAGCTTAAGAAATAAGCCTGAGGCTTCCACTACCTCAAAATGTTTCATTTGTCTTCTTAGATTAAGTGACTAAGAAACAAAAAAAAAAGTCTAGAAAAATCAAGGTTAACAATCATCTTATTTCTCATTAGTCAGTGATTCCATTCTTGTAATTCTGTAGGGACCCCAACCCACTTCTCTTTGTCTAGGGGGGTATGTCTGGGCTCTTCAATACCTTCTAGGCCTACTTGTTTTATTCTATGTTTTGGGGACAGTCTCACTGTGCAGCCAAGCTTGGCCTCAAGATCACCACCATTCTGCTTCCAGGAGACATCACTTTAATTTCAAGTCTTTATTGTTTGTTTTTTAAGACAAGTACCACTCTAGACCAGGCTGGCCTGGAACTCTGCCTGCCTCTGCTCGCCAAGTGCTAGGATTAAAAGTATGTGCCACCACACCTGGCTTATTTTCAACTGTATCCATTTATATTCCTACCCGTGCCTTGCCACAATCTCAGATCAGTGTCCCACCTCTCACCCTCTGGCTCTGTCCACCTGTATTTCATTCTAGCCTTCTCCCAGTTTATTCTCTAACAGTAAGAACACACTGATGGGGTGGTGTTAAGCATTCTAAATGTTAATTGGTCCTGTTTACTGTTTGTTACTTTCTTTTATTCTGACTGGTTAAATAAATGCTGAGGCCTGGAGATTGGGCAAAGACAGAGATACATGGGACTAAGGTACCAGGGCTTTTTGAGAGATACAGAGCATATTGGGAAAAAGAAGGCTGTAGGAAAGCCAGTAGTAAACAAGTAAGATAGCCATGGGGTAGATTAAAGAAGATCCTTCCATGTGGCCTGGAACATCGGCTTAGTGTGGAGAATAATAGTCCAAAGGGATGTATGTATATATGGGATCATATTTGGGTAATAGAATTATGAGCTAGCTTAGATGGGCTAGGAGTGCACAACGCAGGCCTAGGCTTGTTAAAATCCACCTGGTGTCTGTATGTATTCATTTATAATGGTGGGTTAAGGATTAACACTGCCAAACCAATTAAATATCAATATAAATACTAGTGAATAGTATTAGAATTAGCCATTTTTTTTCAACAACACACTCTCTAAAATACAAACTGCCTGCCTGCACCCCACTCCTCTTAGATAAAATCATCACAATATTTACAATGGTCCTAATTTTACTTTCAGCAGGTGTAGTTTCGTGAAGTCTTATTCAGAATCCCATATACAACACAGCCCATAAACAGTGATTTGGGTTATCAATTCCATTATGTAGGAGTGAAATTAGAAACATCTAAAAAGGTTTTCGGAAGCAAATGACCAAGAGCTTTGGAAATGCCTCCAAAAGCTCATAATTTCTATTCCTAAAACATTTACCGGTATCTCTACTGATCTTAGATGCTGCATTGGTTGGGACTACAGAGATTTTAAAAATTCAATCCAGTTAGGATGGATAGTGTCAAAAGAGCTTTATGAACCAAATAACCAAGTAACTCCACTGTTTACTCTATGAACGTATTTCCACAGGACATGCCCACATGGGGTGGAATGGAAGACACACATAAATAACTGCCCCAAAGATCTTTGAATATACAAAACAGCCTGTCACGAGGTCTAAACAAAATAGCCTAAGTACTGCAGAGAATTCACTTTCACTGTGTACATATGCATGCGCTGAAATATATCAAGTGCCCTGTGCCTGCATAGAAACTTATGGGGTATATAGAGAATCAGTAATGGACAAATAGGTTGGGGGGCCAGCAGACAGTAATCAGCTGTTATGTGGAGTTTTATACCTAATTTATGAACAAGGTTAGTCTACCTCTGGTTTTCAATTTCTTCATGCTGGTAGCTGACCCATCACAAATAAAATCATGCATTATAAATATCCCATTCTGAAGCACCACTGTTTTAACAGATGCCCCTGGTCCTCTCAGGGGAGGTCTTCCATGTATCTCAATTATGAGACGCAGCCTGGATGCACAGGGGCACACGTTACATGCATATATACACAAGCTGCAAACATTTTACTGGTAAGTGACGTGTGTCTAGCCTACCCCCACCCCCAAATTTTTTTCCCCCAGCCAGGGTTTCCTGGTTGTCCTGGAACGAGCTCTGTAGACAAGGCTGAATTTGAACTTAACTAAGATATCCACCTGCCTCTGCTTCCTGAGTGCTGGGATTGAAGGCCTGAGGCACCACAGGCATGTGTCAACTTTTCATTATCAAGTTACCTTTTAAATTCTTGCTGTCTAACTAGGTATATGTAAACAGGTGTTTGTACACCCGAGTGCAGTTCCCACAGCAGACAAGACAGGGCTGCTGGATTGACAGATGGTTGTTAAATGCCACACACATAGGTGAGGGGAACTCAACTGGGGTCCTCTGCAAGAGCAGCAAGTACTCTTATCTACTGATCCATCCCTCCAAACAAACTGCTACTTCTACTGATGACTAGTCAAGATTTTCCCTCAGCATCAAAGGTTTTATGGAGTGCAAACTTTTTCTCTACTCTTAAACCCTAATGCCTGTGTCTTAACCCTTTCTCTGTCTGTGGTCAAATGCTTCAAATGAAAATTTTCCTCAAATTGCTAGTTATCTAAGAAACAAATCCAAACACCTTTAAAATTTTTATATCCAAGTGGTTGGTGTGTAGCAGGGCACATGTGTGGGAATCAGAGAACAAGTTGGGGAAGTCAGTTCACTCCTTCTAGCAAGGGGGACAAAGACGATGGACTCAGGTCTTCAGGCTTTGCACCAAGCCATCCCCTCTTTCTTTTTTAAAACAAGGTGTCATTATGTTGGGCAGGCTGGCATTGAACCTCTTGCCTTACTCTCCCAAGTGTCACTGTGCATGACTTCACCAGCATGACTACCTTGCCAAGAATTCCCTAATGACTCCTAACAGAATAAGATCTAGTTTCTCAGTCTTACTAAGGATTCCTACTGTTATGTGCCTACTTCCCAGATCCCAACATATCCTACGAGGAGCTATCTAGACATCTATACCACCCAAAACAGACATAGATGACTGGAAAATGACACAACGCATTCAAACCCACCTTAATCCCTGGACAACACGACTCTCCACTGTTATTTTGTATTCAACTCTTAATCCTTGAGTTTTCTTTTGTGTGTATGATAGACAAGTCTCAAATTATTAACCTTCTAGTTCTGGTGATCTTTTGCATTGTTGTGATGAGTGTGCCGCACTATCATCTGTCATAGATCTAGAGTTTCTTGAAGACAGCAGTCTACCATCTATCTCATGCCTGCTGCCTTGGTCTTCAGAAGAATAAATACTTGGTGAATGGAGCTTTTATCACACCACCCATGCCCAGACATTCTTAGTCTATGACTGTTTCTAGTAGCTCTTTTTCTTTTTCTTTTTAATTTATTACTTCAGGTTACATCTCCAGTGTCCTCTTTCCGACCCCCTCACCCTCTTCCCCCTATCCTTACTCATCCCTCTACTCTGGAGTGCAGTGTCCCTACATATCAGTCCCTTGCCCCAGTTCAGCAGTCATATGAGGGCCAAGAGCCTCCTCATACACTGGGGGCCTACAAGGCAGCACCACTAGGGCAAAGTGTCTCATTGATAGGAAACAAAGTCTATGCTCTTGTTCCCCTTGGTGCACTGGTTGTAGCATAGTTATTCTGTACTATATGGCTAAAATCTAATTATAAGTGAATAGATGCCATGTGCATACTTCTGAGTCTGGGTTAGCTCATTCAGGATGAGCTTCTCTAGTTCCATCCATTTGGCTGCAAATTGCAGGATTTCATTGTTTCTCGTGGCTGAGTAGTATTCCATTGTGTGGATGTACTAGTTTTTTAATCCATTCCTCAGCTGAGGGACATCTGGGTTGTTTCTGGTTCTAGCTATTACAAATAAGGCTGCTATGAACATAGATGAGGAAACGTCCTTGTGATTTGGTGAGGAATCATTTAGATGTATACCCAGAAGTGGTATGGCTGGGTCTTGAGATAAAGCTATATTGCAAGTTTTCTAAGATATCGCCAGACTGATTTCCATAGTGGTTGCACAAGCCTGCACTCCCACCAGCAATGGAGGAGGGTTCCCCTTTCTCCACACCCTCGCCAGCATGTGCTGTCATTTCATTTTTTGATCTTAGACATTCTGACAGGTGTGAGATGGAATCTCAGAGTCGTCTGGAGTTGCATTTCTCTGATGATTAAGGATGTTGAGCATTTCTTCAAGTGTCTCTCAGCCATTAGGGATTCCTCTTTTGTGAATTCTGTTTAGCTCTGTTCCCCATTTTTTGATTGGATTATTTGGTTTGTTGGCATTTAATTTCTTGAGCTCTTTGTATATTTTGGATATTAGCCCTAAGTCAGATGTGGGGTTGGTGAAGATTTTTTCCCAGTCTGTAGGCTGCCGTTTTGTTCGAATGACAGTGTCTTTTGCCTTACAGAAGCTTTTCAGTTTCATGAGGTCCTATTTATTGATTGTTGGTCTTAGATCCTGAGCTGTTGGTGTTCTGTTCAGGATGTGCTGATGAGTTCGTTTTCCCCACTTTCTCTTCTAATAGATTGTGTCCAGTAGATGATATGATAGTATTTATACATAAGTGACCCCAAAAATTCCACCAGAGAACTCTTACAGCTGATAAACACATTCAGCAAGGTGTTTTGATACAAAATTAATTCAAAAGAATCAGAAGCCCTTCTTTATACAACAAATGGGCTGTGAAAGAAATTAGGGAAACAACTCCCTTCACAATAGCCACAAACAATATAAAATACCTAAAGGTAACTCTAACCAAGCAAGTGAAAGACCTGTATGACAAGAACTTCAAGTGCTTGAAGAAAGAAACTGAAGAGGACATCAGAAGATGGAAAGATTTCCCATGCTCATGAATGTCGGATCAACATAATAAAAATGGCCATCCTGCCAAAAGCAATATACAGATTCAATGCAATTCCTATCAAAATATCACAATTCTTTATAGACCTGGAAAAAGCAATTCTCAACTTCATATGGAATAACAAAAAACCCCAGAATAGCTAAATCAATTTTGTACAATTTAAAAAAAAAAAAAAACATCTGGAGGTATCACCATCCCAGATTTCAAGCTGTACTGCAGAGCAATAGTAATAAAAACAGCATGGTACTGGTATAGAAACAGACCAGTGGGTCCATGGAATCGAATTGAAGACCCAAAAATGAACCCACACACCTATGGTCACCTAATCTTTGACAAAGAAGCCAAAACCGCACAACGGAAAAAGGACAGCAGCTTCAACAAATGGTGCTGGTCCAACTGGATGTCAATTTGTAAAAGAATGAATTTAGACCCATACTCATCACCTTACACAAAACAAGTCCAAGTGGATCAAAGACTTTAGGACACATAAGGCTGCACACACTAAATGTATCAGAAGTAGCTCCTTTTTTGAAACAGGTTCTTGCCATGTAATACAGGAACTTATCTTCCTTCCTCAGCTGTAGGCTGGCATTAAAGGTACACACCATTACACTCAGCTTCTGTTTTACATAAGCAGAAAAACCAAAGTGTTCACAAATATAATAGTAATATCTTAAAATACACTTTTTTTTGGGGGGGGGGAGTTCAAGACAAGGTTTCTCTGTGTAACAGTCCTGGCTGTCCTGAAACTCACTTTGTAGACCAGGCTGGCCACAAACTCACGAGATCCACCTGCCCCTGCCATCCAAGTGCTGGATTAAAGGTGTGCACCACCAGCACCTGGCTAGAATTCACTCTTAAACCCTATAGAATTAAAAAAAATGATGTATTGACCTTTTATTGCATCATCTGGGTGGCATGACAATAATAAAATATTTGTACTGAATTAACCATTTACTACTATACATGTACAAACATCCCTGAATCCCTTCCCACCAAAAAGTACAAAATCTAATGCATTCTGTTTCCAGGCATTGTGCCAAGGGATGTTTGTACATGTATAGTAAGTGGGTTTTGCTCTGCTGTCTACATAGGGTCTCATTGTGTAGCCTTGACTAGCCTGAAACCCAATTTGTAGGCCAGGGTAGACTTAATTAGCTGGAGTTTGACATCATGGCTGGAAAATGACATGTCTAGGAAAAATGATCCATGTACGCTTTACATACAGAATTAATGATGCTCAGTACTTTGAATGCACCGGCTTTGACTGTTAACCCTCACAGAGTCAGGGATGTTCTACTTGTGGCATCATACCAATCCCCTAAAGTTTCAGATTTGGAATCTTTTGGATGTCAGACTTTCAGACAAGGCCTAACCAAGAATTCACAATCATATACCTTTGAGTCCCAAATAGTGGGAAAAGGTGTATGCCACCAAACTAGACTCTAAATTAGTTGTAACAATGCAGTAAAATGATTTTGTAGGAACCTTAACTCATTGTATTATTCACATATATATAGAACTCAGCTAATTTCATATTTGTGACTTTGATGGCAAAACTAATGAAGGACAAGCAAAAAAATCAAAGAAATATCTTAACAGTCAAGTGGCCTAACTCACATTAATGCCACCTAAAGTTCTATTCCAGAGGGGTACTCGTGTACCACCAATTGTTCTAAATAAAATCAGTTCAGATCAGAGCAGAAAATATAGACGTATAACAGGGGAAAACTGAGGTGAGACCGGAAACCAGAGGTAGGATAATAAAAAGGACCTGGGAATGTAGGTAAATAGTAAAGACACTGAATTATACATAAAAACCTAGTAACAATAATATTCCAAAGAGCTAATTAAAAAGTCATTAAAAACCTGTTCATTATTCACTCTGGCACACAAGGGTTAAATATTTAATCATCATTTTGCTAAATGTATTATATTTATTTATTATGTATCAGCTATATGGAAACAACTCAGTTTTAGCTAACTTGAGTTTGTTTGCGTGAATAAGCACAAAAAAAGATGACCAGTGTAATAGCAAGATAACGGAATATACTAATAATATAACTTGAAAAGTTCCAAAATCATTTCTAAATACCCAAGGTACATCCACTACCTGAAGTAGAAAGGAACCTGCTGTGGGCTCTGCAGCATGCTAACTTCAACTTAATTGCAGAATGCAGAGAGGACTTGTATATTTTACCAACGAAGACAAGTCCGTTATACTCCATAATGAAATATATCAATACATATAAAATTAGCAATGTCTTCTTAAAATATTTAAAAACATCATTGTAAAAGCTTATTTTTTAGCAACTTTTATAATCTGTGCAATCACCCAGTGAACAGTACCAAGTATTAACCCAGGGGGAATGTGGCCAGAGCTCAGCAGGGCATGTGCCTAGCACACAAAGCTGGGACTTAATCCCCAACACTACAGTGGAAATGCTAGCCCAAAGGCCATGGTGGTGCTAAGGAAGCAAATGTGAAACCTGGTAACCTTGAAGAATTCTCCAAAATATTTTTGTTTGTTGGCTGGTTGGTTTTTCCACGATTTATGTAGTCATGGCTATCCTGGAGGCGTGAGCTACCACTGCCTGGCTTCTTCAACTATTTTAATAACACAAAAGACCAATTTGAATGATGTGAATGTAGCACCAAATCATGAATGACACACATTTACACTGAGATTTTTAAGGTTACACACACACACTTACTTACTTTCTGGGGATTTCAGGCACGCTGATGAAGTACTACCCACTGATCCATATCCGTTAGCAGTCAGCTTTTCAGTTTATGTTTATAACATACCAACTTAGTCATCCAAACCTGCCTGAGCACCATGACCTGACTACAGCTGTCACTGCAATTATTAGAATTTACTTAGTGTGTGTAGCCAGGGGGAGAAAGTTCACCTATAGGGTGTGAATACAGTTCAACTACTAGATGAACCCTTCAGATCTGACAACTTCCTAGGAGCCAATCCTTTCAATTTTTGGTTTGAATCTTCTCTTCAATGCAGACAAAATAAAAGGAAACAAACACATGAGCTTATAAAACCCAGTCAACTTAATTTCACACTCAGACAAAGGCCACTTTTCTGCAGATACTGTGGGTAGGCCTGGGAAACTTCTAGATCCTCCATCTTCATGCTTGGGAATCCAACACCAAACACCACTTCATTTTGTAACGCAGACATACCAGAGTATACACTGATTTAGTTTCAAGTTGCATTTCATTTGTTGAGAACTCATTTTGTCCCACATGGCCAGTCTGGTCATTCATTTTCCAGCCTCAGAGAAGGACGTAGGGGCCTCGTCCTTTCAGTGTGCTTACTCTTACGTTCTATTGAAAAAAAATGGTGATTCACACACTGGCTGGCTCTTCTTGGTCTGACACTCTACTACAAGGGTATAGTGGTTCAAGAATCTTTTTATAGACCTTCTTCCCATATTTCTCAAACTCAAAGAACCCATTGTATTTTCTTTATTGTTATAGGCACAGGCTGAGACAAATATATTCAATAAATATTTATTGAATGAGTACACTATCTGAGATCCTCAACAATATACTTTTATTGGTATTGATATATCCACTTTTCATTATGTAGTCAAGGCTGGTCTTCAATTTGAGATCCTTACCTCAACTTTCTGAGAGATGGAACTACAGCTGTGTACTTTTGATACTTGGCTTAGGAAACTCGCTTTTAAATTTGTCCTATTTTTTTCTCCTCAAATTCCCCTCTCATCAGTTTCAGAAATAAAGCCATCACTTGGACTCCTGTGAACACCCTCAGACACCATAGCACACTGATTTAAGGACCATGATAAAACACTGGGAGTTCTGCATAAAACCTATGCCACATCCTATCAATTTTAAATCACGGGTTACTTAAAATCTAAATAGATGCTACACAGACATGAGCTAGAATGTATTGCTCAGGGAGTAACATGAAAAACCCTGTACATAGAATAATTTTGAGTATTTCCAACCAAATGTTGATGGAATCCTTGAATTTGGAACTTGTAGAGAAAGGGCAAACTGCACTGAATGCCAAGCACTGTGTCCAAGTACTTTGCTGATATACAAGATATAGGCACAAGGACTGAATACATATATGCTTATAGAGTATAGAGATGAAAAGAGGTGATGAAATCTCACTTGAGAAACCCACAAAGCTATCTGGGAGACAGAGGACCCATTAAACAATTTAGTGAACAAAGTGGAAGGTAGACTGAATTGAGAAGACTGGACAAACCAAATAAAGTACTCTATTACAACTGTTTCATTCCAGACAGGGAGCTACTACATTTGAAAAAGAGAAGGGACCAGAGGTTACTCATTTAAAAGGACACACTCAAGACTGTGGAAACAATAACAAAAGAAATAGGACGGGTTAAGTTGTCTCACGATCTCAAATAACAAGTCTGGACAATAACTTGACAATACTTTTAAAATGTATTTATGCCTGTTCCCATTTTGCCTGCATATATATGTCTGTGCACCATATGCATGCAAGATCTATGGAGGCCAGAAGAGTGCGGGACCTCCTGGGAATGGAACCACAGATGGTTTGAGGGGCCATGAGTGATGCGAAAATCAAATCCATGCTCATAACCAATAGGCATCTGGCCAGCCCTGAGGACACGGTTTATCACACAGAAAGGCTTTCTACAGTTTTTGAAATCCCAGCAAACCACTGCTAAACACCTGCCTGGAAAGAAGCAAAAGCTTTTCTTTTAAGGCTGTACTGCCATTACTTACCTTTCACACGGTAACACTTTGCATTGTCCGCTTTCCTGGCAACAGTCAATCCAGCTAAATTCATCTTAGTTATTCACATCAGGAACCCAAATAGTCCTTAGTGTTATTAAGTGCCCTAAAACCATCGGTGTGTCTGTGTGTCCAAGGTCTCTGCTTTCTAGAGTATTAATATGAAGCCAACTAGTCTGAAATTTAGCTACCTAAAGCTAGACACCTACACGATCAGTTTAAATGTCATCCTAATGCCTTCTTTGCATATTTCCCAAAAGAAAGTATTTGTTTCCAGGTTTTCAACGTGTTTTATTAGTAATATTCATGTATAGGTAGCTGTCCCCAGAAGAGAGAACAACTTTCAGGAGGCAGCATTCTCCTGCCACCACGTGTGCTCTAGGACCAACAGGCTATCACGGGACGCGTCTTTGCCCTCAAAGCACTTTCTGTGTTCTTTCTTACTAACATAGTATCACTCTCCATATCCTACTAAGCTTTCAATCAAACTACAGGGACATTGCACAGGGAGTTTGCACATTGGGTACATTCATTAGTGAATACCACATTTGTGGTTGAATTGGTGTCATTCATTCATCAAACAGTTAATAAGGACCTGCTAGGAAACAAGTATAAACCACTTTGTAATGGATAAGGTTCCGACTTTGTTGGGGCTGGCATTTTTTTTTTCCTTCTTGTTATGCTGGGGAATGACTCATGAGCCTTAACTGCTAGGCAAATCCACCACCACTGCGCTACATGCCGCCATTTTTGCTGGTGCTAGTTTTCTCCCAACAGGGTCTTGTTTATTAACTCCTGTCAGTCATGAGGTAGCTGAAGAGAACTTCGAATTTTGTGATCTGCCTGTTGCCAAGCCTGGCTTGCCTGGTATTGAGATAGGACAAAAATGAACAACATTATACATACATTTAAGAGAAATTTTGTATGACAAATCCTTTTGAAGAAATCACATATATACATCTTTTATGGATATTATCAAGCAGGTTATAAATACAAGGAATAATAGTGAAAATACAAGTAATAACAGTGAAAAGGATATAATGCAACTTACTTCTAGAGCACTGTTACAACTCCTCCCCTGATCTATAGCCAACACCCACTATTTTGCTCAAAAAAAAAGTATCTTACACAAATTTGAATGTGCAGTGATGGATATTTAAACCACTTTTGTTTTCACAGGGCAGGGAAAGCAAGTGTCTTGCTCATGCTCATGCTGAGTAATCGCTCAATTACACTCCAGCACTTAAAGTTCAACCTCTCATCATTCATAATTATTTCTCTATAATAGGATTCTATGAACACAAATCACGAGATAAAATTTGGCAAGTCCTGTCCAGTACATGAACATTTCAAGTTTCCAAAAGCAACAGATGAGATTACACGAATGTTTTTATTTAATTGAGCCCAATATATCCTAATTATCACCCCAACAAATAGCTAAAATAAGCTACTTTACATTTTTATTCATATCAGCCTTTCTACATCTAATTCAGATACTCAATTTCCTTCAAAAACCTTCTGTAAATGAATATGAATTGAAAAGTGAAGGTACAAAAATAGGTTTAAATACATTGTTCAGAGTATGATTAATACTGTACTCAAAGATGATGTAATTACAAAATTTAAAAAGTCAGTCTCATACTCAACAGACACACATACACCATCGAGGGGTGTAGCTCCAACAAGCTTCAACTCAACCATTACGTTTTCACAGCTCACTCTACCAGCAAGCAGTGTCTTCTTTCAAGAACTATACACCCTCTTATCTGAAAGAGGGTAGCTGCCCTTGCTTCTACATGGTGAGTGCCTTGCATATTTGCTCTTCTCAAACACAACACACAAGCCCATCTGTGTCATTGGGAAAGTACTGGCCCATTAACCCTTCAGGAGAAACAAGCACACCTAGGCTGCAAGGCACAACACGGTAGCTGTGGGACGGCAGTTTTCAACTAAGAGTATACTGAACATATACTTAATGGTATACCAACATATAAAAACATAAGCAGGAACTTGTGATAGGTTATCTTTCTATCCTTTTAGCCCAATATTCCAAAGCAACTCACATTATAAAAAAACCACAATTTCCAACCTATGAACACTGCATTGAGAGGTCCCAAAGTGGGTATGAAAACTGAGGCTTGGTTTACTTCACCTCTATTCCTTGTGGCACATTCTATTTCAATGCAGAAATTAAGAATATCAATACATGTCATTTCCCAGGATATCTAATATTCCTGATTTTTAGAAAACTCCAATGGTTCCAAATAAATCTTGACATGTGACAACATAAAGTTAAGCAACAATGTTAATTTCCCAGCTGACTGCTCTACATAAACCTAAATACCAAGAACAGGTTAAATATAAAGATTCAATGTCTTAACAGTGAGGAGTGCAGGGTTGCTGTAAGTACACAGGGAGTGGGGGGAAAGTCTTATTTGAAATCAGAAGATTTCAGTCTTCATTATGGGAAACATTGATGTTCGCACCACTGGCTTTTTAAAATGTTGTCATCAGGACCAAGGATATGACTCTCTAAGAACACATGAAGAGCCCAAGTTGGACGTAGTACCCCTCCCCATTTTACTGAACTCATGTATCTAAAAGTAAAGAACTGACTTTTGGAGAAATACAGTTAATTCATTTAGTGCGACAGGACTCTTATCGTTTCTTGAATAAAGGAAATTACCAACAGATAATTCACAGTTTAATGTGTCAAGTATTTAGTATCTGTATAATTTATTAGACTTAGGAAAGCATTTTCTTCTCATGAGTCTCTATGAAAACAGCTCATTTGAACAGGTTCATTAGTTAACTAACCATCTTATGTAGGAGAGGACTGTATCTTACTCCTGGGATTCAAAAAACAAGACATTTAACCCTAGGACAGAAAAGGACAGAGGAGGAACACAATTGGCATAATGTAAAAAAGCTAGAAATATGTCCCAGATGGTGGTGGTGCAAACCTTTAATCCCAGCACTCAGGAGGTAGAGGAAGGTAGATCACTGTGAGTTCAAGGCCTACAGAGTAAGTTCAGAAGTGTCATGACCACATAGAAAAACCCTGTCTTGAAACAAAAACACAAACAAAACAAAACCAAAAGCAAGCCTGGGGCTGGAGAGACAGCTCACTGCTTAAAAGCAGTGGGTGGGTGCTCCTTTAGAGGACCTGGGTTTAGATCCCAGTATGCACATGGTAGTTTACTATCATCTGTAATTCCAATTCCAAGGAATCCAATGCCTTCTGACCCCCATCCAATGCATCAGGACATACACATGGTGGCCAGATATACACTCAAGCCAAACATAAACATACGAAATTAAACACAGGCTAGTGATACAAGGAAAAGGGTGACTCTCTTAATGGAAGATAGAACAATCACCACTGAGCCAAACCTTTTTTTTTAGTTAGGGGGAAAAAAAACAATCACAAAATGCTTCAAATTTAAATTTGCTGAAGAAAAATTTGAAACACTAAAATGTCTATGTGAAGTGTGATCTTTGGAAAGCAAGGTAAGTATCTGGATTCTAAATGAAAACACACAGATTGTCTTAGTATATACTGACCTAAGTTAATAGTACAATGCTCATAGCAAATATTAATTTTTTTTGAAACACAGTCTCACTATGCAGCCCAGGGTGATCTTACCTCCAGAGAGCTGGGTCACCATACCTAGCCAGCCTTAATTTTCGAAACAAACTACTGTCAATCTAGTAACTATGGGTCCTCATTACGAACCAACTTACAATTTTAGTATATCACATAATCTTGAATTAACTTTAAACATAATAGATGAATTTAGAATACACCTTTGTTGGTCTCATAAATAAAATGCTTATTTCTCCTCTTCACTGTGTTGATGGGTAGGTACTATTTTCTAACATGACTAGTGAAAAATAAGGACAGAAAACAAACAAAGGTTTTTTAGACTACTTACAGACTTAGGAAATACGATTATCAAAGTCAACCCATTTACTCATAAAGCAAAATGCAAAATGCTACCTTTCTAGGCATGTTTACCAGGAAATAAGCAGAGATTAGAACGGTATTCCCAGTGCCTCTTCACCAGATACTAAGTTCAAACATGCCAACATCAGGCTGACCTGTTAGGTTGTTTCATCACTAATACTGATGAGAATCGTCAAAGTGAAATTTTTAATGAGTACATTCAAATGTAGTTATTTAGGTATGTACATATGTGGTGGAGCACATGTGTATGAAGACAGAAGAACTACCTCAGATGCTGCCTCCCTCCCTCAACCCTCACCTTTCCCCAACCCCAAGACTGGCTAACCACCAAGCTCAAGGATATATTTGTTGCTACCCCCTCACAAAATGTACTTTTCTACATCTCTTCTTCATTTCTATTTCATTAAGAAGGTTTGTGAAAATAAGAAAACACAAGCTGAAAAAAGTGTAACAAACACAGTAATCCGATAGGAAATGATTCAGGAGCTCATACATTTTCTAATTGGAAACAGAAGATTTGGCAGTGCTTGTTAACTGTCGGCAGCTAAAAATACTTAATGGCTGTATTAGATTGGCTATAGACACGATCCTTAAACAACCTACAACATACTAGGACATTAAGCTACAGTCAAAAAACTTTACACAGCCCGAAATACTACTCAATCTCTTTTTAGATGGTGTCAGGGATCAAATTCAGGGACAGGTGTACCTGTCCTGTACCATGTGTTCTGTCAGCCCTGTACCTCTTCTGAGTAACAAAATCTAACACATTATCCCTATGAGATCCTCAAACCACTGTTGCCAGTATCACATGAGAATTTCTTAGAAAGAAATGTGCGTTCTTTGGTTCTGGGTTTTACTGAAAATCAAAAACTGAGATGGGGAGACCAGAATCTGTATTCAAGGAGCATCACTGGGATTCTAAACTATTCTAGAGGTCTGAGATATACAGATTTAAAGGGATGGTAACTGCTACTGTCCTACATAGGACCCAATTTTTCTATTTTATCTTTTTCATTTTCTATTTTTTGTTTTTTCAAGACAGGGTTTCTCTGTGTAGCCCTGGCTGTCCTGGACTCTTTGTAGACCTGGCTGGCCTCGAACTCACAGAGATCCGCCTGCCTCTGCCTCCCGAGTGCTGGGATGAAAAGCGTGCACCACCAGGCCCGGCCATTTTATCTTTTTTAAAGAGATATTTATTTTTATGTGAATGAATATTTTTGTCTGCACACACCTACAGCCTACTGTCCAAAGAGGATAGAAGGCATCAAATCCCCTGGAACTGAAGTTACAGCTGCTTATGAGCCATGAAGGTGGGTCCTCTGTAAGGGCAGCCAGTGCTCTTAATGGCTGAGCCATCTTCCCAGCACTCCTCTGCCCAGAAACCCTGTCTGGTTAAGAAAACATGTGTAGACAATTATTTCAATGATTATTTTTATTCTCCTAAATTGTTGGGCCCGAAATTATAATGATGTGTAAAATAGCCAAACCCAGATATATGTAAAATTTTCTAACCAGTTCAAAGAATTACCAGAGGTTACGTAAATTCCAGGCAAATTATTGTCCCTGATAACACCAAGAAGTTCCAAAGTGCTAATGATTAAAGAATGATTTGTGATTCAGTTTAATATTTCTCACTCAAAAACATATCAGTAAACATTTAAGTCTTAAGAAAAACCTATAAAATAATTAATAATTTAAAATACTCAGGAAAACTTGAGCTAATTACTCTGACAAAATGCATACATTGTTTTATATGTTTTGCTTGAGATTATATAACTTTCAAAACTCATTTACAAAGGCATAAGAAAATTAAGATGTAGGTAATGCACAGTGAAATACATCAAAGTTAATAGGTGTAGACTTAACACAGTTCTTTGACAACCTAGAAACATGAAAAACTCAATTATTTACAAAGGCATAAGAAAATTAAGATGTAGGTAATGCACAGTGAAATACATCAAAGTTAATAGGTGTAGACTTAACACAGTTCTTTGACAACCTAGAAACATGAAAATCTTTAGCCTGGTTGACTGAAAATATAAAATATCTCTTTTTGTGAAAGGGCTAGAGACTTTTATGAAATTAAGAATTACTTCAAAGACCCAGTAAGAACAAAGCATGAAAGATAATGAATGTGGCTTTTTAAAAATTTGACACTAAGCCGGGCGGTGGTGGTGCACGCCTTTAATCCCAGCACTCGGGAGGCAGAGGCAGGCGGATCTCTGTGAGTTCGAGGCCAGCCTGGTCTACAAAGCAAGTCCAGGACAGCCAGAGATACTCAGAGAAACCCTGTCTCGAAAAAAAAAAGAAAAAAAAAACATTTAAAAAAAAATTTTGACACTAATACATGTAGCCTACGCAATATGCTCAATACATAAATAAATTAAATGTGACTCTGTCTTTCACAACATAAGCCAGAAAAATTGATAAGATTATCAGTGCTGAAAGTTTTCAACACTATCAAAAGTCTCATATTCAGCATTTAAGAAATTTTCTTACTGACAGAATTTTAAAACATGGGTCAATGGAAAAGAAATATGTTTAAATTAAGTATGCTTGCACTTAATTCTGCCCAATTCTAATTCTAGTCTCAGTTCTGGATCTGTAATACCTTGTGGGAAATTGAGATAGTCTACAAGACAGGAATAAGTGTCATTGTGAATATTAAACAGCCCTTAGTAATTTGTTATTTTAATAAAGCCTTGTGAGAGAGAGCTATCTGTTTTATTTTATGAGTATGAGAGTGTCTGTGCCCCTGTACACCTGGTGAGCGCAGAGGCCAGAAGAGGGCAGTGGATCCCTGGAACGAGAGCAGTCAGTGCTCTTAACCACTGACCCATCTCCCCAGCTCGGAGCAGCTGCTTTTTAAAACAGAAAGACACACTGAAAATGACCAACTCTGACTTAGCCATCTTTAATTGACAAGACATCTCTCAAACTCTCGCAGAGAGGAAAGCTGTAGCAACAATGGTTATTTCAAGTCATACATACAATAATACATCTGAAGGAATCTTTTTTCTATGTGAATTTATATCTCAATACCAGGTATACTGAAAATTTCAGTAACTTAGACCTAGAAATAGGTTATTTGTTATTCAAAAGAAAAACAGTACAAGAAAATACAGCATTAACTTAAACATGTAAATAAACATGTAACAAAGAGCTTTTAGAGATATCTATAAACCTAGACATAGTTTTACAGACACCAGAAGTCAACAGTCCCTGCATTTTTAAGAGTCTTCAAAGTTTAAAGCTTTATTATTTATTTACTTGTTTTGTGTGGGGGGTTGTTTGTTTTCTTTTTTGAGACAGAGTTTCTCTGTGTAGCCCTGACTATTCTGCAGTTTGTTCTGTAGACAGGCTGGCCTCAAGCTCACAGAGATCTGCCTGCTTCTGCCTCCCTGCGATTAAAGATGTGCGCGCATCACTGTCCGGCTAAAGCTTTAATCAATATTTAGTAATATGGAAACCACCACAACAAAAAAAAAATCATTACGCTAGTGATACAGAAACAGTGCTTTTGATACATAAAAACAACTTCCAATTTCTGTAATAATTTCATACTAAAATATATTTTGATTTGGCATATAACAATTAATACACTGTGTGAAATGGGCCTAAAAATGTTAGCATTTTTAGGAGCTGTATATAAAAAGTGCAGTACACCTAACAGGACTTTGGGTTTGCTTTTCTTTTCCTTTTTTTGGGGGGGGGGTGGGGGTGGGGGTTTCAAGGCAGGGTTCCAGAGCTGTCTTAGGACTTCAGTTTTTAATTGTATTTAAGGTTTTATGTTTTAGTTTTTCACTTAGTGGTAGTGAGAGGTGTACATCTATGTACCCTCATGTGTGTGAGTGTACGCAGTCAGAGAAAACTTTCTAGAAATGGTTCTTTCCTTCCAGTACGGGATTCTAGTGCTTGAACTCACACTCGGTAGCAAGTGACTCTATCCAATGAGTCATCCTGTTACCTTAAGATCGCACTGTAATATCTTTGAGGCCCGAATAAAATAATAAAATTACACAAACATTTAACTACCACTTGATTCTTCAGAAATCTTCCTCCAATTACCCTAAAGGACATATCCCACGTATTTTGTATTGACCTAAGAGTTTCATGTATCCCAAACTGGTCTTGTATAACCAGCTGTGTTGGTTGCTAAGGGTTGTCAGAACACAGTCCAAGAATGGAGTCCTGTGAGACTTGAATAAAAAATAAGTAGTGGAGTACTTGTGAGAAAATTCAAAGAAAACAAGAGTCTTGTGAGCTCATTTTCTTTAAAACCACAAAATTTTCCTTGGAATGTGTTTTGATTCCCTTCCTAAGTGTAGGGGATAAGAGTGAGTTTATTCCATATTATTCATCACAACTGGTTGTTACTTGTTTATTTGCCTCTATGGAAAAAACGTGTTTTGTCATGTTCAGCTTATCTGCCACATGCAGCTTACCCTGTGACTGTTCACTTTACTCATGAGACTCCTCCTAACGCTCAGAATATAAATTGTCTGATGCTCTGAATAAAGTTGGCTATTGTAAGAGATTTTTGTCCACCTCAGTTACCTGCTCCATGTCCCAGGTCCCAATACTTCTAGAGCAGTAGACGCGGTTGAGCAGCTTTTCTTTTGGCTAGCACCATCTGACAATGACCTTCAATCCTTTCAAAGCTTTAACCATACATGTGATCATATTCTTTCACAAAATTTCATTCATTTGAGTAGCATATTTGCATCCTTCACCTCATTCATAATCTATGTTGTAACTGTTAACTTAGTTTTGCTATTAGTGACTCACAGTGATACTTAGCAATCAATACAAAATTTACATAAATACCAAGTTATTGTAGTATTCAAATTTCTGAATAAACTTTTAAGTTATAATTTAGTATTTGAAAAACAATAGCGAAAGCCTTGTCCTTCCCCATAGATGCTATTGCTACTAAATGCCAATCACAGTTAAGACAATCTCCCAAATATAATGACATTTTAAAAACAAATATTTGTTGCTGAACAGATTGTAGAAATACCCAAAAACATCAAAGAATAAGTCAAAATTTACAAAATACAAAAATCCAGATAATTTTTAAAAATCTTGACAGGAAAAAAAAATCAATGTATTTACTTACAAATTAAAAGCAGGAAATTCCAATAAAACAATTATGAAATTAGATTTTCCTTTATGTTATGAATATTAACTACAATTAGCACATGCATCCTGAATTCTGCAAGACTTTAAAGCTGATTATTTCAAGACAGGAAAAAAATAAGATTTTAGTATTGTAAGATTAAAATTATGTCATGTTAACTTTTTGTTTGTTTGTTTGTCTGTTTTTGTTTTTCAAGACAGGGTTTCTTTGTATAACAGCTCTAGCTGTCCTGGACTCACTTTGTAGACCAGGCTGGCCTCGAACTCACAGAGATCCACCTGCCTCTGCCTCCCAAGTGCTGAGATTAAAGGCGTGCGCCACCACCGCCCGGCTTTTTTTTTTTTTTTTTTTTGTATCATGTTAACTTTTGCTAGAAAGAATTATGAGCACATATGACAATGTCACACTAAATTAGAAAAGCTAAAAGTTTTGTTTACTGAATTTTTCCTATTAATTTTAATCAAAGATATTCAACTCCTCCATGGTATGCTAATTAGGAGAAAACCACCTGAATAAAGCAGCTTTGAAGTTCCGTGACTACACAAAAGCACTATCAGCTGAATAACTAAAGCTCATGATGCTCCACTTGACTGTCACTCAGAAGCTGACTCCTCTCAGGGGAACTTTGGTAAGCACTGGAGCGGGGTTCTTGATGTAGAAAAGAAAAGGCTGTGTAGACTCTTTTCCTGGAGCCAGGGCCTTGCCTGGACACTTGGCTCTCAAGAGACTAGGGCAATTCAATGTTCTTGAGTGAATGACACAATGTCACAGCCTTGGGACAAAGGCAGCTTGGTATTAACAACAAAAGATGAAGCATCTCCAAATCTTAACTCAGGATTGAATCAAAAACACTGGTGAAAATTGCTGGAGGACTATACTAGAAAGACAGTTGAAAATCTTTTTTTTAATCACTTAAAATTGTAATTAAGAACTCATTCCCAAATTAATGTTACAAGTTATAACAAACCCCACTCCCCACCAGCTTATACTTATAAAAATGTAATGAGGATTAGTCTGGCTATTATTTTAAAATCTCAAAAATCAATATTTTCAAGTAATGACTGAAAACAAAGCTTCTGAATATTCCAAGTTTTAGAAACTACTTCTATCCCTCTGAGATATCTAAAAGGAATAGAAACACAAAATGATAAAATGCAAGATTATTTGGTACAAAAGATTACATCTCAATCACACTTTATAATCAATTGCTTTTATGTAAGGTTTCTGACTGACTGAAGTCATCTTTCCAAGATATACATACCTTCCACCAAACCAGGCAGAAACTATTTACATGAATGACATCTACCCCAAAACATGCTATTGTTCAAAGAAGTGTTTTGTAAAAGGACAACATATGAATACATGGAAATGTTATGTGAGAAACACATGCTACAATCATTGGCTGGTCAACTGGATATTTACATAAATGAGTTTCTCTCAAGTACTGAAAACAAAAATTCAAAACTGTATTTCCTACAAGGTTCTGATCAGATGTTAATGACCCCAGCATACTGAGGGGAAGGGGAAAATCAGCATTTAAATGGTATTCCTCAAAATAAACAGTACTAACATTAGACAAGATTTACTGCACAGATTTAACAAAAAGGAAATATTTCCAACACACCAGAATCTTGATACTCTTCAAAATACTTCTAGAAAGCAAAAAATGCTTAAGTACTAACATAACTGTTTAGTAATAAGAGACCAAACCCTTCTTTCATTAGCATTCTAACAATTCTGTTTGATTGGTTGGTTGGTTGGTTGGTTGGTTGGTTGGTTGGTTGTCTGGTTTAAAGCTTAACACTAACTCTTAAAGTGATAGTTGGAGGAAATGTAGATGCTGATACTAAATAAATGATGGCACGAAATTAAAACCAGGAATTATTTTATAACCAAAAGACATTTACCTTCAAACATTTTTTTCAAGATTCAAAAGATTTATTTGGAAAACTCAGCACAGAACAAAGATATCCTTAATATCCTTTCTGAGAATATATGAATAGTCAGAATCTATGAAATGTAAGCAACAACTCTCATTTTACACAGTATTGATATTTTATACAATCGGGACCCCCATGCCTGCCTCCCACCCACAAATATACTACACTATTTACCCCTTATTGACATAAGCTTTCACTAACAGTCTGAATTCAGGGCTACAAGAACAAACAGAAAAGTAAAATCATTTTCAATTTTAAGTAGGTAGCATTAGCTACAGCAACCACAGCAAGTTTTGTAAGATCATAAGAGAAAACCACTAAAGACATTTTAAAATTAGGCAAAATCATGTCTTTATTAACTACATAGGTTTAATAATAATGTCACATAGCTATCCTTAGCTCAGGTCACAAACACATTTCAACATTCACAATGATGGGTATTTTTATCTCTAATCTAACTACAAAGCTTATGAGTAAAGGAAATACAAAAAAATCTCAAATTTTACCAAAAAAAAAAAACTTCAGTCTACGTACATTACGTACATTAACAGTAAAACCATTTCTTCCAGGTAACAGACAAAGGGTAAAGGCATACCATTGAATTGTTTTCTAAATGGCCAGGAATGAAAGAATATTTAGTATCTCCGACGCTTATTAGGGCCTTCAAAGTTGCCCCCTTGACTTCCTCTACCAAAGCCACCAGGACCACCACTCACAGGACCTACAGCACTCATGGGTGCTTGTGGGGTTTCAGAGCCCGTCCTATTTCCCATAGGTGAACCCATCTGGGATGGAGGTCCTTGGGGGAACCTGTCATTGTGCTATAATGACATAACATAAAGTCCATTTGGAACGCGCCAAAATATAAGTGACAAGAAAAATTGGCAAAATCCCAAGTGGTGGTGTCAGGAAGTTCAGCAGAAAGTCCAGCAGAGTCAGGATCAAACATAGAAGGAAGAAAGGAGCAATTTAATTAGTTCCTGTTTTTAAAAAAAAATGATAATAATAATAGTAAGCATCTGAATATTGACAAATTATTAATGCTATACATCATTTCCTGGAAAGAACTGATTATGACATAAGCAAATGCCTCCTTATGCCCAATCAGTGTATAAATACTGCTCTGATCCCTTTTTAAAAAGTTTGTAATCATGAAACTATAATGTAAAGAAAAAAATAGCATTGTTTTGCTTTCAGATGGAGTCTCTATATGCAACCCAGGCTGGCCTCTAACTCAAGGTTCTTCTGCTTCTGCTTTACCCCCAGGCACTGGGACTATAATAAGAACATGTACCATTGGGTCTGGCAAGAAAAGAAATCAGAGATGTAAAACTGAGGAGCAGCATCATAATGATTTTAGAAGCAAACATTCTATAAACTCAATTATCAATGCCTTTAAAATACAAAGCACTACCATACCACAAACAGAAAAACCTGGGGTTTTATTAGGGAGACATGTGAAGTATTTTCCTTTAAAAACCATTATTAAGAAAATAAGATTAAAATTTTAAAATTGTTTTAATAACATGAATTATTAAAAGCATATTAAACATCTGAATTATGTATTCTGTGAAACTTCACTACGGTTAATCTCAAGTGATGAACAGAAAACTTTAAGTGTAGATGAAAAAAAAAAAAAAAAAAAAACCCAAGGATATTTAAATAAAATTTACAATTTTAGAAAAATGTGTAGGAGTATAGTCATTTATGTCTATGCTACTACTAATGATTAGATGCTGCTACTAATGATAAGATGCTGAAGGGAAATTTAACCAACATACTTCAAGTTTCAGGGATTACACTATACAATGCTACCCCTCTTAAAGGAAAAGCACACTGACTACTTTAGGTGTCATCTGTCTAGATAATATAACCCTGCCTCTTTACCTAACTGAACAATACATTTTAAAATGATATCAAGACCACTAGTGCATGTTTCAGCTGTACAATGCACAATGCCTTCCTTTTACTTTCGTCTCTCGGTGCAAAAGTGATGGCGAGTCTTAATTAACCGCATTTCCTTCTTTGCCATCAATGAAACGCTAACCTTTGGCAAGGTAATCCCAAAACCAAACAGCCTTTTTGAAATATAGTCACGGATTTTCTTTTTTCAGAAGAACTTTCACCAAGCATCATATGAGGAAGAAATACTTTCCTAGTGGAACCCTTTAAGAGTTCATCTGTCCTGTTAACTGGTGTGCAAAGATGATAGAAATTACAAAGAGAAAAATCAGTTTTTGTGTTTTAACCACACAAAGATATCTTCACACTCTTGGGTCAAAAAAACCACCCATAGTTAAATTTAGTAATAAAATTTAAATTTAGTAATAAAAGTTAATTAATAATTCTATGAAGAGAATATAACTATACCTTTAAAATCTTTTTAAAAAATAAAATTTTAATGTTAACTTTTTTCCAGCAAAGAGAAATGGTTTGAAATAAATCATTTACAACATGATGCTTCAAAACTAAACCTTGTTTTTCCCTACACAGTAGTTATTTTCTGAAGGTAGATAGTTCACACAGAAAAGAACAATAAAAAAACTGCGCATTACATCCATCCATGAAAAGGCAGATACAGATTATCTGTAGTGGCACGTGTATTTGCTCTCTATTGAAGAAAGAGAGTTGTGATGGCAATACTTACATAATATCTGGACATTTAAAAATTGTCTCAAATAGGGCTGGAGAGGTGGCTCAGAGGTTAAGAACACTGGCTGTTCTTCCAAAGGTCCTGAGTTCAATTCCCAACAACCACATGGTGGCTCACAACCATCTACATTGAGATCTGGTGCCCTCTTCTGGAGTGAATGTGTACATGCTGGCAGAATACTGTATACACAATAAATAAATAATCTTAAAAAAAAAGAGTATTTAAAAAAATTGTCTCAAATAAATTAAAACTTAAAAACTTACTTTCTCTTCACTAGCTGCGTACTACCAAAAGTAATCATACCAATTTGTATTAAGTGTGAAGTTATCTTTGAGGCAGAAAAATTTAGCTATGAGATATAATAAAAAAAAAAATTGTGATACATTACCACTGCGCCATTATCTGGTATCATTGGAGTTCCCATATTTGCAGCTCCTTCTGGTCCCATGGCAGGACCAGGACCCATTGGAGGGCCAGGTATAGTTCCTCTGTTGTTCATATTCATACCCATCATTGGAGGAGGGCCTTGGGTACCAGCAGGTGCTGGGCTAAATGCATCTATGCAAAACAATCTACACTTAGAGCTGTCCTATCTTAGTTTAGTGAACATTAAAAACTTAACAACTCATTCAAATCTATAAACAAAACTATCATCAAAATAATTTTCCTTCCTTGAGAATGGAACACTAAACAATCAACAATACAGCATCATATACACAGTAAAATTCTCATTACTAAAACAAACCTACAAGGAATAAATAAGGCCACTGTCAATTTTTTAGAGCAACTGAAACTAAGATAGTCAAAGTTTCAAAAATCAGTAGTATTAGCTGTAGCTTATATTTAAAGAAAATGATCCTTAATAATTTTACATTCTATGAGCTTTAATAAATAGTAAAGAATTGGGACTCTAAAATCATACTTGCTTTCCTAAAGTCACATCTAAAAGTACTGGCATATAAAAACAATAAATGTTAAGTAGGAAAATTACTCCAGGGAATTACACAAACATAGCTGTAAAGTAATCCTCTGGCTTTTACATAACAAGTATTAAATACTTAAAAAACTTATCAAGGAATGTTATTTCAATTTTATACTAAAATATATAATCTAAACAAAAAAAAAAACGCAAACTTATTAACTTGGATGAAACCATGATGCAAAACTCAAATTACATCCAAACAGACGAAATGATTACGTGGCTACTTCTAACAAGTGAAATTCTGGAAGGAAGATAATCAGACTTCTAATTCAGTCATCAAGATATCCACCTGTGTCATATTACAATATTGTCTGAGCTGTACTGCAATATATATGGTAGTCTCAAATAAAACACTTATTTATCATACAAATCCAAACCAAAATTGATGCCAAGTTAGAGGTTTCTCCTACTATTTCATGCAATGGGCCAGTTTTCAGATAGGCAAAGTTAAATCTCTTAAGTACACACTATAAAACACTGGCATTATCATTAAGCCCATGGCACAACCCCTACTGCAGCTGAACACTACTGTCTCCAGACTAAGGAGCAGGAGGGAGAAGTACCACTCCTTACCAATCTACAGCATCACATGCTATTGCTCTTTGAACTCTAATTCAAGAAACAAGCAATTTCAAAGGAAAGAATAATCTCCTTTTTCTAATTAATCAACACGTTTAAGCTAAAAATTTCTACTTCATTATGGTTATAAACACACATACATATAATCTATATATAGAATAGAAACAAAAGGTAGACCATAACATCTACAACTTTCCCTGAAAAGAACTCATTAGAGGTAGTTTTCTCCTCATTTTTTTTTTTAAGTAGAGTGGATGAGTGACAAGGTCTTATTTGAAGCCTAGGTGACTTTGCTGTCACATACTCTTGCCTAAGCCTCTCAATGACAGAATTATAGGTATGAGTCACCACGGTGAGCTCCCTTCCCTTTAATAGTACATAACTGCTAACCTTGAGAGTTTAGACAGTTAGTGATATAATTCAGAATATGTAAAATAATACTCCCAACTATAAGTGACATAGAACATTTTCTGTCTTATAACTTCTACCTGAACAGACCAAAGAAATGTTGGCATTACCTGTATATGTACTGGTAATACATCAAAAAATGATGCTGCCATACTACCAATCTCAACAGGACGTACGTGCTTGCAAATGCAGGGCCTTGAGCACAACCAGAGCTACAGCCCTAATCCCATTTACAGAACTTGATGTGCAATGACAGTTTTTTGTTTGTGCTGTTTGTTTTTTTTCAAGACAGGACATCTCTGTGTGGTCCTGACTGACCTGGACTCACTACTTGTAGACCAGGCTGGCCTCGAACTCAGTGATCCACCTGTCTCTGCCTCTGCTTCCCGAGTGCTGGGATTAAAGGAGTGTGCCATCACAACCAGCTTGACAGTTTTAACAACTTAACAATTCAACTGGATGAGAATTGCAATAAACCATCAAGATATAGTCTAACAAACACTGAAGATTAAAGAAGGACCAGACTTTAAGAGAGTAAGTACTAAAGGTATATTGTAATTTTCTAAAGAATGTTATAAATTCTAAATGTCTTCTGAATTAAGGAATACAAAAGCAAATTCTCATAAAGGTGGTAATCAAGAGAAAGACTATTTCCAGATGTCTCTGTACTATCAGAGGTTGCTTAAAATTTTACAATTCAAAGTTTGATTCTGAAATTAATGACAGTAATTATAACTGTCTTTGTAACTATACTTAATAATCTTCCTCTAACAGTCCTTAAGATTACATCTATTACCTTATGCATTACCCAAAAGTTACTATGAAAACAACAAACACTGATGACATTATCATTGTATACAAAGTTTCAACTTACAAAACTCCTTATACTAATGATTCCATGTGTCTACAAACTAACTGTACAGTTAGGTCCATAGGGCAAGGGACATGTTTCATGCTTCCTTTGCATATCACAAATGCTAAAGTCATTATGTGTGGTTGGCCAAGAAACGTGACCAAAAGGACAGGAATAAACTATTCTAAATTGTCTGATTAAAAAAACTGGAATTGGGAATGTACGCTAAGCAATATAACGCTCATAACTGTGGCCTAATTACCTCTGTTGTACTGTATTGTATTTATTATTATAAGAGAAAGAGCCATTTGTTGGACTGACAGGGAAAACTGTAGGGGGAAATAAGATATACCTTAAACTTAAAAATGGGGGGGTGGGAAGAGAATGGGAGGTTGAGGGTGGGCAGGTTGACTGGAGGAGGGAATAGGGAGGGGACTGCGATTGAGATATAACTTGAAGAAATAAAAAATAAAGAAAAAATACAGAAAAAAAACCTGGAATTACGGCTGGAGAGATGGCTGAGCAGCTAAGAGAACTGATTCTCTTCCAAAGGACCTGGGTTCAAATCCTAGCACCTGCACAGCAGTTCACAGCTGTCTGTGTCTGTAATTGCTAGGCGTGGTGGCACACACCTTTAATCCCAGCACTCAGGAGGCAGAGGCAGGCGGATCTCTATGAGTTCAAGGCCAGCCTGGTCTACAAAGTGAGTCCAGGTTAGTCAAGGATACACAGAGAAACCCTGTCTCAAAAAAAACCTAAAACAAACCAAACAAAAAAAGCCCCACAAAACTGGAATTATAAGTATTCTTAACAACTAACCATGGAATATATCCATGGATACATTATCTCATACTCTATATATTTTAAGAACATATGAGTTGGTTGTGCATTGTCTGTTCTAATAGTATAATTAATCAAATAGCATGTACACTTGAATTATAGATATTGTAATGTCATGACAAATGTCTGGGGGACAATTTAATATACAGTATATTTGTAAGACATAATTAATTGGCCAATGATTAAAGTATACCAATTCACAATTTAAATTTAGTCGTAAGAGACATAATAATATACACATTTCCCCTCAGCTTATTTGATACTGTTTCTGACAATTATTTTACAATAGTGAAAATTTTAATATAACTACTTTCTTAAAATATAACTCCTCTAAAGACATGTAACAAGTCAAAGAAGACTCTGAAGGAATACTTCTATACTAAATACTGTAGCAAAGGAAAACATTTAAAATATTCTGTAATGTAAAAAGTCTAAATCTCAAACAAAAACAAACAAAAAACAAATTTAAAATAGGAATTCTAAAATTGTATAAAATCATTTGAAAAATACAACTCAGAAACTATCAATTTCCAAGTTAAAATGAAACTTAATTTGTGCAATATGACAGCATTGTATTTATATCTCACAATGATTAAACTTGTCTCACCACGTATCAAAAGAGGTTTCTTTCATGAAAATATCAAATTTGTATCTTTTAGCTGTAAAATATTTTTCCTAGAATACATTTTTTATTCCATTTATTAGATATAAAAGATATCACCTTCATAATTGGTTGCATGTTTTAGTTTCTCACCAAATAGATACTATGAACAGCATACAGTCCCTAAAAGAGTTACAAGTAAGTTGTATAAGTCTTTTGCTTTAAATCCCTACCTCCCATGTTTACTGCTCCACGGGGACCCATATCACCCATTCTCATTTCCTGTTCTCTCTGTAAGTAAACATAGTTGTCAGAGTCAACCTATCGGCCTTATGACTTGACATTTCTCATCTAAAATCAAACAGAAAAGAGTGAGTTGGGATATCACTTTCCATTAAAAATTCTGAAAATTTCCAACACTATTTACTTAACAAGAAGAGAGGAAACAAAAAGGAAAAACAAACAACAAAAACCCCTGAAACATTCAAGGCTAGTAAGTATTAAGTGTTCAGACTATCCAGTTTATGCTGCAACACTAGACTGCAAATGAATCATACCACATAAAGTCTGCTAGCTATAATGCTCTTACTCAGAAGGAACTTGCCTAGACCTTTTATCAAAGAAAAACCTAGCATTAATAATTAAGGACAATTATATTTGACTTCCAGGTTACTAAATTCTTAAAGTTACAGGCAGTTTTCATTGTGTAAAACTTACAAATGACTCTTGTGCTTTTATTTAACTAACCAGGTATTATTCCACCTATGGTTTACAGATGCATCCCAAGTCTTCAGTCCACACAAGCAGTTATAAAAAGTTTTCTGTAACACTGCTATCCTTTAAATAAGCAGCCATTGTTACGAAAACATAAATTGTTTCTCATTTGCCGAGTTCTGAAATTATGCTTTGTAGAAGTTAGTTATAACCCAAAAAGCAGGTCATATCAATTAAGAACTTTTGAGATTTCATTACAGCAGCTACATCATAAGAATGGTTTACTACCAGTTACTTCAAAATTAATCCAATGAACTCTATGTGAAATTACTCAATAAGACAATGAAATTGCAACATCACCTCAACAAATGAACTAAGTGTCCAAATCATGACTAGTATTCTGAGACAAAAGTGTCAGTGAATGTTTCAATTCAGTCTATGGCTGAAGAAACACAACAATTATTCCTGGTAAAAGCAATTTTTGTTAAGCATAAATGTTTATTTGATGATATATTACTGGAGAAAACATCATACAAAACCAAGGACCTAAAATGCTATAATAGAAGAATAAATGCCATGAAGTGCCTTCTTTAAAGTATTTCCCCTGGAGTGCCTGAGGGTAGGGCTTATTGGCAGAACCCCACTCTATAAAACGCAAAGTCCATGGCTTGATACCCTAGCACAGGTCTGAGGAGGGCAAGGCCCTGTCCACTTTAATCAAAGAAATATATATTTTAGTAAAGCATTAATAAAAGTAATTTGAAATGAACAAAGCCACAATACAACCAAAAGAAATGTGTCACATTATTAAGAAAATATAAATACCACAGCTTCCTAAAAACTACTTTTCAACTTTCCTAGGAGTAGTTTTTGTATCCTCATAAAACTTGTTTATTAATAGATACTATCATTAACATATGAAAAAGGGTAAGGCTAAAGCTGAACATAGTGGAGCATGTCATTCATCCCAACATACGAAAGATGCATAGGGAAATGGGTATCTCTTTGAGTTTCAGGCAAGCCGGGCTATATGAGATCCTGTCTCAAAACGAAAAAAGGAAGATCATAAGATCAAAATAACCAATCAAACATCATAAGGAAAATACTTTAAACATGTTCCATAATTATTAGTTAAATTTCCTTCTCATGTCTTCAGGCTGTTACTTCTACTAAAATGCAAAGGACACAAAGATTATAGCACAGTAATTTTATAACCTGAGGAACTCCGGAGTATCATCTATCTACAACTTAAAAGAATTCAACCCAAAAGGTAAAAGACTCTTACTTCTCTGATGAAATTTTTCTTTTAATGGTATTGGAGATCAAACTGAGCCTCAAGCAGGATAAGCAAGAGCTGAGCAACAGCCTCAGACATGAATAGCTTTTACTATATTTTAAAATTTAAAAAAAGATAACAAGTATTTTTTGACTTTAACTTAAGTACTCAATGTAGTACTTAATGTGAGTTGGAAAAAAAAAAAAAAAACCTGTAACCAACAATTCTACTTTTGGTAGAGGCTAGAAAAATGGCTCATTGCTAAGATCAACTGCTCCTCTTCCAGAAGACCCAAGTTCAGTTCTCAGCACCCAAACCAGGCAGTTTACAACCACCTCTAACTCCAGCACCAAGGGATCTGATGGCTCCTTCTAGTCTCCAAGGTTCCTGCACATAAATGGCACACACTCAGAAAGAAACTTAAATTTAAAAAAGAAAAAATATTTTAATATCACCACTGGAGAGATAGCTCACAGCAGTTGTTATACGAGCACTTACTGTTCTTGCAGAAGACCTGGATCTCATTTCCAAGCACACAACTGGGTGGCTCACAACTGCTAGTAACTCTTAATTTTGTAGAAACTGGAACCATCTTCTGGTCCCCGCAGACACATCCATCCATGTGACACACACACACGGAAATCTTCAAGATTTCCGTGCAATAAAATAAAAATACAATGAAAACTCACGTATTAAAACAGTCTCAACTCTATCAGGCAGAATTACCTGTGTATGTGGACTCATACCTATATTGTGTGCAAAATCAAATGGCACACAGAGAACCAAGGTCAATTGCAGATGTACCTCCTTAGTTCCTTCCCACTATTTTTATTTGGAGTTGAGGAAAAGATAAGAGTTTTGTGTGTAGACATGACTGTCCTATTCACATGTCGAAATTCACAAAAATCCACCTGCCTCTGCCTCCTGAGTGTGATGATTCACAATGTGCAACATTGTGCCCAGCCTCCCACCATCCTTTTGCTGAGATCTTGGCTGGGCTCAACTCATAGGATAGGCATCAGACTGCCTCTGCACCGAGTTCTTGGGATTAAGAGTACTCACCACCATACCAGGTCCAGCTTTGTATTTTGAAGCGGAATCTCTCACTGAACCCCAAGTTCATCAAGTGA
>CAJQZJ010032031.1:1234350-1277316 GCA_907164525.1 Lophiomys imhausi | reverse complement strand
CTGTGGCACTTTACCAACTGAGCTATTGCCCCAGCCTATTTCTACAGCTATCCCACTGCAGCAGAAGATAAAACTGAGATATAGAGCTAGTAAGTAACATACTCAAGGCAAAGAGAAAATGACCAAGTTATCTTATGAAAATTCTAATAAAATTTCACCATTACAAAATACCTCCATTCTTTAACAATCCCAACAGTAAAAATCCCTAAAGTTAACCTAACTGTATAAAGTTAACTTAAGACTGTATCTCTCAATAAAGAATTTTAAGTTAACAGGTGACAAAATAAGAAGCAAAGCACAACCGTTTTCCAGAACCAAGTACAGAAGAAGCACATTCCATGGCAGCAAGAGTTTATGAAGTACTACTGAAGAGTATCCACAGCTCTTTCAGAAAATATACAAAGAAACAAAAATTCTGTTTTAAATAAACACTGAAAGTTCTAATACAAAATTATAAGATATTTTCGAGCATTTTCACAATGGTCATGAGAAAATCCTGGCATTTTAACACAAATTGGAGAAAACTGAAACTACTACAGAATAGTAACTGCCATATGTGTGACACACATCTAACTTAAAAAAAGGTGGTTATCTCAAAACAGTTCCTATGTGATTGGGTTGCATAGTAAACAAACCACTTTTAACACACATGAACATTTTTACCTAGGATTTCAACGTCTGACAGCTGACTTGATACTGAAAAATATAGTTTCTGTGTAAAAGAAAGTAATTACATGATTTGGTTTAAAATGCAATAATTTTCTAACAATTTACATGATGCTTAAAATTTTTTCATGATGAAAAATTCCACTCAGAGTTAAAAGCAGAAAAATAGATTTTAGTGGAAAAGTATTTCTAAGATACTACCATTCAAGTATTATCCATGTAAAAGATTTTGTTTTATTTTTCGAGGCCAAGTTTGTGTATGTAACAGCTCTGGCTGTCCTGGACTCACTTTTGTAGACCAGGCTGGCCTTGAACTCACAGAGATCCACCTGCCTCTGCCTCCCTAGTGCTGGGATTAAAGGCGTGCACCACTATGCCCGGCCCATATAAGAGATTTTTTTTTTTTCAAGGAATTTTTTGGGGGAAAAATATAGAGTTTCAGTGTGTAACCCTGGCTGGCTGTGAATTTGATATATAGACAGAGCTGGCCTCAAATTCAGAGATCTGCCTACCTTTGCCTCCCAAGTACTAGAATAAAGGTCTACACCACCACATTTGGCTTCATGAATATTTTTGCAACTCACGAAATACAAAAGCAAACATGGAAAGATAACAATCTGATATGACAGAATATTAAACAAATTTACAACTTACCATTTCTCCTATTTCACAAAGTTAAACATTAAGACACAGAAATGTAAAATAAGACTGCTATTCCTTACATAGATATTTTAAATTTTATTTACTTTAAAAACATTTTATGAGAGGGAGGGGACGGGAGGGGTGGAAATGGAGACGCAATAAACATTTTAAAATTTTTTTTTTAATTTATGTGCTATGTGTACGCATGGCCAGAAGTCAGAGGATGTTATAGGAAACTAATAGTCATGAAAACGTGTCATTTTGTTAGTTACTATGACAGTCTATCACAGTTATTTTCTAAGCTACTCAGAAATCAAGTTGCTAAGAGACAAGCAATATTTGCTTATCTAAATATAAGAGATAGATAGGGCATCTTCAAAAACCTCTGCAGAATATGGCATTCAAAGATGTTTTCTTAAGATTTTTTGATATCGAGACATGTCAGCTCCTGACAGCACCCCCTATTCTACTCCAAGTAGAAGATGAGCATCGAAGAGTCTCCAGTGGGAGATGATTGAATTGGTGGTAAGCCGTTCTCTTGGCAAGAAAAACCCCTTGCTTCAACTGTAGACAGACTTCTGTCCAAAAAGGACAAAACTTGGAAGCAGGTAAGTCGACAGCCTAGCTCTGCCAAGACAGGGTAGGTAAGTCCTTCATAATTCCTGCTCTACAATCAATGTCTGTCAGAGAAATGGGGCGAAATGGCTGAAGATTGATGCTATAATATATGGAGAGAAAATGGGAACTGTCCAGGCAGTCACTGGTATGTCATTTCTTTGTTTTGGAAGCTGCGGCCCTGTACTTCCTATATAATCAGATATATTTATCCCTCTCAGGTCTCTGAGGTGGTTGAAGAATAGACAGCTAGAGTCTCATAGTTAAATTTTGAGTTGTTTAGGAATCAAGAGGGTGTTCTGGATCTAAGAAGATATTTTTAAAATTATGAGGCAAGGTAGTATGAAAGCTGAGTTAGATATAGAACTTTAAACTCATGGAGATGGTTAGATAGTAGAATGTTAAAGTCAGGTGCCAAATACATATGGACTGGACATTGGGAATTTATGCTAAGCCATATAACTCTTATAATTGTAGCCTATTTATTTCTGTTGTTTTGTATTGTATTTATAGTTATAAGAAAAAGAACCATTTTTTGGACTGAAAGGGAGAGCTGTTGGGGGGAAAAAGAAATACCTTAAACTAAAAAAACAAAACAAAACAAAACAAAACGAAGGGAAGAGGATGGGGGGTTGAGGGGGAGGAGGGTGGAAGGGTGGGACTGGAGGGGGGAGTAGGGAGGGGATTGTGATTGAGATGTAACTTGAAGAAATAAAAAATAAATTATTAAAAAAAATTTTTTTTAATTTATGTGCTATGTGTACGCATGGCCAGAAGTCAGAGGATGTTATAGGTGCATGTGGACCATCTCATAAAGGTACTGAGAATCAAGCTGGAGGCCTCTGGAAAAGCAGCAAGTGCACTTAGCCACTGAATCATCATCTCTACAACCCTGGCATTTTCTTTTTAATTTGCTGTAATTTGTAAAATGACAAATATTGATAAAACTAAAAAGATCTTTCAGGTCTTCAGTAAATTTTAATAGAATAAAGGAATCTAGATGCCATAAAGATTGACATCCCATTGCTTTTGTTGTTGTGTGTCTTTCTGTTTTAAATTAGATTTCATTTAGAAGAGCTGGACTGATCTGACTAAGCAGCGAGGCTGCCCTTGAATTCCAGACTCGCATGCCTTCAATTCTCAGCTGACGGAACACAGGCATTGGCTGCTCATCTCACTTTGGGGATACATCTATTATTTTCTTATGTACATAGGTGCTTTGCCTACTTGTACATCCATGCACCATTTGCTTGCTTGGTATCAAAAGAGGCCAGAAGAGGTCATGAGGTCAGCTGAAACTGGAGACACAGATGACTGTGAACCACCATGTGGGTGCTCAGAGTCAAATCCTAGTCCCCACCAAAAGCAGCCTATGGTCTTAATTGCTAAGCCATCTCTTAAGCCCGTTTTATTTTTGTCATGTGTACATCACGTGAGTACATACTACATGTGTGTAGGTGCCTGAATAGGCCAGAAGCACCAGATCACCTAGTGCTGGAGTTACAGGTGGTTCTGAGTCACCTAACATGGGTGCCAGGACTCAAACTCAGGCATTCTGCAAGAGCAATTCACTCTCTTAAATGCTATATCTCTCTAGACCCAAGAGAACTCTTTAAAATTCTAGTCACTCTTCTTCAATGGAAATATAAAATATGGGGAGGGGAAAAGTCTACAACAGGGTACGTTAACTATCCCCAAAGCATGGTAATAAGTATGCCACTACTGGTACCTGATACTATTTTTTTTCCTTTAATGCTCAGGATATAAGTATCATTTTAAATACAGTGCACAATTCACATAGTGTGGCTGTCTGTGCTTTTTACAATTATTCTGTGTGTATGGAGTATAAAGCAAAGGACTTGGAGAAAAGGATTCTTTCCTTCTATAAAGTGTCCTGGGATAAAGCTCAAGTTGCCAGGCTTGGCAGCAAGCCCCTTTACACAACAAACCATATCACCTGCCCAGTGTATTTTATTTTAAGGCAACGTCATTTTAAAGAATTGCAATGTGCAAGGCAACAGTAAAGTATTTTTCCTTTGAATGCAGTTTCAATGGCCATTATCAACAATCTTAAGAAGCTTTTAAGAATTCCCTAGGTATCAACTTGTGACATTTTTAAGTATGTAAACACACATGCAATGTAGTTCTAAAAAAAGAATAGCACATTCTCGTAGGTAACATGATTCAACCTTTTCAATAAATATTTTTAAACCTAAATTTATATCAATCACACCTAGCATTTCTTTTCTTATTTCCTCTTCTTTAATAAGAAAACATAACAGGTTACTAAGATTAGATAACTGGCCAAACTTCCATGAAAAACATTTAATACTGTTAGCAAACAAAGATATTAGCAAACACTATTCATAAGTACAAAGAATAGTACAAACTATTCTTTAGTACAAAAGTATATGAACATGTAACATATACTAAGAAAACAGGAATGATGAAAGTGTTGCAGAGACTGGGTGCTGCCCACCTAACCAATATAGAGAAGAGTCATGCTTAGCACTTTCTCTTCTCCCAGCTTCTTCTCAAGCCAGTCTCTTTCTGGCTCAGGCGGGTATACCAGAAAAGCAAGCCGCCAGCATTGGTCTCACAAATGCTGGAATTATAATCCCTGGCTAAATTTAACATTTTAAATTCAGGTAATTGAAAAACACCCAAATTCCATATAACTCCCAATTAGAGGAGTAAATATCTGACGAAATACAAACTCACAGTACATAACCCTGACTTTCTGCCTTCAATTTGAATGCATGTATTCTAAATATAGTCACCCATGCATACAACAGGAAATAGTCTCAGTTTTATCATCATTAAATAAAAATTGTAAGGCAGGACATGTGCACACACCTTTAATGCCAGCACTTGGGAGGCAGGGGCAGGTGGATCTCTGAGTTAAGAGGCCAGCCTGGTCTACAAACTGAGTCCACGATAGCCAGGGCTACACAGAGAAACCCTGTCTTGGAGGAAAAAATTGTACTCCATGCAATTACAGGTTTGAACACTGTAAAGAGGTCAGGCAGGTGACTCCGTGGTTAAGAGCACTGGCTGCTCTTGCCAAAAACACAGGTTAATCTGCAGCACCCATGCAGTGGCTCCCAGGCATCCATGATTCCAGTTCCAGGGGATCCAATGTCCACTTCTGGCCTCCCCAGGTACAAGTGGTACACAGATATACATGCTGCCAAAACATTTATAGACATAAAATAAAAATAAATAAGAGGGAGGAAAAGAAGGAAGAAGAAAGGAAGAAAGGAAAGAGAATGGAAAGAAGAAAACATACATAGGGCTGGAGAGATGGCTCAGTGGTTAAGAGCACTGACTGTTCTTTCAAAGGACCCAGGTTCAAATCCCAGCACCTACATGGCAGTTCACTGCTGTCTGTAATTGCTGGGTGTGGTGGCGCACGCCTTTAATCCCAGTACTTAGGAGGTAGAGGCAGGCAGATCTGTGAGTTCAAGGCCAGCTTGGTCTACAAAGCGAGTCCAGGACAGCCAGGGCTCTGTTACACAGAGAAACCCTGTCTTGGAAAAGGAAAGAAGGGAGGGAGGGAGGGAGGGAGGGAGGGAGGGAGGAGAGGGAGATAATAAAGGAAGTAATCAAATAGCTGAAGTCTGACAATCAGTGGCAGTAGTCATGCTAGACAATGCCAAGAATACTAGGAAACAACAGAGGGACGTTTCATCCCTGTCAGTGGGAATGCAAACTAACAAACACTGAGAAAGACAGTCTGGTGGTGACTTAGTTGTTTGCTCTTACCATATGGTCCAATAATAATCTTTTTGTATATATCCAAAGGAGCTGAAAACTGTACAAACAAAAACTGCACATAAATGTTAACAGCAGCTAAAACTTGAAATAAATAAAAATTTCTTAAAATAGATAATGGTAAATCTAGGAAAACAATTATTATTCAACACTAAAGAGAAATGATCTGTCAAATTAAGACACAGAGAAAATTTAAATCTTAAATGAAAAATGGCAATGTAAAGAGACTATATACACTGTATTATTCCAAATATGACATTCTAGGAAAAATAAAATATGGGCACACTAAAATTAACAGTGATTGTAAAGGATAAGGAAGGAAGGCTAAAAAAAGCATAGCAAAGGATTATGGTGGGGGAGGGGTGTGTGTGAAAATATTCCACCCAATACCAGAATGTTAGAAGTCATACACATTTGTCAAAATTCTCCTAACACATGGAGTGAACCCTAAACTATTGGCTGTAATAGGTAATGGTGCGCTACTGCAGGTTCGCCAGCGCAGGTTCATCAACCACGATCAAACATGCCATGCTTATACAATTGGGGGGGGGGGGTACAGTAGACAAGGCATGCTGGGAACAGTCATGCCTTCCCATCAGCTTTGCTAGGAATTTAGAACTACATTTAAGAATCTACTAAAAAAAGGAAATAGAAAATCAGAATGGGAAGATATGTTAGTCATAAAAAAATCAAAATAATAGATCTTTGCCTAATCAGAAATCAAAAGTAACAACAAGCAGGGAGATTGCTTAAAACATAAGGGCTTTCACTCAACAGTGCATTTTTAGGTCTTAAATACAGCAAAAGCAGTAGCTACTCCCTCCCCCCAAAAAACAGAGTTTCTCTCTGTAACAGAGCCCTGGTTGTCCTAGACTCTCTTTGTAGACCAGGCTGACCTTGAACTCACAGAGATCCACCTGCCTCTGCCTCCCGAGTGCTGGGATTACAGGTGTACGCCATCATACCCGCATCAGTAGCTACTTTTTTTTTGTTTGTTTTTTTCGAGACAGGGTTTCTCTGTGTAGCCCTGGCTGTCCTGGACTCACTTTGTAGACCAGGCTGGCCTCGAACTCGCAAAGATCCGCCTGCCTCTGCCTCCCAAGTGCTGGGATTAAAGGCGTGCGCCACCACCGCCCGGCTCAGTAGCTACTTTTTAATACATGGTATTTTTCTGAGACTGAATTGTACAAAACCACATATAATCTAACAGGTATCAGCAGACAAAAGGGAATATATATTATATATAAATTACAATTTGAACACATACATTAAGAAATTTATTTTTAAGGCCAGCCTGGTCTACAAAGTGAGTCCAGGACAGCCAGAGATATTCAGAGAAACCCTGTCTTGAAAAACCAAAAAAAAAAAAAAAAAAAGAAAAGAAATTTATTTTTAATGCATTTACCTGAGGTCATATATAAATGATTATAATTTTCAATTGTCATACCAAATTCTCTGAAAAAAATTCTGTTTTTGTTTTGTCTAAGACAGGATGTCACTAAAACTCTTCCTCTTTCTCAGTCTAACTACTGGGATTACAGACATGTGAACTGAAAAGATGTTTTAAATTGCTAGATTAATCCAGTAACACTTACTGTTCAAATTTAGTTTAGTTGCTTTGTTTTGGAAACAGGGTTTCTCTGTGTAACAAGCGCTGGCTGTCTTGAACTCAGTTTTATAGACCAGGCTGGTCGTGAACTCAGAGATCTGCCTGCCTCTGCCTCCAGTGCTGGGATTAAAGGCGTGCGCCACCACATCAGGTTAGATTTTTTTTTTTAACAATGCCAAACTACCAAGGAGAATGTGCAATGGCATCAGCTACAAGGCAAATACTACTACTAGATCTTAACAAAGTTTTCTAACACTAATGGGCAGGGCAGGTCTGCTCCTCCTTTACTTGTTTCTATCACACAGTATGTTTTCTTATCAGAGTTATGCAACTATTATGATTGGAGAGGTCAAGCTATGAAAGATGAACCAAAAGAACAAACATAAACTGTACCGGAGACAATGCGAAATTGGTCCCATGGAAAGAAAGCAACAGAAGATGAATGCATTATCCAGTCCAATGTTCTGAAGAATCACATATGTGATAAAGGAGAAGGTCCGAATCTGCTGTTTACAACATACCAACAGCTTCGCAGGAGAATTGATGTGTTAGCAAATACATCTTTCCTAAGGAGGCAGCTCAAAATAACAGTTCTTATATAATTTTTAGGTTTTAAGTACTAAATAAAAATCAGTTATATGAAATTTGAAATTGTAAAAGAAGCTACTGGTACAACCATATATCATTACTGACAAGCAGAAAATGTACTAATATAGAAAAAGAAGTCAAGTTATATCAAATATAGTTAAGTTTACAACCAAGAGACAGAATTTAGGACAGAGAAAACACTTAAGACAAAAAAGCACACTTACCAATAAATACACTTTGTTATTTGAAATTTCTCAGTCTTTGAAAACACAATTATAATTCTCAACAATCTCACTTAAGTACATTAGCAGTAGAGTATGTTCATAAAGCAAGGGTTCACATCGTAGCAGTTAATATTAAATGCCCATGTATTCAGTCTAATTGAGAAATATCAACATTTAGGTGATAATGCATAGCTTCATACTCTTAATATTAAAATACAGAAATACTAAGTACAGGCTGTTCTAAAAAATTTAAATAATATAATCATCAGTAAGAGAATTCCTGCAAAACAGCTTGACACTGAAGTCACAGAGCAGAAATAATAAGCCAAATATGTCGTCTTCAAATCTATTACTATTCCAAACAACTTAATAAATAAAAGTACTGATTATATTATACATATCAATTTCCCATGTCATGTTCAGTCCAACCACTTCTATTCTACAATGCTTACTCTCTTCCTTCATTTACTCAAAAAAAGGGTAAATATATTAAAAACAAAATCTTACCATTCTGAACCAAAAATTATCAGAACTTACCATTTCAAATGAAAAGACATATGGTACACCTACAACACAGCAGAATAATAAACGAATTTTATCAGTTAAAAATTTTAAAGAAAGCACTGAAAATATTCTCCTCAATAAGACCCACCAGTAGAGAATTTGTTCTCTAATCCCTCAAGAACATTTTAGCTATACCTCTTAAAGATCCTTCCCTATATAAACACTGCATCAAAATTCCTATAGCAAAGGAAATAATGTGGCCTGTTTTCCTAAATGGGAATAAAACCTTCCTATAATGGAAACCAATGTTCCTGTAACATGTATAGAAACCTCACTTTAAAAAGTTAGGTTTGCTGAAAATCAAGCACATATATAAAATTATTCATTATGTGATTCCATTACGAAATCTATAAAAATAGTTCAGTAGTTTTATCTCAGTACCACCCTGTTTTCCCAATGATCTTCCAAGTGCTTAATCTAAGAGACACTAACTATACCAAGGCACAGTGACTCATGAAGTACATTTAAAACTACGATTGCAGATTCTTTCTATCTATCTATATCTATCTATCTATCTACATCAACCAACCTACCTACCTACCTTCCTACCTACCTTTCTATCTACATCTCCCTAAGTAGCATACCCAGGTGGCTTCAACTTTATTATCCTTCTACCTTACTCTTAGAGGACTAGGATTACAACCTTAAGACCCTAAGGCCTACACTGGCATGCGGGGGTGGGGAACACACACACACACACACACACACACACACACACACACACACACAAGCACAAGAACTAGTTAATTCTGTAAGCTTACCTCTAAATAACTATATTACAAATATACAAACCCTGACCTCTAAATATTCAGCATAACAGTAAACAATAACATTTTTAAAATTAGAATGTAATTTATAGGTACTAAAAAAAAACCAAAAATGAAAAGACTACAGCTGAGAAGAACCAGACACAAACTGTGTCCATATTGAATATATATATTATAGACAATCTCCAGGAACAAAGAGAGAGAAAACGAATATGAATATGCCTAAGTTATGGATTCCTCTGAGACACTAAATTGTCCCTCGAAAAAAAGGTGAATAACATTTAAGTAGAATATATTATAAGTAACATAACATATTCTAATAACTTCCATCAGATGTATTCAGAAAAAAACTTACATATGAATCGTAGGGTAAAGAAACCCCTGTTCATAACCTTACTAGACTGACCATGTGAGTCTTCTAACAAAGCCAATTTTATATCTTCTATTTTAAAAAGTAATTATGGGCCTGATGGTGCACATCTTTAACCTCAACACTTGGGAGAAAGCAGCAGGATGGTCTCTCAATTTAAACAGAGGCTTGTCTATGTAGAGAATTAGCCAACTCCAGGACAACCAATACAGCATAGAGAGATTAAAAAAAAAAAACACAATTTAGAACACTATATTTATGTGCTCCAATTTGCATGAAAACTTGTACAGTTATAATTAACATATTATTAAAACTAGTATTTTAGTGTAAAGAATTAAGTCTCTAAATAAAAATGACCAATATTTTTACGTGTATGGATGTTTCTCCTGCATGTACATCTGTGCACCACATGTGTGCAAGCACCCTTGGAGACCAGAAGAAGGCACTATATCCTTTGAGGCTGGAATTACAGCAGGTAGTAAATCTGTCATATATATGGGTGTGGGCACTGAGCCCTGATCAGGAAAGAAAGTCAGTACTCTGAACAGCTGAGTCATCTTTTATCCCCCTTTCAATTCAAATATATCTAATCATTAAAATCCTAAAGAACATTCTCAATACTATGAGTAAATACCAGAACCATAACAAGTATATTTTTGTATAATCACAAGTCTAAATCTTTCAATCATGTACCCCAAGCTACAGACAGTATTCTAATTAACAACCAGGATCCCCTGTTCTTTTATAATTTACTCAATAAAAACGTTCCTTAAAAAAACTACATACCCTCCCTAATATTTAAAGTCCTTACCTTACAGAAAGAATCAATTCAGTGAAAGCGTAATAACCCAAAGCTGATACAGATTAAACCCTGCATGTCGGAACATTGAGCATCTCTGCAGCATTCATTTAGGTTTTACCAACATGTCCAAATCTGTCAACTAGCTGACCTGCAAGTCATGTCAAAGTTTAAAGCAGATTCTTCCTTCAGTATAATCTCCACTTATTCCCACAGAATGAAAAGGTCATATGGATTATTTGTAAAATTTTCTTTGAATGTTCAGTTGTTTCACTCCTCTCCACGCCTCTGGAAAAAAAAAAAACTATTGCAAGCCAAACAAATTACTCATTAGATAACTTAGTAAGAAAGAGTGCTTGAATAACCCCTGTGGAAACCACAAAATTACAAGCTGCCTAAAAAGTACATAAATCATTTCGAATAAATGTGTACCTACCTACCCTCTCATTAGAGACAATAAATGTCATTTCTCTTTGCTAGCTCCAATTACTGAAATCTTATTATTCCCAACCCTTCTGTTTTGAGTTCTGTACATGTCACAAGAGAGCAAATCAAGTTGGATAATTCAATCAAGGAAGTAATGGAAAACACCCAAACAAGACACAAAAAAGATAGACATGGAGATAAATAACATAGCATAGCAAAGTTGACACTACTGATCAAGAGGAAGTGATATTAGAATGTTTTAAACCTATATTGACGAGAACTAAAAACATTTGAAAACCCACAAAGAATTGTGCATAGCAGCATCAGTTTAGCAGTTGTTTAACTCTTGTTCTGATTTTCACAAGACTATCATAAACCTATTTGGATTCCTCAGGAACCTTGGATCATATGATATGAGCAGATCTGCTCAGTGGGCCTTCTAAAAACACTGGAAAGGAAACATATAAATTAATTAATCTGCATTGTAATTTACAGACTGTTGAGTTTGGATAATCTAGCCCACCCCCAAAGATCCCCCAATTATCATACTGATTCTAGATCAGAAATCAGCAAACAGGACCAAGCAGGACTCTTGATATAGTATCTTATATTGTTCACAACTAGTCAACTTAGCCTCTGTAAGGCAAAGCACATGATAAAAAAAAAAAGTCTAACAAAGCGTTTCAAATTTATTAATAAAATGAGAAGGCATGCATATTAAGCAGGCCTTCTCTAGCTTGCTGATCCCTGGTCCAGATGAAATAAATAACTAAAAAGTAACAATACCATTACTTGAGACTATTATCTCCTGCATACATACAGTATGAAAGACCAATTCAAGGTTGACATCAGATCCATAAGGCACTATTCATATAGAATGCTGTACTATTTAAACTCTATATATGAATCCCCAACTATCTCCAATGTTTCTCCAAACCCATTTACCACTCAAAACTACTACTATAGTGACTTCAACACATTTAAGAACATCTTGAGCTTCACTGAAAAAGTTAATAAGTTGTCCAACAGTTTAAGATCCAGCGCTGTGTCGCCAACATAAACCTACAGATTTAAAACATTGATAGACTCAAGAAGTTTTTGTTTATGGATATGTAACAAGTTGTTACCTACTAGTTTAGCAAAACACTATGCCCAAGTGAACATTGCCAGAATCTACTCTAATCACACAAACACAAAATTATCTCCAGGTCCAAAATGTAAGGATTTACTGGGAATAATGACATGTACACTCTTAGTCCCAACAACAGGGAGGCAGAGGCAGGCAGATCTCTGTGAGTTCCAGGACAGCTAGGACCTCACAGAGAAACCCTGTCCCCCCCAGCCCCCCCCCCCAAAAAAAAAACAAAGAAAAACAGTTCTTCCCAAATCATACAAAAAACATTCCTACATAAATAAAAATTTCCTGACTGTCTACATTTGTTCCTCCCAACTGTTTGCACTTATTTTGGTTTTTTGGTGACAGGAATATGCTGCCACTTAATAATCATACCTGGGCCTGTCTCTCTCTTTTTGAGTCAGGATTTGATGGATTCTAGGCTAGCCTCCAACCTGGTATATAATCAATAAAGACTTTGACCTTCTGACCCTCCTGTATCCACTTTTCCAGTGCAGGGATTATAAGCCTGTACCAGCATGTTGAATTTGTGCAGTATGGGATGAACTCAGAGCTTCACACATGTTAAATTAATCACTCTTTCAGCTGAGCTTCATCCTTAGCCCTGTTTCCAGCCTTGACAGGGGTGCACCAATGGAAGACCACTGACAAAGAGACACAATTTGAATAAATACTGCCATACCATATACTATTTCCAACTTCACTGTGTGCACTTAGGGAGAATCCCACCGGGTGTGGTGGTGCATATCTTTAATATCAGAAGTCAGGAGGCAGAGGCAGGCAGATGAGTTTGAGGTCAGCCTGGTCTACAGAATGAGTAATAGGACAGTCAAAGCTGCAAAGAAAAACACTGTCTCGAAAAACAAAAACCCCATTGGGGTGGGGGGGGGATCAAAAAAAACACATATACAGGGTCTTGGAGAGATGGCTCAGTGGTTAAGAGCACTGGCAGCTCTTTCAAAAGACCTGGGCTCAATTCTAAACACCCATGTGGCAGCTCACAGATGTCTGTAACTCCAGTTCCAAGGGATCTGATGCCATCTTCTGATCTCCACAGGTACCAGACACTCATGTGGTACACATACATACATGCAGGCAAAACACACATATGCATGAAATTTAAAAAAAAAATGTTTTAATATATACACACACACTTAAGGTAGTGAAAGTAAGACATGTTACAAGATAGAATTCTATCCTAATATATAATTATAATAGCTATTATCAAAGAGTTTGACATATTCTAAGAAGAACTACAGTATGAAATAAGACTGACAAATTAACTGATATCCCTGGAATTCTAAAAGAAAACCATGTATATAAAAAATAGTTGTTAGGCTGAGCATGGTGGCACACACCTTTTATCCCAACACTCAGGAGGCAGTGGCAGGTGGATTGCTCTGAATTCAAGTATACCCTGGTCTACAAAGCAAGTTCCAGGACAGTTGGTACTATTACACAGAAAAACCCTGTCTTCAAAAACAAAACAAAGCCTGGCGTGGTGGCGCACGCCTTTAATCCCAGCACTTGGGAGGCAGAGGCAGGCGGATCTCTGTGAGTTCGAGGCCAGCCTGGTCTACAAAGCAAGTCCAGGACAGCCAGGGCTGTTACACAGAGAAACCCTGTCTCGAAAAACCAAACAAAACAAAACAAAACAAAACAAAAGGTATGTTAAAGACTGACAAAAATATGTCTTTAATAATTTTAAGTGCTATTCCTCATCCTATGCTACAATATTATTAAAGAAACAAAATGTATACTTCATGGCCTCATGCACTTAGTACTGTTGAAGTATGTCCAATGAGGGGATAACAAACTAAGAGGCAGCCCCATAAATTAATAGAGAACACATACTATGGCTCCAATTTGGGCAAGGTAAACTTACCATATGACTCCTCTTTTTAAACTGAACAGTGAAAAGAGAGAACACATAAAAATATCCTAATTTTAAAAGTTAAAAAGAATAAAAAGGAATTAAAACTTATTTACCAATTTTTTTCCAAAGGTACATTTTCCAAGTACTAGAATGTGAAAACTGCCTCAAAATACTAGTGTTAACACAATGTTTGCCCTTTAACACAAAATTATTGAAATGAATAAAGTACTGTAATACTTCTTTTAGTATTTGGCTTATTTATAATAGCAGTAACATTATAAAGCTAAAAACCTTGTGCTTATAGTTTCTCATCTACTAAAAGGTTCTGAATACCCAGGCTTGGTACACTCCTTCAACCCCAGCACTCCAGAGGCATATACGAGCAGATCTCTTGTGAGCTGCAGGCCAGCCTGGTGTACACAGTGACCAAACAAAATATTTTTTAAAAATAATCTATCTCAAACAATAAAGACAAACAAACAAAATGCTTCTAAGTAGAACTGCTAATTTTCCCTGTGTATTAATTTCATTGTTACTAAATTATCAGGTTCATTAAGTATAACTGAATATGACTGCACTTCAGAATATAGTTGTATAGCCTATAAAATAAACATTAAAGAATAAATTACAAATATTCCAACCAATGATTCAACATAATTCAAGTATTTTAAGTAAATTAAAATTAGTCTTCAGTATCTTCTTCCATTTTTCATCCTTTTTGCTCATTCATTCATTATGCATGTGTGTGTGTGTGTGAGTGTGTGTGTGTGAGTGTGTGTGTGTGTGTGTGTGTGAGAGTGTGTGTGTGTGTGTGTGTGTGTGTGTGTGTGTGTGTGTGTGTTTACCCACCCTTGCTCATGGGATGCCATGTGAAGGCCAGAAGTTGACAGGGTAAATGTCTTCCTTAATACTTGTCCAACTTAGTTTTTGAAATAAGCTCTCTCACTGAACCTGGAGCTCAGCTGGCCACCAAATCTTGGAGATGAACCAGTCTTTCTTTGCCTGTCTCCACCTTCTACCCACCATTCCCACCTCACCCACCCCTGCTGGGATTACAGACATTCCTGGTCATCCATCAGATCTCAAGTCCGCAGGCTTGCACAACCAATATTTTACTCTCTGAACCACCTCAACAATCTTTGTGCCTTTCTGTCCATATGACACAGACCACACGTGGAGGTCAGAGAACAACTTCTGGAATTTTGTTATCTACTTTCATAGTACGGGTATCAGCGATTGAACTTAGGTCTTTAGGCTCCGCAGCGAGTGATTTGACAAACTGAGCCACCTAGAAGACCCCTCAAAAATCTTTTGAAAACACAAGCAACATTTTTATCTTTAAAGTTTGGTAGTATGAAAAAAGGTAGGGTTCACAGGCCATAATTTGATATTCTACTCAGACTTTTATTATGTGACCCCAAGTATACAAAATATGCTTTTTCAAACAACTTGAAAACTATCTAAATGTGTGAACATACTAATTCTTTTCTAGTGAAATAAACAATCTACTTTAGAAATGTCAATAAAACCAGCCCAAGTATTTTTAAATGTCTAATCTATCTATTCCCAAAGTACTAGATAGTTGTAAAATTTTACCAATTTAAAAAATTTCTGAAAGAGATTCTTCTTATGAATTTAGAGGCTGATACGATGGATTAGCAGTGAAGAGTACTTGAAGTTCTGCCAAGAGGACCAGGGTTCAGGCCCCAACAACCACTTCAGGTAGTTCACAACAGCCTATAACCCCAGCTCCAGCAAATCCTAACCTGTACACACATGCCACACACTCACACAGATATACACCTATTTTCATTAAAAAAAGAAGAAGCTAAAAAGACCAAAGGGCAGTGATGGCACATGCCTTTAATCCCAGCACTTGGGAGACAGAGGCAGACAGATCTGCATAAGTTTGAAGTCAGCCTGGCCTATAAAGTGAGATACAGGACAGTCAAGACAGAGAAACCCTGTCTCAAAAAAATTAAAACACAACAAACAAAACCTTGCGGGCTGGAGAGATAGCTCAGCAGCTATGAGCACTGGCTGCTCTTCCAGATGACCCAGGTTCAGTTCCCAGCACCCACATGGTGACTCACAACAATCCACAATGTGATCAGATGCCCTCTTCTGGCTCTAGGTGTATGTAGAGACCACTCATATACATAAAATAAATAAATCCCCCCCCCCAAAAAAAAAGCCTTACATGGTCAGCAAGATGGATCATGTGTAAGACAGAAAACTAAAGTTTCATCTTTGGAATCCATAATGAAAGGAAAAAGACACCTTCCAAAAGCTGTCCTCTGATCTCAACACCTGGCTACCTAAATTCACTCACAGTCCCCTCCCATCATACACACAAACACATATTCAATATTCACACACATGAATTTTACCTTGAGAAATTTAAAAAGCTTTAACTCAATTTTTAAATGAAACAATGTTTCTAAGTAAGTTCTATGGTAGAAAAGTAAAATTAAAATCAGCCATTCATCAATAATATCTAGAGATATTGTATTAATATCTATATTAATTTCTATTAAGCAAACAATGCCATTACCTCAAAAATAGTTTACATCTGTATATATATGATTATGTTTAGAAATAAAAACACAGTTTACAAGTAGAATATTTTACTCAGTCCTTTTTTTTTAGTCCACTAGAATGACATTTTTAATAATACTACTAATAATTCTGTTCATTATAGAACATGTACAGTTCATGTCAGGAGAACTACCAAGAAAGTTAGCATTTAACTATTTTATTTACTATGAGAGAACCGTTTAGTAAGTATTCAGTTAGCATTTAACTATTTCACTATGAGAGAATCATTTAGTAAATATTCAGAGAAATAAAAGGAGTAGGTATTATTTCTTAAACCTCAGTGGGAATTCTGAAAGAAATGTATCATACAAGGCTTACATATGATTATTACATGAAGACTGAAAAAGATTATTAGCCTAGAAATATGCTAAATTCTATTTCCTTTTATATTATTATATAGTATCTTTACATTGATAAATCCAGAAGATTTATGTTCAAAATGAGACTACAGTTTAAAATAAGTCATTAAATGCTTAGTATCCAAGGAGGGAAAGACAATTGAAAGATAAAGCTAGAAATTTAAAAAAATTCAAAAGGCCTTAAAACCTTTTCATCAGTTAATTTGGTGACAGAACAATTATGGACATTTTCTAACTGAATTTAAATGCCGCATCATTTCCATCCACAGAATCTTTAGTTGATAGTAAGACAAATATTTCTTCTTGTTACTACCAATTAAGCTGTTTTTTGTTTTTGTTTTGTTTTTGCTTGTTTTTTGGGGTTTTGAGACAGGGTTTCTCTCTGAATAGCCGTGGCTGTCCTGGACTTGTTTTGTAAACCAGGCTGACCTCGAACTCAACACTCAGAGATCCGCCTGCCTCTGCCTCCCAAGTGCTGGGATTAAAGGCGTGTGCCACCACGCCCAGCCCCCCAACTAAGATATTTTTATTATGTGTTTATTCGTTCTATTTTTAAAAAGGAACCAACCACTTCCAGAACAAAAAAATGAAAACAAAAATTTGAAAAAAAAAAAAAAAAAAAAAAAGCACCAAAGACTTAATACTTTCAGTCTCAGAAACGTACTAAATAAGTTTTGGTTCTTAAAAGTATCATGGCTTTTGACAATAGAAAAATAACTAAGTATTTTCCAGAATAAAGACTATATATATAGCTGGTTATCTTTCAAGTGAACAGTGAAACTTGTTTAATTATCATTAAAAAATTAGAGAATTTATATTTTTGAACCATTCATTGAGCCACCATCACTAGAGAATAACAAAACACAAAAATATGTCAGCCAGGTGAGGAAAGTGTTTGCTTAGCAATCTTGGAGATCTGCATTGATCCCCAGAATACTAGGTAAGCATAAGAGTTCGGATTCCACAAAGTTGGCCTCTGACCTACACACACCACACACACACACACACACACACACACACACACACACACACACACACACACAGCCACAAGCTTCCAACCCCTAGTAAAAATGTTTTTTTAATTTACTTAAACCTGGACTACCTTGAAGGAAATTCAGGGATAAAAATATGCTGAATAACCTGTAACCAGGAATCCCATAGATGAGGTGCTCTAGTCTACATAATGGTGCACTGGGTGAAAGGGAAAGAAAGAAGAAGCAAGTTCGTACAGACTAAAACTAATGGAGATACATCAGAGAACAATTAAAGCCCACTCTACACAGCCATTTATAAGACCTTTGCAAATGTGGGATTTAAACAGTTAATAGTAACATACTGGTTAACAAAATTGGATGAAGTTAAATACTTTATACAAAATAATTCAGAAAAGATAATGTACAAGATGAAATGGTCCATTCCTATATTTAGAGGTCTTATGGTTAGATACTGTACATATCTGAACCTTTAAAAAATAGACTTGAAATAGCACAGTATATATAAAAATCTGGTAGAAATGATGCGTGTATCAAGTTATCCTATTGAACAGCATGTATTTTTATCAATCAAAACAGAAGAACTATAATAGCCATTTTATAAGTTATGAATATTACTTCAGAAAGTAATGTACTACTTACAAGACATTAACAAAAATCACTAAATTAAAAACCATGAAATTCAGAAATTACAAAATACACTTTTAAAAAAACAAAATTTAAAAAGTTCTAAATGCACAGCATCCAAAGTATTAATTCATTTTGGTTAACTAGTATCTTACTTACATTTTCCATATAGTTAGGTTTAAAGCTCTCTTGCTGTCGCCTCAGTTCCTCTTGTTCTCTGTGTCGGATCATTTCTTCTTCACGGCGACGATGTTCCTCTTCATGTCTGAAAACATTTTTTAAAGAAGTTTCAGCACTATGACATCTGGGCCACTAGGTCGGAGGGTGGGCTTATCATGTATGACAAGTTTGTGACTAAGGACTACTTTATGGCATCCTAGATTTCACCTTCTATTTTGTTACAAGTCTCCAAAGCAAGGAACAACCAAAAAACAAAGTCACAACATGTAACTGCTTATATCACAAAGTTCCAGGCAACTGGTAGTAAGATTTGTACTCTTATCAGTGCAATGCTGAGACAGAGAAGTCACAAGCTTACATCTGCTTGTAGCTATCTGCCTAGGAGGTTGTCTGAAATAAATCAAGAACAAGAGATGTAGCTCAGAGGTAAAAGACTGTCCTAATATGTACAAAGTATGAACCAGATGGGTTCTCAATCCATCATTAGAAGAGGGTAAAAGAAAGGAAAAGCCTAGGATTTATAACCTGCATAGCAAAATTAACATTGAAAGTCTAACCAAAGATGGGATGAAAGGAAACAGCAAGAATGAAAGGGAAACAAGAATGGGTGTTGTGGTTAAATATGACGAAAATATATTACATACATGCAAAAGCATCATAATGAAGTGTTATACATCATATATGCTAATAAACTTTTAAGCAAACTAAAAGCATATTATCACAAAAAACCAACTACACAAAAATTCAATTGTGCATAGGAGGTTTTATAAATCTTTTATCTTTATGTTCATTGTTAAATAAAGAATCTCCTCGGAACTGTCAATACAAAACTTGTAAGTCAGTCGTCATTTACTGTCTATAGAACGTTGAGACCATAGTAGTAAAGTAGTTGAACTAGATATCAAAAGACAAAACACAGGTCTTTTTGACCATTTCAATTTCACGAAGTATTTACTATGTCTAGAGAGATGGCTCAGTAGTTAAAGAGTTTTTGGGTTTTTTTTTGGGTTTTCAGAGACAAGGTTTTGCAATGTAGGCCTGGCTATCCTGGACTCATTTTGTAGACCAGGCTGGCCTTGAACTCACAAAGATCCGCCTGCCTCTGCTTCCCCGAGTGCTAGGATTAAAGCCATGTGCCACCACACCCAGCTGCTGTTCTTAAGGTTTGGTTCCTAGCATCTCCAAGATGGCTCACAACCAATTGTAACTTCAGTTCCAGAGAACCCAACACCTGCTTCTGACCTCAATAGGCACCAGATGCACATGTGACTCACATATGTACATACAGGCAAAATATTAAAACACATTAAAATAACATGATATATACACATAACATCCTGGAACATGCTCTGTAGATCAGGCTATTCTCAAACTCACAGACATCCACCTGCCTCTGCCTTCAGAGTGCTGAGATTAAAGGCATGCACCACCAACACCTGGCTAGAAAATATTTTTTTTAATAATTTATTTTTTATTTCTTCAAGTTACATCTCAATCACAATCCCCTCCCTACTCCCCCCTCCAGTCCCACCCTTCCACCCTCCTCCCCCTCAACCCCCCATCCTCTTCCCTTCTTTTTTTTTTTTTTAGTTTAAGGTATTTCTTTTTTCTCCCCAACAGCTCTTCCTTTCAGTCCAAAAAATGGTTCTTTTTCTTATAACTATAAATGCAATACAAAACAACAGAAATAAATAGGGCACAATTATAAGAGTTATATGGCTTAGCATACATTCCCAATGTCCAGTCCATATGTACTTGGCACCTGACTTTAACATTCTACTATCTAACCATCTCCATGAGTTTAAAGTTCTATATCTAACTCAGCTTTCATACTAACTTGCCTCATAAAGATTAAAGGCATGCACCACCAACACCTGGCTAGAAAATATTTTTTAAAAAGAAAAATATTTGTTGACACTAAGAGAAAGCAAACTTCATTATCATGTATGTGTACAACAATATTAAAATAATAATTAAGCTATAAAATGATTACAACAGTAAATAGTTATACTAAAGTAAAATTCTCATTTGGTATTGGCACTTAATCAGTTAAAACTGAAATACTTGTGACACACACAGATATAAGTAAAACAGTAATTTTAGTAGTTGATTAATTAATAAAAATACAGTGACAAGCCATTAATCTCAGCACTCAGGAAGTAGTGGCAGCCGTATCTCTGTGTTCCAAGACATCCAGGGCTACATGGTAAAAACCTGTCTCCAAAAGTGAAAGATATAATGCATCTACATCTACACTAATGACAGTTTTTATAATTCTGTTAGAAATCACCTGTCTATATTAAGAATCTCAGCAAAATTCTCAAATTGCAAGATACTACTATATGGTTTATGTACAATTTTACCCACAAAATATATGTTTACTAAAGTATTTCTTCTGTTGCCAGAGGGAAAACTCAGGAATTCATGGCAAAATTTCTAGAACTGGAGAGATAGTTCAGTGGTTAATAGCATTACTAGCTCTTGCCAAACATGAGTTCAGTTCTTAGCAAACACAGAGTGGATCGAATCTGCCTATACCTCTAGGACAAGGAGATCCAATGTCCTCTTCTGGCCTTGCAGGTACTCACATTCTCTCTCTCTCTCTCCCTCCACATCTATACAATATCTCCCTCCCTCCAATAAAACTGCATCAGCCAGGCAGTGGCAGCCCACACCTTTATTTAATACCATCACTCAGGAGGCAGAGGCAGGTAGATCTCCATGAGCTTGAGGCCAGCCTGGTCTACAAATCGAGTTCTAGGACAACCAGGGATACACAGAGAAACCCTGTCTTGAAATACCAAAGCAAAACAACAAGAAGAAATTGTTTGATACTAAGTTCATGCAAAGCTGAAGATCTAACATTCAATTCCCTCCTAACACTGGGGAGGTAGAGGCAACAGGATCAGAACTTTAAGATCATTCAATTCCCTCCTAACACTGGGGAGGTAGAGGCAACAGGATCAGAACTTTAAGATCTCCCTGGTATATGAGAGAACCTATGTCAAAAATGTCTGTAGGGCCCAGCTTAGGAACACATGCCTTTGATCCCAGTACTCACGAGGAGGCAGAGGCAGACAGATCTCTGTGAGGTCCAGGCCAGCCTGCTCTATCTACATAGTGAGGTCCAAGTTAGCCAGGATATGCTAGGAGTATAGTCAAGTACCACAGCACATCTTATAGGAAATACTGGGCATCAAGCCATATGCTAGTCAAACACTTTACCAATTACACTTCATTTTAAACCCAGAACCAAACCTTTAAAATGTAATCTTTAGTTATTTTAAAAATCTTTATATTATGAATGTTTTGCTTGTGATTTATGTCTGGCTACATACAGAAATTTCCTATCTCAAAAAAAAAAAGTTTAGGAAGCAGAAGAAATGGTTTAACTACTATTCTCAGTTTTTGCTGAGCTTCCAAGAAATGTGGGTTTTGTTCCCAACACCTACACCAGGCAGCTCACAATTGTACCAGGGGGTCCTCCTCAAGCACCTGCACATAGGAAGGCACACACATACATATAAATAAAAATAATTTTTAAAAAACTAAGTTTGGCTTCACAAGTTTATAATAATGTAGACACATTTTGGTTTTTTTTCAAGACAGGGTTTCTCTGTGTAGCCCTATCTATCCTGGAACCCACTCTCTAGACCAGGCTAACCTTGAACTCACAGAAATCTGCCTGCCTCTGCCTCCTCGTGAGTGCTGGGATTAAAGGTGAGCGTCACCACGCCCAGTGATTACAGACAGCTGTGACCTGCCATATGCATGCTAGGATTTGAACCTCAGTCCTTTAGAAGAACAGCCAATGCTCTAAACTGCTGAGCCAACTCTCCAGCACCCAGACAAGTATTGTGAACATAAGGATTTTGTTAAAGGCCATATCCCAACATGTAATTTTAATGTGAAACTCATTTCATGTAAACTGTATAGAAATATCTGTTCAAGTAAGGACTTACAAACATAGATCACACTTTTTCACTACTTATAAAAGCAACAGGCTGAAAACAAAATAAAAGTAGGACAGGAGTTCACAGATGCCAAAGTATAATATTACAGAGGTAGATTTGTATCTAAAAATAGGAAAGAATGCCTACATTATTGTTAGGGTAAAAAAGCCAAGAAAGCCAGGAATGGTGGCTCACGGCTTTAATCTCAGCATTCAGGAGGCAGAGGCAGGCACATCTCTGTGAGTTAAAGGCTAGCCTGGTCCACAAAGCGAGTCCAGGACAGCCAGGGATGTTACAGAGAAAACCTGTTTGTGGGGGGGGGGGGGGGGGGAGAGGAAAGCCAAGAAAAAGAACAGTATTGCTGGCCTAAAGGGTTATAGTTCAGTAGTAGAATATTTGTCTGGTACACATAAGGCCCTGTTTTTAATCCCAGGACACCACCAAAAATTATTTGTACAAATATGGAATGGATAGCAAAAATCTGTAGCCATGCCGGGCGGTGGTGGCGCACGCCTTTAATCCCAGCACTTGGGAGGCAGAGGCAGGCGGATCTCTGTGAGTTCGAGGCCAGCCTGGTCTACAAAGCGAGTCCAGGACAGCCAGAGCTGTTAAACAGAGAAACCCTGTCTCGAAAAACCAAAAAAAAAAAATCTGTAGCCACATTGTTGTTCCTGGTTATTAGCACAACGGCTTCCTGTCTATCATAGAGCCCAATATCAATTATAATACACTGAAGGACTTAAGAAAGGAAATAAACCAGGGTGTGGTGGACATGTGCCTTTAATCACAAGAAGCAGGCAGATCTCTGTGGTCTAGATGGCAAATTCCTGGCTAGTTAAGAATTAGATAGTGAGACCCTGTCTCAAAATATTAAAAAAATAGAAATGAAATAAGCAATGAGAAAAATAGCTCAATCAGTAAAGTGCCTGTTTTACCACGAATGAGGACCTGAGGTCAGATCCCCAATACTCTCATAACAGATGAGCACACTGTTGTACAATTGTAACCCCAAAACTGGGGGAGGGTGCACATGGAGGACAGAGAACGACATAAAGTATCTTCCGTAATATCTCTCAATTCTGTTTATTTACTGAGAGGCAGGGTCTCTCACTTAATACAGAATTCATCAATTCAGATAGCATCGCCAACTTGCCACATTGACTGGCACTTTGTCTCTACTTTCTGCATGATGGAATTACAAGCAGGCTGTTAAGCCTGCACAGCCTCAGCAGGTGCTGGGGATCCAAACTAAGTTCCTCAGGCCAGCAACAGCAAGTACTTTATCCCGATTTAATCATCACATTTCTTTTTTTTTAATACTTTTTTAGATAATATTTATTATGTATACAATGTTCTGTCTTCAGGTATACCTGCAGGCCAGAAGAGGGCACCAAATCTCATTATGGATGGTTGTGAGCCATCATGTGGTTGCTGGGACTTGAATTCAGGACCTCTGGAAGGGCAGCCAGTGCTCTTAACCTCTGAGACATCTCTCCACCCCCGATCATCACATTTCTTAAATCAGGCTTTTTGGTTTTGTTGAGACAGAGTTTCACTATTCAGTGAAGGATGGCCAGACATTACTAGGCAATGCAGGCTAGCCTCAAACTCAGAGCAATACTGCTATCTCAACCTCCTAAGTGATGGGAATACATGCGTCATCATACACAGAGTAAATCCAAATTCTTAATTTCAAAAGAAATTCCCCAGTCACCATAAGATCAACCACATGTGCTTGAATTTAGTCAAAAACAAAGATTGCTAATCAAGGACCAAAGAAGATGGCATAGCACTTGTTGCTCTTGCAGAGGACCTAGGCTCAGTTTGCACCACTCACATGGGAGCTTCACAACCAATTACAACTCCAGTTCCAGGTCAAAATCCTTCACCTTAAGAAAACTTTTTTACAATTGCCAAGCATGCCAGTAAAATTCACTGAAAAAGTAGAAGAGAATAATGAGTTTGAAGCCATCCTACACATTTTGAAATGGGGTGGGGGTGGGGAATGGGAATGCCAATCAAACTGTCATTTCCTTTTTGAGATATTAGTGTTCAAATTCTTCTCCTCAACATTAAAGACTTAAAACTGAGATTATGTAATACAAATATAATGAAATAAAAAGCATAATGTATAAATAATAACTAATCTTACAACTGGATCAGATAACCTATTAAAAATATCCATTAAGTATTCCTTATTACCATACACGTTGGGCACATCACCCTCTTATTTAATATAAATATGCTCAGATGGACAGGGTGGTAACACACCTTTAATCCCAGCACTTGAGAGGCAAAGGCAGGAGGATGATCTCTGTAAATCTGAGGCCAGCCTGGTCTCTAAAGGAATTCTAGGACAGCCAGGAAACCCGCATCAAAAAACAAACAAACAAACAAACAATAAAAACCAAATTATATGTGTGTGTGTGTGTGTGTGTGTGTGTACTTAAAGTCTCCTTAACTCCTTTATTAATGTAAATTTCATAGAGGCAGAGTTTATTTCTTTTGCCCACTACCTCATCCCCACCATGGAAATAGTTTTTCTTTTCTAATGTTTTTAGATTTATAGAAAAGTTACAAAAGCAGACTTCGCCCAACCTTGCATAGAATTATTAGCATCTTACTAATAACCACATGTAATTTTGAAAGAACCAACATAAGCACAATGTTAGCATCTGTGGGTGCTGTGACTCCTGCATAGCCTTCGGTAGACGGCGTGGGAGAGGCTTCCATATTGCTCTACAAGTGCCCATGTCCCTTGACAAACAGCGTTAACACAAGATAGGGGATCCTAGCAAACTGGTAAGCCTCTCACTGGGTCTGGAACAGGGCAGTGGCTGCTTCCCCATCTGCACAGAAGTCCCCTCAGGTGCTGGCACCTCACCATAGTGACAGTGGGACGGCTGGCTACTCCAGAGCTCTTGTCAACTCCTCATTGGTCCAAAGGCTATATAAAAATGCTTGCTGCATAATACAGTAGCTCTGCACTGGATGCTGGTCTCCAGTCTGTTTCCTGGGTTGGTAACTGTCTCCCTCACCCCCTCCTGACCTCAGTTCCCACTTCTACAACATTTTTTGTTTCTGTGATTTGATTTCAATTTTTAAAATTATATTTATATATATATATATTTGTGTGTGTGTGTGTCGCACAGAACATGGCACAGTGTACACAAGGAAGTCAGAAGACAAGTTACAGGAATTAGAATTCCTTGAATGACTTTAGTCAACATGCCACAAAGTAAATAAAATCTTCAGTTCAACTTTGACCACTGTCCCCATCTATATCTTCCTAGTGTTTTAGAACCTTAATAGAATTCCATACTGCATTTGATTAATATCTCTTTTTTACATTTATGAATTGGGGGTAGGATGAATATGTGCTACATCACATAAGTCAGTCAGGACAACTTGTGAGAACTGGTTCTTTCCATGACTGTTTGGGGCACAGAGGTCCTTGTGCTCACAGAGAATGTTAATCATGCAGGGGCATCTCCTCAGTGGAGGAGATAAAATCAAATACCTGCATTCCATCCAGAAAGCTGAGAGTGGGCATTGTTAATGAGCTGGTGACCTTTTGCTATCAGAATAATTATTCCAGACTCTTCTTTCCCTAGACCATTACCCATCTTTAGGGTAGATGTCATGGTGGTTTATGGGCTGCTGACCTCTGTTATTGGATAGAGCACACTAGATTCTAGACCTTTTACCTATAAAACCCATCCTCATAGTCACATGAGGTCACATGGTCACATGTCCCTGTGTAGTTAAACCTAAAGCTTTATTGTGCACCTGGAATCAGACTGATTGTTGCCTAGAAGACTTTTCCCACATTACTGTGTTTTACATATCCTAGCAATAAACTGTCTCTCCCCAAAGTCTGATCCAGTATGACAAAGTCAGTCTATACCAGGTTTTCGTTTTTATCTCTTCTTGAGGTTTGCTTTCCTGTATGACACCTGCAGGGACCCCACCCACCCACCCACCCACACACACACACACATACATACCACATGGTTTTCAGGGGTTAAACTCAAGTCACCAGACTTAGCAAGGGCCTTTACTACTGAAACATTTTGGGAGTCTAATTATTTCTCTTCATTGTCTTACAGTTCAGTCTCTTTTAAAAGCTTGCCCCCAATTTAAAGATAAAGGACAATTTTATTAAGAGTTTGAGCCCGGCTGTGATGACACATGCCTTTAATACCTGTGAGTTCAAGGCCAGCATGGTCTACAGAGCGAATTCCAAGATCACCAGAGTTTCAGAGAGAAACCTTATCTCCAAAAAACAACAACAACAACAAAAAATCCAAAAAAACAAGAGTTTGAAGAAACAGGGCAAACAAGCTATAAATCTCTTCAGTTACTAGGAAGGAGACAGAGAAGGGGAAGAAATATTGCCACATTTTGAGTTGGAGCCCAAGTGAGTTGGCAGTATCTTCAACAGAGGAAGGCAGGTGACTGATCAGTGGGAAGTGAGAAACACAGCAGAAAAGTGGAGGAGCTCAGAATGAAAAGACTAAAAACATCAGGGAAAGCATAATGTAGGCTTTGACCAAGTAGCTCAAAGAAAATGAGAAAGAAAGGAAACAAGAAAATCTAGGCAAGGGCTTGATAGTTAAAAAGTTAAGTTAAATTAAGCCAGGCAATGGTGGCACACTTGGGAGGCAGAGGCAGGTGGATATCTGTGAGTTTCAAGGCCAGCCTGATCTACAGAGCAAGTTCTAGGACAGCCAGAGCTACACATAGCAATCCTGTCTCGAAAAACCAAAATATAAAAAATTTAAAAAAATAAAAAATTACTGCTCTTACAGAGGACAGGACCCATGTTGGACAGCTCACAACTGCCTATAACTCCAGCTTCAGGGATACCGTACTGTAGCTTCCATGGACACCCACATGCACTTACACAGAGACACATGTACGTAAGCTACCCTCAAACTCACTGTATTGCTGCTACTTCTCAAAGAATTATTTGCTTATTTGAGTGCTAGGATTATAAGCACTATGTCCAGCTTTGAATAACTGCATGATTTTTTTTAACTGGTTCGCGTGAGTGTAGAGGTCCATCTATGCCACAACCCATACAGGGAGGTCACAAGACACCTTTTTGGGAATCGACTCAGTTCTGCCTTCCTCCTGCATCTTCCAGATTACTGAATGCCCCAATAGTCCATATTACCCTGTGTGTGCCTTCAATCTTGAAGTAAAAGTGGTGAGATTACAGATAGGTGCCACCCTAACAAGCTTTTCACCTGGGTTGGGGATCTAACTCAGGTGGTCAGGCTTGAATAGCAAGTGCTTTTACCCAATAAGAAACTTCCCTAGCCCTTTCTAAGATTAAAAAAAAAAAAAAAAACTGTTTGGTGGTGGCACAAAACTTTAATACCAACACTTGGCAGAAGCAGGCAGATCTCAATGAGTGTAAGGCCACCCTGTCTTATAGAGGAGTTCCAAGTTCCAGGACACCCAAGGATACATAGAGAAACCCTACCTCTAAAATCAAAACAAAACAAACAGAAATATTTATTTATTTTAGCCAAGTGTGGTGACACACACCTTTAATACCAGTACTTCAGAGTAGGAGGCAGGCCAATCTCTGAGTTTAAGGCCAACCCGGACTACAGAGTGAGTTCTAGGACAGACAAAGCTACATAAAGGCAAAAACAAACAAAACGAAAATATTTATATCTTTATTCTATGAGAGAGAGAGAGAGAGTGTGTGTGTGTGTGTGTGTGTGTGTGAGAGAGAGAGAGAGAGAGAGAGAGAGAAACATGCCTGTGGATGCAAGTAGATACCCTGGAGCTGAGTTACAGAGAGTTCTGAGCTACCATGTGAGTACTGGGAGACAAAAACAGGATCTCTGCACAAGTAGGACCCAGCTCTTAACCACTGAACCATCTCTGCAGCCAGTTCTGACTTCTTTTTAACGAAAACTGAGGGCCAGTGAGACAATTTAGAATGTAAAAGGGCTTGCCCCTATGAGTTGGTGACTTGCGTTTAATCCCTAGACCCCACTCATGGCTTAATTAGAAAAGACTACAATAACTTGCCAACTGACCTCCATAAGCTTAACATGGCAAGTGCATACAGACACCTCATGCATACATACATACATATACACACACTTTTTATTTTAAATAGAAATGATTATTTTGTAGATTACCCTTCAATCTGCACTGGTCTAGTGTTCTCTCCCTGAGAATGAAGTTATGCTTATTTGTAAGAATGTCAGAGAGGATATCATATGCTGTCTCCTTACTGAGTAATATGAACAGGTGCCTAATATGAACTGTCTCATTCAGATAATGGAAAATGGACATTTAGTTGTAATGCTGTTTGCTGGGTTTCTCTACTTTAAATTTACTATTTTTCCACTTGACCTTAATACAAAAAATTTTTTGATATTATGTATATGTGAATATCTGTGTATGGGTTTGCCAGTGCAGATGCTCACCAAGGCCAGAAGAATTTTGTTCCCCTCACACTGTAGGCTGTGAGTCCCCTGATGTTGGGAATCACACTGAGTCCTCTGCAGAGAAGTGCCCTCAGGCTGGAGAGACGTCAGCAGTTCAGAGCACTGGCTACTCATCCAGAAGACCATTCCCCACACCAACATGGCAACACAACCATTTGTAAATCCAGTCTCAAAGAGTTTGATTTCCTCTTCTAGCCTTTAAGGGAACTCCATGCATGCATGTGGTACATAAACATGTAGGCAAAGCACCCATACATACTGCACGAATAATATCTAAATAATAGTAATAATAATAATAATAATAATTTAAAGAGAACAGTACATGCTCTTAACCGCTGAGCCATTTCTCGAACACATACCATTTTTTTTAAAGATTTTTTTTTTAATGTATATCTGTGCACCACATGCATACAGTACCTGAGGAGGTCAGAAGAGGGAATGAATCCTCAGTAACAATAGTTAGCTGTCATGGTTGTTAACTGCCATTTAGGTGTTAGGGACTGAACTTCAGTCCTCTATAAGAACAGACAGTACTTTTAACCACTGAGCCATCTCTCCAGTCCCCACCATATAAGCTGTTAATGACATAAATTTTATTTGTATTAACACTATGCAAAAAAAATGCTGTTGCTCAAGGATTTACTTACTTTCATACTCATCAACAAATCTTGTCTTCTGGGTACAGTAAAGTACAGGTGTACTGCCAGTCATGGGGAGATTGCAGCAAGAGGACCATGGAATACATAGTAAGATACTGTCTCAAAAACAAAAATTGTTTTTTCTATACTAATTACTATACTATTTACTTATCAGTGACTTTTTATTCCTTTTAATTTTTTTTAATTTGTTGAATAGAATTCTAATGCAAAGTTGCTCTTTTTTCATTATGTAAATACTTTTAGCAGTATGAACTTATAGGAATTTTTGTTCTATGGCTTGAAAACTAATTATCATATTCTCAATGTCTCAGTCTCAAACTCTCCTCCTTTCTCCTTCCTTTTGGTGAAGTTTCTCAGCCATTAGAAGCTCTGTCATGTTGACTTCCAGGTTCTTCTAATATAATCTATCCTGTTTTGAGTACTTTCTTATTACTGATAGAATTTCTTCAGAAACCTTAGCTTTGTTTATTAGGGAATGGCACTTACAAGAATGTAGGAAGGAGGTGTGCTCAATGTTGCTGAGACATGACTGCATCTAGAGCCTTTTATTGAAGAACTGTGAAAACATTAATTTTATCACATACTCGTACTTCTTTTTTTGGTTTTTTTTTCGAGACAGGGTTTCTCTGTATAACAGCTCTGGCTGTCCTAGACTCACTTTGTAGACCAGGCTGGCCTCGAACTCACAGATATCCACCTGCCTCTGCCTCCCAAGTGCTGGGATTAAAGGCGTGCGCCACCACCGCCCGGCAACATACTCGTACTTCTGTATCTATCTTTCAACACTAAAAACCTCTGACCTCACAGTAATAAGTCTAATCCAGCATACAGCATTCATTTTGTCCTTCTTCATTCTCCAAGAGTGCAAAATCTGAGTATTGCACTACAGTTACTAAACTGTTTACCTAATAAAAAAATATACAGGGGCTGGAGAGATGGCTCAGCGGTTAAGAGCACTGACTGCTCTTCCAAAGGACCGGGTTCAAATCCCAGCACCCATATGGCAGTTCACAGCTGTCTGTAATTGCTGGGCATGGTGGTGCATGCCTTTAATCCCAGCACATGGAAAGCAGAGGCAGGCAGATCTCTTTGAGTTAAAGGCCAGCCTGGTCTACAAAGTGAGTCCAGACTAGTCAAGGATACACACAGAACCCTTGTCTCAAAAAACCGTGTGTGCGTGTGTGTGTGCGTGTGTGTGTGTGTGTGTGTGTGTGTGTGTGTGTGTATGTGTATTCACTCATTTATTTTTGAAAGCAGTTATGGCTCCCAAGAAAACTGAATGGTAGATTGTATTCCCAAATACTTCCTCCCACTCAAACCTACAACCTACTGCAAACATGTCACTAGAGTGGCATATTTGTTAAAATCCATGAACCCTAATGATACATCATTACCCAGGATTCAATGTTTCTGTTCCGCTGCAGTTTTGGTATGCATGCTGTAGGTTCAAAGAAAGATAAAATGTAGCACTATACAAACCAGTCTTACTACCCAAAGTCTGATTTTCTAAAGAGGGCTTAGAAGAGCACTTGCTACTCTTGTGGAGGAGGACCTGGTTTCCCAGCACCCACATGGAGACTCAAAACCACCTCTAACTCCTGTTCCAAGAAACCTGATGCCTGTGCCTGGCTTCCACTTCATACATGCAGGCACTCTCATAAACACACAAAATGAAAATAAATAAATCTTTAAAACAATTTCCCACATCTTCACCTCTACTCACTTAACTCTGACAAACACTGATTGTCCCTTGTCCCTAGCTTATTGTTGCCATAGTAATTGGTGTCATACAGTGTCTGGCCTTTTCACATTGTTATCTTATACTTAGCAATAGGCATCTAAGGTTCCTTCCATGTCTTCTCCTGGCTTGATAGTTCATTCCTCTACAGCATGACAAATATTCTATCATCTACAAATTTCAGCTTATTCAAATTTATTCTTTTTTTGAGACCAGGTGTTTACATAATAAATAAACCCTGCCTTGGAAGGAAAGAAAAACAAAACCAAACCTCATTTATGTTTACTTTATGTGCACTGGTGTTTTGTCTGCATTTATGTCTGTGTGAGGGTGTCAGATACCCTGAAACTGGAGTAACAGACAGTTGTGAGCTGCCATGTGGGAGCTGGGAGGTGAAAGATCAGTTAGTTCTATTAACTTCTGATCCATCTCTCTGGCTCTTTACCACTTTTATATAGTACTTCAAAAATTTTCCAAAACAAGAATTTCAAGTTTGTTCCATTTATCATAGCTTTGTTTAAAATATTAACTTTGATTTTTTGAAACTATGAAGACTGAGTGATTTTAAATGCCCATACCTGGGCTGGGGATGTAGCTCAGTTGGTACAGTGTCTATTCTAGCACTTGGAAAGAGTAAGGCAGGAAAGTCTAGACTTTAAGGCCAACCTGGTATACAAGAGTTACGAGCTAGAGACCCTGTCTCAAAACAAAACCAAGCAAAAAAGCCAAAGTGCCCTTAACCAGTTAAGGAATCACAACAACGATATTATGGCATATTGTAATTTCCTATGTGGGGACAAAAAAAAGTTTTCCTCTGTACTTCTACTATGTTCACAACTTGTTTGTAATGAAGGATAGGGAATTTTCTCAATAAAGCATACAATGAAATACACACATTTATATTAGATGCTCTCTTACCTCAGTTGTATTTGTTTCCGTTTCTGCAATTCTTGGTTTCTGAGTTCTTCCAAGCGCCTGAGTTCTTCTTGACGTCTCATTAGATCTATAAATTATTGACTACATGTTAGTATATTTTAACCTTCCTTTTCTATGTTTCCACAGCCAAATGTGTAATCTCTATTACTGGCATATAGAAGAGCTAAGGAAATATTGGTTCCACTGCTTTCTTTCTGTTTTTGTTTCAAGGATTTATTTTTATTTTGTATGTATAAATATTTTGCCTCCATGTATGTGTATACAACATCACGGTGGGTATCCAAGGAGGCCAGAAAAGGACATTCATTCCCCGGAACTGGAGTTACAGGCAGTTGTAGGTACTGGGAATTGAACCTGGGTCCTTTGGAAAAGTAGCCAGTGCTCTTAACTGCTGAAAAAGGTATCCGGTCACCTCTTTTTTGCTTGCTTGTTTGGTTTTGTTTTGTTTTTTGATTCAAGGTTTCTCTGGCTGTCCTGGACTCCATTTGTAAAACAGGCTGACCTCCAACTCACAGAGATCCAATTGCCTCTGTCTCCTGAGCACTGGGATTATAGGTGTGCACCACCACACCTGGCTTCTATTCACCTCTTTCTGTTTTAAATCTTTTAAATTTTTTGTGGATTTTTTGATAGGGTCATACCCTAGATCTGCGGTTGTCAACCTGTGGGTCGTGAGTGCAACGATCCTTTCACAGGGACTGCCTAATACATCGGAAAACACAGATATTTACAATACAATTCATAGCAGTAGCAAAATTACAGTTATTAGGTAGTAATGAAAATAATTGTATAGTTGGGGGTCATCCTGACAACAGGAGCTATATTAAAGGGTTAACGTATTAGGAAGATGAGAATCATTGCTCTAGACCAAACTAGAATTCGCTATGAAGTCCAAGGTAGTTTCAAATTCAAAGCAATTCACCTTTCTTAGCTTCAAAGGTGCCAAGATTATATACACATAAGCAACCATATCTGTTTGTCTTGAGACGGTGCTTTGCTACATTATGTATGCAGTCTTGGCTAACCTCAAACTTGGGATTCTCCTGCCTCTCAGTTCATAGTTCTGTGATTGATTACAGGCATGCAATACTGCATGCAGCTTCTATGTTACTTTAAAGAAATCAATAGAGGATAAACATTAGACAGTCAAATGATGACCATAGTATAAAAACTTCTATATAAACTTGGTGTGATGTTGCACATTTTAACCCCAGAACTCAAGAGGCAGAGGCAGCCGGGCGTGGTGGCGCACGCCTTTAATCCCAGCACTCGGGAGGCAGAGGCAGGCGGATCTCTGTGAGTTCGAGGCCAGCCTGGTGTACAAAGCGAGTCCAGGACAGCCAGGGCTGTTACACAGAGAAACCCTGTCTCGAAAAACCAAAAAAAAAAAAAAAAAAAAAAGAGGCAGAGGCAGGTGGATCTCTAGGAGTTCAGGGCCAGTCTGGTCTACAAAGGGGGTTTCAGGACAGCCAGAGCCCCATAACAGAGACCCTGTCTCAATAAAGGGAGGGAAAAAGGATTTCTGTATAAGAACAGTATGATTCAGGCTAGAGAGATGGCTCATCAATTAAGAGCACTATGAGTTTAATTCCTAGCAACCACATGGTGACTTACAACCACCTATAATGAGATCTGGTGCCCTCTTCTGGCACGTAGGTGTAGCTGCAGATAGAGAACTCATTCATTAAAGAAATAAAACTCTTAAAAAAAGAGAGAGACAATTATGTGGTAAGAGTTTTATTCCTTAAAAACTAAGTTATGATATGAAAATGTTCTTGTTTTACTCCCAGGTGCGGGGCTTCTTCAGCTTGTCCACACCTGTAAACTATACATGCCTTATGCACTAGCAGGGCCACGGCTTAGCCAACTGCAGAAAGCTTAATTCTTAGGACTCAAGAGAAAGGTCTAAAAAGCCAGTCTCAAGAAATAGTGGGGCACTCTGAAGAAAGAAGTTGCTGCACTCCCTGCTGATGCTTCCTAGAACTGCTGCTGGTTCATCCAGATACTGTGTTTCCTGATTTGCTGGTTGGCTGTATATGGTGTTGGCAGTTTGCTGGACTTTTGGATATTTTGACTACTGAGACTGGTATTACCCCAAAAGAATCCAACACTTCAAAGGAAGGAGCTTCATCTCTTTGCCCTTTAACCTTCTCTCTTTCCCACTTATTGTTGGGGGGGTTAGAAAGAACAAGGGTCAAAGGGAGGTAGAGGTATTAAGTACAGTAAAACAATATAGTATAATAAAACAAAAATAATAAAAGCCACTTTCAAAAAAATTATAATCCAAGAACACTGTATCAAGATGGGCGTGGTGGTGCACGCCTTTAATCCCAGCACTCGGGAGGCAGAGGCAGGTGGATCTCTGTGAGTTCAAGGCCAGCCTGATTTACAAAGTGAGTCCAGGACAGTCAAGGATACACAGAGAAACCCTGTCTCAAAAAACCTAAGGGGGGGGGGGACTAAAACATAGTTAAATAAATAAAAACACATGCACATACCTACATAGCGAGAGAAAATCAAAGAATTGAGATGGAGACATGGCTCAGTGTTTAGAGTACAGCACATATTGCCCTTGCAGAGGCACTCAGTTCCATTCTGTTACCCACATAGAAAATAAACTCTAACTCTACTCCTAGGGGACTCAATGTCCTCTTCTGACCTCCTTGGGCACACATATAATTGATGCACATACACATATGCCATATATGCAGGCAAAAACCTATATGCATAAAAATAACCTTTTTTTTTAAGACAGAATTTCTCTGGCTGTCCTGGACTTGCTTTGTTGACCAGGCTGGCTTCAAACTCACAGAGATCCACCCACCTGCCTCTGCCTCCCAAGGGCTGGTGTGCACCACCACTGCCTGGCTTATAAAAGTAAATCTTAAAAAAACTTCTTAAGGAGACTTACGAATTGTCTCCTGGGGCTGGAGAGATGGCTCAGAGGTTAAGAACACTAGCTGTTCTTCTGAAGGTCCTGAGTTCAATCCCCAGTAACTACATTGTGGCTCACAACCATCTACACTGAGATCTGGTGCCCTCTTCTGGAGTTCAGGTGTACATGCAGTCAGAATACTTTACACAATAAATAAATAGATGGATGGATGGATGGATGGATGGATGGATGGATGGATGGATGGATGGATAAATAAATAAATCTTTTTAAAAATTGTCTCCTACATTAACAATCAAAAACAGATGGAAACCAAGTTCAGTTTGTAGTCCTAACCTCTCAAAAGGTTGTGGCAAAAGAAAAATAAAAACAAAACAAACAAACCAAAAAAAAAAACCTTGAGCCCAGAAACTGCAACTCAAGAATACAGAGTTAGCCTGAACAACAGCAAAGTAAAGTCCTGTATTTTATCCTAACAAAAATGAGAATTCACCAAAAGGATTTAGAGATGAGTCATCAATGTTTTCTGCTTCTCTTTTGGCAGTGAGGAAGGGGGGATGTCTGAAACAGGATCTCCTAAAGTCCAGGCCAAATTCTGAACTCACTATGTGTAGCTGAGGATAACCCTGAGTTGACCCTCCAGACTCTATGTGTCAAATGCTGGGAGTATAGGTATAGGGCAGCACACAGTAGTAAGCATTTACTCTCCTTGTATGGTGCACACCTATACTTCCAGCATCTCAGTGAATAATCTTAGGAGTTCAAATGTATCTTTCACTATTCAGATAAGTTTGAGGTAAGCCTGGGCTACAGAAAACCTCACCCCATCTCAAAATAAAGGAATAAATACATAAAGTTGTTGGAAACCCCACATTTTTATTTTATTTATTGATTGTTTTTTGAGACAGGGTTTCTCTGTATATCCCTGGTTGTCCTGGACTTACTTTGTAGACTAGGCTAGCCTTGAACTCAGAGATCCACCTGCCTCTGCCCCCTAAGTGCTGAGATTAAAGGCATGCGTCACAACACCCAGCAATTACAGACAGCTGTGAACTGCCATGTGGTTGCTGGGATTTGAACCTGGGTCCTTTGGAAGAGAACCAGTGCTCTTAACCACCGAGCCATCTCTCTAGCCTCCATAAAAGTTTTAAAAACTGAAACAAAAAAAAAAAAAACAGAAAGGGGGGAAGTGGATAGTGATATACTTATTTCCAGGACTTGGGAGGTACAGGTAGGAGAATTAGGAGATCAAGTTATTGTAGTAAATATGTGGGGGCTTTTGAAGGGCAGTCTCTTAAAGGGTATGCAGATCAGCCTGACATCTGGCAGAACACACATGGTCCTGGGAATAATTTCACTCTTATTAAGCCCAGGAAACTGGAAAAGGGCTTTTGGCTTGGCACTGTGTGGATGCTAGAAAGATTGCTGCCTAGGTGGGAAAAGCCCAGACTGGACTGAGGCAAGGTGAAGCCTCCTTCCCCTTCAGAGACTCAGTCTACCAATCCTGTGGAGGTTCAGTGGGGCCTGAAGATGGAAGAGGCAGTGACTCCAGCTAGAGTATGTCAACAGCTGGCAATGAGAGACTGGAGAAAGCAAAGCGCCCTGCGGAAGGGCATGGCCAAGGACCTCAAGAGAGCCCTCAGGCTGTGAGTTACCCAGAAATAACGTCCTATTTAAGGACATAGGGGCAGAGCCTGAGAGTCCTGCAAGACCTTGACGAGGTGCCAAGTGGCATGTGCCAAATGCTGGAGCCAAGGCTGCACTGACAGAAAGGAGGACCTCAAGCGGAGCAGTGCAAGTGCAGCCAGCTCTTGGCCATTATATGCAAGAATAGCACTGGCCCTGAGGCAGTAAGAAACAGGTGGATAGAAGCCTTGGCACATAAACTAAGAGGCCACAGGAAGCGGGACCTTTAAAGAGCAAGCTTCAGCTGGCAGAGGAGGCGTGGCAGAAGACCTGCCACAACTGCAGAGCAAGTGAGATGCAAGGGGAGCACACTCTGAGGAGAACTTGAAAACAGGCAGCAGAGTTAACGCGTGCCTCATGTGGGTAGGGCAAAGGTCCACAAGACCAAACAGCAGGCCTCAGCAAAGCTGCAGAGCCATGCAACGCAGCTGCCCTGAGAGGTTCAGTAGTTCAAACAGCTGGGCTGAGGAGGCCAGCCGACTGAGGAAGCAGACCCCGAGCTGAGGGGCTGAGGCAGGCTGGATGCACCAACTGGCAGAAGCTAAGCCAGGCTGAAGTGAAGTTGCCATAACAATGCCAGAGCCAGGTTTCCATTGAGTGTTGCCTGCAGACAGACTGACCAGGATTGGTACCCTTTCAAAAGGGTTAGGGGTGGTTCCTAGGTAATAAGTGTTTAGGTATTAATATATATAGTTTAATAAAATTTTCGCTTGCAAGTCAACCTCAGCTACATAGTTAAAAGTTCAATGTCAGCTTGAGTTACAGGACAGGGCTAGAAAGATGGATCGGCATTTAAGAGCTGGGGCTGCTCTTCCAGAAGATGTGGTATTCAATCCCCAGCACCTACATAGCAACTTGTAAACTCCAGTCCTGGGGGATCTGACACCTTCTGGCATCTGGTAACACTGCATACACATGGCTCACAGACACATTCAGACAAACACTCAATACACATAAAAATAAATAACTCAAAAATAATCTAAAATAACCAAACAAAAAAATCTGCAAAGAACAGGAGAGGGAAAGGAGAGAAAACACATGAATTTAAGAAAACAAGCCAGAAAAAAGGGAAGCTTCTAAGATATATTTAAGCAGCTAATTTTACTGTTAGTTATGTGGCTCCCAGAAGAGAGTAAATTATTCCTGCTAAGACTGCTCTTGGAGTTACAGAGATATATCAAAAGTCAACAGTATTAGCTTCTCTTCCAGAGAAACCCAGGTTTGATTCCCAGCACTTAAGTTCCAGCACTATGGTAGCTCACTACCGTCTGTTACTTCAATCCAGGGGATCCAATTCCCTCCTCTGGCTTTTAAGGGCAACATGCTCACATGTGTTACAAAGACAAACTTGTAGGCAAAATACACACACACACATATATATGTATACATGTGTATTTTTTTTTTTTTTTTTTGGTTTTTCGAGACAGGGTTTCTCTGTGTAACAGCCCTGGCTGTCCTGGACTCGCTTTGTAGACCAGGCTGGCCTCGAACTCACAGAGATCCGCCTGCCTCTGCCTCCCGAGTGCTGGGACTAAAGGCGTGCGCCACCACCGCCCGGCTACATGTGTATTTTTTATCTTTTAAAGACTGCTCTTAAAAACCGAGTTATCAGGACTGGAGAGATGGCTCAGAGGTTAAGAGCACTGACTGCTCTTCCAAAGGTCCTTAGTTCAATTCCCAGCAACCACATGGTGGCTCACAACCATCTATAATGGGATCTGGTGCCCTCTTCTGACCTGCAAGCATACATGCAGACAGAACACTATAAATAATAAATCTTTAAAAAAAAAAAATGAGTTATCAGTCTCATGTGCTTGCCAGTTATCAAGAATTTATTCTATCTGAATTCCCATATCCATCTGAATACAAGAATCTTTTTGTTGTCTATCAGGCTATCATCCATCTGGTACTCCCTCCTTCCTCCCCTTTCCTTCAGGTCCACCTGGGAATTGAATCCACAGCTTTGTGTATATTAAAAAAAGTGCTCTACCATTTAACAAAAACAAAAGCTCCATTTTGATGTTCCTTTGATATATAGTAATAACCTGAAAAATCAGCACTTACCCTAATCTTTCCATCAAATAAAAATGTGCCTTTATGCCGGGCGGTGGTGGCGCACGCCTTTAATCCCAGCACTTGGGAGGCAGAGGCAGGCGGATCTTTGTGAGTTCGAGGCCAGCCTGGTCTACAAAGCGAGTCCAGGACAGCCAGAGATATTCAGAGAAACCCTGTCTCGAAAAAACCAAAAAAAAAAAAAAAAAAAAAAAAAAATGTGCCTTTATGTCATACTTATCTGCCACAGGTTGTGTACTATGCTTCCCTTTTTACCAACAGAATCATTATCTGTATTACTACCAAAATTAAACATCCTTGAATTACCTCCAGTGATACTTTTTTTTTTTTTTTAAATATAGTGTCTCTTGTAATCCAGGCTGTCCTGGAACTTGTTAACCAAGAATAACCTTGACTTCAGATCCTCCTGTTTCCAACACTCAAGTCTTAGGAGCAGACATTCACCAATCATTCCCATTAAATAGAACCCTGTGCTTTACACACTCCAGGCTGGAATCTACTGACTGACTACAAATCCAGCCTACCAACACTTTTTCCCCTTATCTGCATGTGTATGGATGTTTTGCCTGCATGTTTGTCTTTGAACTACATGCATTCAGTACACAGGGAGGCCAGAAAAAGGTATCAGATCTGCTGGGATTGAAGTTACAGATAGTTGTGAGCTGGGAATCAAACCTGGATCCTCTAAAAGAACAAGTGGTTTTAACTGCTGAGCCATCTCTCCAGCTCCCTCACACTTTTATAGGCTAAATAAGCACCCTTAATTGGAAACGTTAAAACCCAGAGACACAAATCTGAAATCAATCTGTTCTCAAACTTTTTGGAGGAAGAATATTCAATCCCTACTACATTTCTGGATATTTGGGGGGGAAAAAAATCTCAAATCTGGGCATGGTGGTGCACACCTTTAATCCTAGCAGTCGGGAGGCACAGGCAGGTGGATCTCTTTGAGTTCAAAGACATCCTGTTATACAAATCGAGTCCAAAACAGCCAGGACTATTACACAGACTAACCCTCTCTTGAAGAATCAAAAACCAAAAAACCCCAAAAAAGTTCTTGCTGGGTGGTAGTAGTGCAAGCCTTTAATCCCAGCGCTTGGGAGGCAGAGGCAGGTGGATCTCTTCAAAGCCAGCCTGGTCTACAGAGTGAGTTTCAGGACAGCCAGGGCTGCACAGAGAAACCCTGTTTTGTGTCTTGGGGAAAAAAATTCTCATCAGTTGTGGCTCAACAGTTGTCTGTAATCCCAATACTCAAGATGATAATCAGGAATGCAAGCAGAGCCTGAGTTACAAGGTAGACCCTGTCTTCAAAACAACCACCGAAAGTTCTCTCAGAACAAAATTTAACTAATATATTGAGTTACAACTCTTGTTTCTGATCTTAATTAGCAAGTTAATACTAGTTCGCAGCACTCAGAAGGCAGAGACAAGCAGATCTCTGTAAGCTCAAGGCAAGCCTGGTCTACACAGAAAGACCCTTTCTCCAAAACCACAACTAACAACAAAACACGATACAATCAGTGACTTTTACCTTGCCTCATAAGCATTAACTGGTGTTCATGTCTAGCTGCTTCCATCTCTGCCTCCAGTTTCTCTTTGGCTTCTCTGATGTTTCTATCAACCTGTTCACGCTGCTGCTTCTCCATTTCATCAAGAGCCTTCCATCGAGATGCGTATTCAAATTCAAATGTCCCAGGTTGAGCAAACCGTGGTGGTTGTTCTCTTTCTCTATATTAACATTAAAAACAAAGCGTATATATAAGAGGTAAACAACAGAGGATAACAACTATCACTTATTGGACATTTATAATATTTATCTCCTGCACAGTTAGGCATCATACATTGTCTCATGGCAGTATCATGAAAGATTCTATAAACATAAAAATACCCAACTAATAAGTAATGAAACTATGATTCAAACTTACAGAATACAACACTACAACCTATGCTATTGTTATTACCTCTCATAAAAACTTGCTGGGTTTTGTGTAACTATTACACCTAATGTAACCTCCAACATGCAAACCCAATGAGTCCTAATTAATAGTCTTAGAATCAGATTTTTTTTTTTTTTTTTTTTGGTTTTTCGAGACAGGGTTTCTCTGTGTAACAGCTCTGGCTGTCCTGGACTTGCTTTGTAGACCAGGCTGGCCTCGAACTCACAGAGATCCGCCTGCCTCTGCCTCCCAAGTGCTGGGATTAAAGGCGTGCGCCACAACGCCCGGCTTTTTTTTTTTTTTTTTTTTTGAGACAGGGTTTCTCTGTATATCTCTGGCTGTCCTGGACTCACTTTGTAGACCAGGCTGGCCTCGAACTCACAGAGATCCGCCTGCCTCTGCCTCCCGAGTGCTGGGATTAAAGGCGTGCGCCACAACGCCCGGCTTTTTTTTTTTTTTTTTTTGAGACAGGGTTTCTCTGTATATCTCTGGCTGTCCTGGACTCACTTTGTAGACCAGGCTGGCCTCGAACTCACAGAGATCCGCCTGCCTCTGCCTCCCGAGTGCTGGGATTAAAGGCGTGCGCCACCATCGCCCGGCAGAATCAGATTTTCTTAGTAATAAAAACATTTTGTTACGTACCAAGTTAAGTGGCTGGGCTAAAGATAACAAACAAACTCACTCTGTTACATACAAGGCAAACATTATCTATCACTCAACTGCTGCATCTCAAGTACGTAATACAATTCATATCATAAAATGTTATATTAAGCCGGGCGGTGGTGGCGCACGCCTTTAATCCCAGCACTTGGGAGGCAGAGGCAGGCGGATCTTTGTGAGTTCGAGGCCAGCCTGGTCTACAAAGTGAGTCCAGGACAGCCAAGGATACACAGAGAAACCCTGCCTCGAAAAACCAAAATAAATAAATAAATAAATAAATAAATAAATAAATAAAATGTTATGTTTATGGTAAAACTATGCATATACATAATTTGAAAAGTCAAATAATAAATGAGCACACAAAGCCAGGTGTGGTGATGCAGGCCTTTAATCCCAACACTTGGGAGGCAGAAACAAGTGGATCTCTGTGTGTTCAAGGCAAGACTAGTCTACAAAGTGAATCCAGGATAGCCAGGGCTACACACAGAAACCCTGTCTCGAAAAACTTACAGTCAGAAACCAGAAACCCTGTCTCGAAAAACTGACAGTCAGACAGACAGACAGACCAATCGACCAACCAGCAAGCAAATAACTAAATGAAAAATAAAATGGGCTGGGCTTGGCAGTGCAAGCTTTTAATGCAAGCACTCAGGAAGCAGAGCCAAGATCTATGAATTCAAGGTCAGGCTCATCTACTCAATGTGTTCCTGGCCACCAGGAGCTGCATGATAAGAACATGTCTCAAAAAATACAATAAGAGTACAAATAAACCTGAAATTCAAACAAACACTTCAATCAGTCTCAGCTATGAATAGGTTCTGTTAGAAGTATTAATAGTATTCAGATTAGAATGTTAGACTGCAGGTGGCTACAGAGATTACACAAACTTGATAGCAGCTTAAAAGTTTTTTTTTTTTGTTTTTTTTTTTGTAGAGGTATAGGCTATTTCCATGGTTTGGCATTAAAAAGCAGGGAACAGGTTTAAAACACTGTAAATAAATTAAAGGTGACAGCTGTTCAACCTGGTTTTACAAACCTCCAAGAGTTGAAAAAACTTAGAGCTAAGGTAAAATAATGCATGGTGTTAGCTCATGCAGTTACCTCCAGTAGAGACAGGAGGATCACTATAGAGTTAGTTGTCTTA
>CAJQZJ010032031.1:1189773-1214641 GCA_907164525.1 Lophiomys imhausi | reverse complement strand
AAAAAAAAAAAAAAAAGAAGATAATAATACATTTTGTTTTGTTTTGTTTTGAGTCAGGGTTTCTCTGTGTAGCCCTGGCTGTCCTGGACTCACTTTGTAGACCAGACTGGCCTCGAACTCGCAAAAGATCCGCCTGCCTCTGCCTCCCAAGTGCTGGGATTAAAGGCGTGCGCCACCATCGCCTGGCTATTTTTGTTTTGTTTTTCCAGACAGGGTTTCCTTGTGTAGCCCTAGCAGTCTTGGAACTAACTCTGTAGACCAGGCCTCGAGCTCATAGAACTCCACCTGCTTCTGCCTCCTGAGTGCTGGAATTAAAGGTGTGTGACACTACTGTCCAGCTTCATAATACATTTGTTTTTTACTTTTGTAACTTTTTTTAACTTTTTATTTCACGTGCATTGTTATTTTGCCTGTATGTATGTCTGTGTGAGGATGTCACATCCTCTGGAAATGTACATGCCACCATACTCCAGCTTACAGGAGTATGTCCTAAAGGAGCAAAGAACAGCCTGTTCATTTCCTACTTTATAATTCCAGAAATTTTTGTTTTATTTTATTTTTTCAAGACAGGGTTTCTCTAGCGCTGGCTGTCCTGGAACTAGCTCTGTAGACTAGGCTAGCCTAGAACTCACAGAGATTCGACTGCTTCTCCCTCCATCTCCCAAGTGCTGGGATTGAAGATGTGTGCCACCACTGCCCAGCCAAATTTTTTTTCTTAAATGAGAAGAAGCCAAATATGGTGGCTTACACTTGTAAACCCAATGTCCGGGATATTAAGGTAGGTGGACTGCCAGAAGATCAAGGCTAACTTAGGCTATGTAATGAGTTACTGGCCAGACTAGAATGAGACTCCTATCTCAAAAATATATATAAACAGCCCATTGTGGTGGCACACTTTTTTTTTTTTGAGACAGGGTTTCTCTGTGTATCCCCGGCTATCCTGGACTCATTTTGTAGACCAGGCTGGCCTCAAACTCACAGAGATCAGCCTGTCTCTGCCTCCCAAGCACTGGGATTAAAGGTATACGCCACCACACCCGGCTGGGTGGTACACTTTTAATCCCAAGTCCCAAGAGATAGAAGGAGATTATGTCTGTGAAATTGAAGTCAAGCTAGTCTACAAGATGAGTGCTATGCCAACCAGAGCAGCATAGACTCTGTCTCCAAGGGAGGAGGGTAGATTTACCATAAGACAGGCTGTTTGTCTGTGTCTAAAAGGTAAGTAAATATATTTAGGGCTGGAGAGACAACTCAGTGGTTAATGGCACTGACTGCTCTTCCAGAAGACCCTGGTTCAATTCTCAGCACCGACATGGCAGTTCACAACCATCTGTAACTCCAGTTCCAGAGGACCCAGTGTCTGCTTCTGACATACATGCAGGCAAAACACCCATAAACATAAAAATAATTAAACGAAATGTTTTCTTTTTTTTTTTTTTTTGGTTTTTCGAGACAGGGTTTCTCTGTGTAGCCCTGGCTGTCCTGGACTCACTTTGTAGACCAGGATGGCCTCGAACTCACAAAGATCCGCCTGCCTCTGCCTCCCAAGTGCTGGGATTAAAGGCGTGCGACACCACCGCCCGGCTAAACGAAATGTTTTCTAAGTAAATGTATTTATATCTGCAATATATACTAGATAATTAACATTAATTCTAAGGAAATTTCCCTGCCTCATTAAAACCTCAAATATACCTTTCTCTTCAAGCCACTTACATAAGTATCTGTTCTAAAAATATAACCTATTATAATATAAATTCTTTATACATTAAGTCCACATCAAGAACAAAATTTTGAAAGTTACAAATCTCACCTGTGGGTGCCCACACCTTTAATCCCAACACTTGGGAGGCGGAGGCAGAGGCAGGAGGATCTCTGTGAGTTCGAGGCCAGCCTGGTCTACAGAGCAAGTTCCACGACAGCCAAGGCTATACAGAGAAACCCTGTCTCAAAAAAAGAGGGGGGAAAAAAGAATCTCACTAGATGGCCTACAGGGACGGCCTGTCATCTGTACATGTGCTGCTCTTACAGGACTCTCGTTCAGTTCCTTGAACCCATGGTAGGCAGCTCACAATGGCCTATAACTCAAAGTTCCAGCGGCATCCCCCTACCCTTCGTAGCCTTTGGCCTCAGAGAGTGCCACATTTATGTTCATATATCAACACACAGACATTCATGCACAAATACAAATAACAAAACTTTTTTTTTAACTAAATTAAAAATACAGTTCCATCTATTCCAGGGCTGGAGAGATGGCTCAGCGGTTAAGAGCACTAAAGGTCCTGAGTTCAATTCCCAGCAACCACATGGTGGCTCACAACCATCTATAATGAGATCTGGTGTCCTATTCTGGAGTATAGGCATACATGCAGGTAGAATACTGCAAACATAAAAAAAATGAATAAATATATTTTAAAAAAAGAAAGCTTCCAAACCCCTCTCAGTGACATGTCTATAATACCACTACACACAAGACCAAAGTCAGAGAATCCTGAGTTCTACGCCAGCCCGGGATATACACTGAGGCTGTCTTAAAAAACAAACAAAAGCTTATACAACTTGCTATTAAAATATCAAATATAAGCTGGGTGGCAGTGGTGCACACCTCTGAGTATGAGGCTAGCATGGTCCACAGAGTCTGGGCAGTCAGGGATACACAGAAAAACCATCATAAAAAAAAAAAAAACATATAAAGGTAGAACCATAAAAATAACAAAAACCACTTCTATGTGCAATGTCCCCCTGTGTAAACGCTTGTTAGTGTGGTAGTTTAAATAAGAATGGCCCCCACAGGTTCATATTTGGGAATAACTAAGAGGTGTGGCCTTGTTGACTAGGCATGTCACTGCCCACGGGCTCTGAGGTTTCACAAGCCCAGCCATTCTCAAATTCTGTTTCCAGCTTCTGAATCGAGATACATGCTCTCAGCTACTGCTCCAGCACTATGGGTGCCTGCTCTCATGCTCCTCCCCAACACAGTCATGGAATCTAAGCCTTTAAACTGCACTAACCTCCGGAAGGCATGCTACAAATGTTATGGCATCAGTGTGCATCCCCACACACATCACACACACAGTAATAACACTGCTTTGCAGCCAGGTGTGGTGGTGCGCCTTTAATCCCAGCACTCGGGAGACAGAGGCAGGCAGATGGCTGTGAGTTTGAGGCCAGCCTAGTCTACAAAGCGAGTCCAGGACAAAACTAACCAAAACAACAACAACAATAAAACCCAACTGCTTCACCAAGTGGTGATGGCGCACGCCTTTAATTCCAGCATTTGGGAAGCAGAGGCAAGCGAATCTCTGAGTTCAAAACCAGCCTGGTTTACAGAGTGAATTCCATTGACAGCCAAGGCTACACAGAGAAACCCTGTCTCGAAACACCCCCCAAAACAAAACAAAACAAACTGCTTCAAACATAAACTATGCATAATCTTTGCCTAGTTGGAATTTTTTTTGTTTACTTAGACTAAGAGGGCATAGAATAATGGATAATGCTAGGATAAGTCAGATACCTGTAGTACCCACCCTCGCCACCAATTGCTCTCCGGAGTTTGCAGACCCGCGTAGCTCAGGGGAGACAGCAGGCAATGAAAAGATAGAGGACGAGTACTTTCTTTTTTTTTTTTTTTGGTTTTTCGAGACAGGGTTTCTCTGTGTAACAGCCCTGGCTGTCCTGGACTTGCTTTGTAGACCAGGCTGGCCTCGAACTCACAGAGATCCGCCTGCCTCTGCCTCCCAAGTGCTGGGATTAAAGGCGTGCGCCACCACGCCCGGCTAGGACGAGTACTTTCTAAGATGCCGGAGATGGAACCCTGGGCTTCGAGCATGCGAGCCCACCGTTCTGCCACTGAGCTACGCCCCCAGTCCTTCAACGCACATCCTCTTGAAAGCAAAAGGATGATACGGGTCATTCTTTGAAGGGACAAGTCCGCTGCTGGAATTTCTCATCAAGTTCATTCACAATTCACCTGCGTGGCCAGACTGTCAACCCAGAAGTCGCCCGCCCTCCTCGACCCCGCCCCCCGCGATACCCGAGCGCTCGGGGAGCCGGCACGCGGCGACTAGCCTGTGAGCAGCACTGCACAGAAACCCTGCGGCTCCCTCACGCCAAGCCGCAGCCCCCACCGCCTTTTTGCTTCCTCGCGCCCCCGCCGCAGGCTCACCAGGCGGATGAAGCCGAAGCCTCGGTCGCGGTTGATGAAGACCTCGCTGGGCTCGCCGTAGCGCTCAAAGAGCCGCTTGAAGTCCTCCTCCGTGATGTCGGTGGGCAAGTTACCCACGAAGAGGCGGCAGCGCTGCGTGTACGTCTTCTCGCCCGGCTTGAGGAAACTCTTGATGTCGATGGTGAAGCCCATCTCCTCTTCCGGGTGCTCCTCCGAAGGCGCGGGCGGCGGCGCCTGCTCCCCCGCCAGCGTCAGCGCCATGGCCGCCGCGGCCACTGGCTCGTTCTCGCCGGCCGCCGACTCCAGGGCGCGAAGGCGAGCCGGGTTCTTCTCAATGCGTACTTGCTTCAGGTTCCCTCTTAACATCATTTTGGCAAGTCCGCCTGGGATGCTGGATGCGGCCTAGACGTCGATGTACACGCTTCTCCACATGTACCTATGGAAACGAAGCAAGGAAAGCGAGGTAAAGGAGGGGAACCCTGCCGGCCCGCTAACACGCCCGCGGTGGCAGAACGCTCAAAATGGCGCTGCTTCAAACTGCAGTTGGAAGACGCGACGCGGGCTAGAGCCCCGCCCCTCGGCGACGCGCCTGCGCAAAGCCCGCACCCGCGTACCGTTCAACAAAGCGCGGCGCGTGCGCACAACGTTGCACGCTGTACAGTCCCCTCTTAGGGCCTTCGGATCCAAAGATATTGGAGGCTATTTAGGGGAGAGGGTTGTTTCTGGTTTTTGCTTTTTGCAACTGGCTGTGTATGCATCCGACATTGGCCTTGAGGTTTCGATCCTCTGGCATCAGCCCTGGGACCCGTAGATCAGACACTGCATGTGAGGAACAAAGTATATTTGTGCAGTACGGTGTGAAAACACAATAATTTAGGGAATGTATTTGCCCTTTTAAATATTGAGGTAATTATCGTTGAATGGGAAAATAAAAACTTGCATGTTTTCAACACTGGGTACACTCGGGAAGGAGGATACAGAGTTCAGGGTCAGCCTGAGCTACACAACAAGGTTTGTGTGAGTGTGTGTGTGTGTTTGGTGTTTTTGTGTTTTTGTTTTTTGGGTTTGGTTTGGGTTGTTTTGTTTTGTTTTTCTTTTTTAGTTTTTTGTTTTTGTTTTTTGGTTTTTCGAGACAGGGTTTCTGTGTGTATCATCCCTGGCTGTCCTGGAATCACTTTGTAGATCAGGCTAGCTTTGAACTCACAGAGGTCCACCTGCCTCTCCCTTCCCAAGGCTGGGACTGCAGGCATATGCCACCACGCCAGACCATTACAGACAGCAGCTGTGAACTGCCTGCCATGTGGGTGCTGGGATTTGAACCTGGGTCCTTTATATGAGCAGACATGCTCTTAACCGCTGAGCCATCTCACAAGCCCACAAGATGGTATTTAAAAAGAAAAGATGAAAAATATAAAATGCTTTCTTTTATTTTTCTTGAGACAGGGTTTCTCTATATAACCTTGACTATCCTGGAACTCCCAGTTTAGACCAGGCTTGCCTGGAACTCAAGAGATCTACCAGCCTGGCATGGTGGCTCACACCTTTAATCCCAGCACTCGGGAGGCAGAGGCAGGCGGATCACTGTGAGTTCGAGGCCAGCCTGGTCTACAAAGCGAGTCCAAGAAAGCCAGAGCTCTTACACAGAGAAACCCTGTCTCGAAATAAAAGATCTACCTGCCTGTGCTGGGTGGGATTAAAGCTATGGGCCAACATGCCTGACAAAAAATTGCATATTTTGTAAACAATATTTAATAAAACAATACCAACCAATTGAAAGCACCTTTTGACAGGTATGGTAACTCACACTCATAATCCTAGCTATCACTTGGGAAGCAGGAAAGGCCATACAAAATGATAAAATTGTTTTTAAAAATCCTATTTCCAGCCGGGCGGTGGTGGCTCATGCCTTTAATCCCAGCACTTGGGAGGCAGAGGCAGGCAGATCTCTGCGAGTTCAAGGCCAGCCTGGTCTACAAAGCGAGTCCAGGACAGCCAAGGATACACAGAGAAACCCTGTCTCGAAAAAAAACAAAAAATAAAATAAATAAATAAAATAAAATAAAAATCCTATTTCCTGATTAAGCAATCCAATTTTATTTTTTCAGTGATGGTGACAGAACCCACACCTTTGCACCTGCCAGCACGGACCTATGTCCTCGGCCCTACAACGCAGTTTTCTGATACAACTTTGGTTTGGGGGTTTTTGTTTTCTTTTTGGGTTTTTCGAGACAGGGTTTTTCTGTGTAGCTCTGGCTGTCCTGGAACTCACTCTGTAGACCAGACTGGCTTTGAACTCACAGAGATCCACCTGCCTCTACTTCCCGAGTGCTGGGATTAAGGAGTGTGCCACCACACCTGGCAATTAACAGACAATTGTGAACTGCCATGTGGGTGATGGTATTTGAACACCGAGTACTTTGGAAGAGCAGCCAAGTGCTCTTAACCGCTGAGCCATCTCTCCAGCCCATTTTCTTTTCTTTTTGAGACAAAGTCTCTCTATGTAGCCCTGGCAGTCCTGGAACTCTCCACATAGATAAGGTTGGCCTTGAACTCAGAGAGATCCTCCTCCCTCTGCCTCTGCATTCCAAGAACTGTTGCTAAAGGCTTTGTTGTGGATTATTATTGACTTTAGGGAAGAACACCCTGGAATAAATTATAAAATTAATATTGAGAACAGGAGCGTCTATAGACCAGACTTAAGTGTCACAAATGTATTCTGTATGGATCCAGGGAGCAAAACGTTAAGATTTATGGGCAATTCTGAATCTCTCATGTGAGCCCTTGTCCCATACAGCTCCTGGCACACACAAAGTGAATCCTTCAAAGTCATGAAAAACTAAACTCACATGCCACTCTATAAGGGGTTAAGCAATTTCTCACGAAAGTAAATGGTTTGTTTACAATATGAAACTTAGGAGCTGGAGAGATAGCTCAATGGTTAAGGCCACTAGCTGTTCTTACAGGGGACCTAGCTTTTAACACCCACATGGCTGCTCACAGTCCAGTTGCACAGATTTGACCCACTTCAGGCCCTGGGCACCAACCACACACATGGTACACATACATATAGGCAAAACATTCACACTTATAAAATGAAGGTTTTTTTTTTTTAATTGGGAAAAAAATATGCCAGGAGTGGTGGCACACGCCTTTAATCCCAGCACTTGGGAGACAGACGCAGGAGGATCTCTGTGAGTTCAAAGCCAGCCTGGTCTACAAAGTGAGTCCAGGACAGCCAGGGTTACACAGAGAAACCGTCTCAAAAAAAATTTTTTTTGAGAAAAATATGAAACCTATTCAGTGGGGAGCCGTGAGCTGTGGAATAGATATGTTTGACCACATGATGCCCATTTTGTTCCCGTGAGAAAGGCCTATATGTTTGCACTTTGTTTGCTTAAGGGGAGGTTAGCATGTCCTTGTCGTGCATGTTTGCCAAGGAAGATGGCCTTGAGGCTCTGGGTGAGAAGGTTGTTTCCCACTGAGTGTTCCTTGTTTTCATTCTTGAGCAACTGTATAATTCTGATCTGGTAAAATAAACAGTGCCTCAGTGTTGTCTGAGGTCTCTATGCTTGCCATTAACTTTGTCTCTATGTTAATCCCCATTCCCTCTGTCGAGCTTCCCAGGTTGATGTCCAGTGGGCCTGGACACTATTCTTTTGCGGGGGGGGGGGGGGGGGGGGGGGGGAGCGGTTTCCAGACAGGGTTTTCTTAACAAACAAGCATTGAGGTATTTTCATATTAAGTATACCATCAATATAACTGCAATGACCATGAGAATCCTGATACCTTTTTTTTGTTTTTTGTTTTTTCGAGACAGGGTTTCTCTGTATAGCAGCCCTGGCTGTCCTGGACTCACTTTGTAGACCAGGCTGGCCTTGAACTCACAGAGATCCACCTGCCTCTGCCTCCCGAGTGCTGAGATTAAATTCGTGCACCACCATGCCCAGCAATTCTGATACTTTTAAAACTAATTTCATGTGCATAGAAAATATACTGAGATTTCTAGGATTCATAGCAATTTTGTCATTATATGAGAACTCTGTATAATAGAGTTGCTTCATTACAAGTACTATGTCCAAAAGTATTGCAATACATAAGTAAAATATGTGCAACTTTATGTCTCCTATAACAATGCAGCATAGTTTTAACTAATTTTAGTGGGTGTCTGTGGAAAATCCCAACCTACTGCTATCAAAGTTTATTCTGAATGCTAATACACAATCCCGTTTCACATCAGATTCATTATTCAATTCTGAAGCATGTTTTATTTTCACTGTTTTTGCTTTCTCAATTAAATCATACTTGATGAGATAGATTTTATGTGACCAAAAAAAAAAGTGTATTCTGTGTCACTAAACTCTATCCTGAAGTCCTCTTTCTATATCTTTGTACATTATCTAACATCATCCCAGGGTCCAGCCCTGGATGAGGAGAGAACAAGAAGTGGGGCGGATGCAAGAGCAGGGACAGAGGAAGCAGACACAGGACATTTTCTAATTTCATTTTAAGAGAGATGGGACAGAGAGGAAGCACATCTCAGTATGGCATGACCTATTCTGACAACCTGTGTCTTTCACAGGCTTTATTTATACACAAAATCCTTTCCTCAAAAACTTTAATTATTGATTACATAATTTTTAGGGTACAATCTTTCTTGATTACATAAGCTTGTAAAAGAAACCAAATGAGGAAACAGTAAATTTCATGAGGACTAAAAATTACCATTATGATAAAATCAGTTTTCTTTTAACTCAGTATGTTTTTTCATAATGTTGGTGTCGTTAACCCTTATGGTTACAGAAATGCAAGACAGAATGGCTCTATTTGAGTTAGGCTAAGTTAATAGGTCTGAAGTCATTTCCAACTACAGGTTCTATCCGTCTTATGCTGTATTATTTTATTAGCTTGAATATCTGATCTTTCTATAGAAGCCCCTCTCTCAGTCTCTTGTTTAATTCTTCCTTTTCTTCCTTTATTTTCGTTTTATATTTGACAAAGGACCATTATCCTTTCCTTTGATTTTTTTTTTAAGTACCGTGCAGTGCTTTTGGCAGAACACAAATTTTGCTTAAACAAGGGCAATCTGTTCTTTATTTTTCTATGATACCAGTGCCTGACAAGTATGTTCAAGAAGTCAGGAAGTTCACTGAGCCAAAAATGCTTTTCTTTGTGTCTTTGTCATAAAACTTTGTTTCAATATGATCCCTATCTTTATTACAATACTGTCTGTAAAGGGTAGAAGAATATCAGGATTTCTCAAACTGTTTGCTTTTTCCTTAGGAGGGCACCAAGGCTGGTCATTAATTGTATAATCAAAGTCTTTTCCTTGTCCGTTATAGTTCCGTGTTTCTGACACTGGAAAATATGAAAAGTTAATAGTTCAGTTATGGTTTGCCAACTTCTAGAATTTCCCTAAGATTTTCTTCTTTAATATATTTCCCAGACCCCATGTCTTATGTTTACTAATACTACTTAAGTAGTAAGTTCTACAGAAAGCTCAATTTTATGTATAGCTGATTCTTCCAGGAAACTATCATTAATTTTATTCTTTTTAAAAATTTTTTTAAGTATTTTATTTATTTATTATGTCTACAGGTTCTGCCTGCATGTACACCTGCAGGCCAGAAGAGGGCACCAGATCTCAATGTAGATGGTTGTGAGACGCCATGTGGTTCCTGGGAATTGAACTCAGGACCTCTGGAAGAACAGGCAGTGCTCATAACCTCTGAGCCATCTCTCCAGCCCAGTTTTATTCTCATTAACATGAGATATTATAACAATTATAGGAATGTTATATTATCCCATCTCTAGCCCTTGGTGAGGCTAGAAACATAAGGTGCGTGACAATGTTCCACCAAGTGCAGTGACGGTCGTCCAAGGCAGTCCAGGTTGTTCCAAGCACTGGATCTTTGTCAAACAGCACCTTCAGGATGCTTGGCATTACCAACACCCGCTTCAGTTTCACACACTTACTGTAGCTTGCTAAACAAATGATTATGTGAAGAATATCTTTTATCCTCTTATACAATTGTAAACAATAACATTTTTGTTATATCTTCATTTTCTTGCTTTTGATGTGCAGTAGAAAGACAGTTTGGAAATGTCTTTTAAATGATGTATTTTCAAAAAAAGCAAGCAAGCAAGAAAGAAAGGTAGTTGGTTATGTACAATTTGCACCATAAATTCAATAAAATCCAATGAAAAGTTCTAAGGATTTATAAGAGGAAAGCTGATTATGAAGTTATGTGCCAGGTGGACAGTCTCAAAATTCTCAATCAGATTGTGATGAAACACTACACACACTGACACAATATGACTTCTGTACCACGAAGCTAAAACAATCAGGAATGTGTGCAATATTTGTAAAAGAATAAAGGGAAGCAAAAAGCCAAAAACAAAAGCACAAAAATATAGTCAAGCTTTCATCAAAAGACCTAAAGAAACTCCACTAGGAATAATGTAAACCTGACCAATGCTACCTGTAATTGTATGTGCATAGAAATTAAATAAACACAGATTTTAGAACTCCTACAGAAATAACTCAAAATACCCCCTAAACTGTTATATTTCTTGTCCTTTAGCTACTACTGATTTTGAAACAGTAAGGTCCTATTCTTTAGAGTTAGAGTGAACGTGTAGCTGATCAGAAAGGTGGGCTATGGTTCTGAAGCCCATCATGCCTCCTGATTTCAAGCAAAGCCAGCACCAATGCAAACTACACACAAAACATTGCTGATGTATAATTTTATGTAAGGACTATCATCCTTTCCTTTGATTTTTAAAGTACCATGGCTGAGTGGTGGTACAAATGTTTAATTTAAGAATTTAGTTAGTTTATTAAGAGGACAACAATGTCATTGCCCTGGGAAGCAAAAGGCTGGTATCAAGGCAACATAGGATAGCTTGTCTCAGGGACATTTTTCTAAAAGGCTGGGCACATACAGCTGTTCTAGAATTAATATCCTTTCCCAGGAGAAATCACTCCACATATTTAAGAGAGTAATAAAGGAATATGTCTTTAATGATAACATGCACTCAGCTCTGGCTAAGGCTCAAAGAAAAGCCAGCCTAGAACAGATTTTACATTACACATATGCAGTCATCCTTAAGTGTCTTTTAGGTTCGGGCCCCATGTAAATAGGGACAGGAGATTGCAAGTCTAGCTACTGAGGCAGATGGAGATTTACAAAGGTAACCTATCTTCTAGATCATAATAAATGATCGAAAAGATAAACTTAAAAGATGTATCAATGACAACTCTCACACATACAAAGGACAGAGAACACAAATACAGAAAACATCAAGAAAAAAAACATCCAACAGCACTGTGGCCACGGGTCTTAAATGAATGACTATAATGAGCTATTCTAATCTCAGAATATGGTTGCTTTTGCCTCTGAGCAGTCTGGCTCAGAGGAAGGTCACAGGTGTTTCCATGCAAGGCCAGAAGTAATTAATTTTAACTAGCCCTGACTGCTGTCTGATATGACTATAGAGAATTCCTTTAAGCTTCACTTTTTTCTATATATAAATGTTTTTGCCTGCATATCAGTGAACAGTATCTTCAGAGACCAGAAGGGACATCAGATCCCTTAGAACTGGAGTTACAGGGAATGGTTAGCTACCGGGTGGTTCTGGAAATGGAACCTATGTCCTCTGTAACAACACTCGGTGCTCTTAACTGCTATGCTATCTCTAGCTGCTTTCTTATTTAAAAAATTTCATATATTTTAATTAAAATTTATTATTTACCTTTTCTTTGTCCTTTCTCTATCCCTTCCTAAATTCTTCCCTTCCAATTTCTTCTTTTTCACTATGTGAATAAAAACTGTTGAGTCCATTTCTGTTGGTTGTGTGTGTAGAGGGTTCAGGGTTGAACAGTTTGCATGGGATAAGCAACCAAGGCGTTCATCCCAGGCTGGGGCTAGTTCTCCTACTTACAGAAGAATTCTTCTCTATAATGAGCAACAGGAGTCTGACCTCAAAGTGACCTAGGCTCCCTTGGATATGAAAACATTATCAAGAACAGGAAACTTGGGGTGGTAAATACCTCAGCTAATACTTGCTGGTGCTGTGGCCCTAAAGTTCTGGAGCTGCGGGGAAGATGATGGACATTGGCCTGAATTAATCAGTCTCCCTTAGTTCCATTTGCTTCCCACCACACTGCACTGACCATTCTTACCTTGCATTACTTTGAAATCCTGAAACTCCTGTCTACTTTCTAAGAACCAGGATTATAGGCCTGTGTCACCATATCTGCCTTAGGTGGCTTCAACTTCATTTAGTGAGTCATTACAATGAGGAGTAAGATGAGCAATTCCACCTAACTACATTGCAAAACCACCTATCACTCTGAGCCAGGGTTTCACCATCTGTAGAATATGGACAGAACTCGCTGCCCTAGTCCTTTGATGAGTTACAATAGACTCAATGATGAAGAAAAACATTGCTCATAGTTGGAAGACAATGCATTTTTTTTTTTTTTTTGGTTTTTCGAGACAGGGTTTCTCTGAATATCTCTGGCTGCCCTGGACTCGCTTTGTAGACCAGGCTGGCCTCGAACTCACAAAGATCCGCCTGCCTCTGCCTCCCAAGTGCTGGGATTAAAGGCGTGCGCCACCACCGCCCAGCTGGAAGACAATGCATTTTAAAGCAGGAGGGTTGCATTTGATGGGAGCCTTCTGTTCCTGGAGTTAGGACAAGAGCCTATGTATGTCCTGGTTATCCTAACCAGCTGGATCAGCCACTCATCTTAAATAAGTCAATAAAAATAACTAGTTGTGACATGCCTACATAGATAATGCAGACACTCTGGAGGAAAAGTGGGCAGATCTTTCTGATATCTGATCTTTCTGATAAGGACAACCTCGTCTATATTCTGAGATCCCGACTGGCTAGAATTTCATAGCTGACATGCACTTGATATACCCAGTGGCAAAACTTACGCACCTAAATTAATTAATTTCAATCAAATCAATTTTAATTTTAAAAATGACATGAAGGCAGGGCGGTGGTGGTACACTCCTTTAATCCCAGCACTTGGGAAGCAGAGGCAGGCAGATCTCTGTGAGTTCAAGGCCAGCCTGGTCTACAAAAGCTAGACCAGGACAACCAGAGCTGTTACCCAGAGAAACCCTACCTCGAAAAACCAAAAAAAGAAAATGACATGAAGAAAATCTTTTTTACAATGGGAAATCACACATACATGTGTCTTTTCACCATTTGCATATCTGGTGCTCTAAGAGACCAGAAGAATGGGTCAGATATCCTGGACCTAGAAATACAGGTAGTTCTGAGACATCTGATGTGGGCACTAGGAATCAAAATTGGGTACACAAAAGGAGCAGTACTACCAACAATCCAGCTCCCAAATATGTCATTAAAATGCACAGGATGAAGATGTTCCATTACTCCTTTTGTCTCCTATCACATGAAGATGATGAATTCTCTGCTAGATGATTGTTGGATTCAATGGTTTTCTATCCCTCTGTGAATGGACTCTCCAGATTGCTTATTTTCATTGTTAACACAGATCTCTTAATGTCAGTAATGAGAACAAAAGGTTTTGTTGAAATAAGTCAGAGTCCAGTCAGATTAAGAAAATCTCCATAATTTGAAATACACTCTTCATTTTGTAACTTTTTGAGACAAGGTATCTCTATATAGCCATGGCTGTCTTAGAATTCACTATGTGAACTAGGCTGGCCTCAAACTCAGAGAGATTGGTCTGACACTGTCTCTCACATGTTGAGATTACAGGGATGCACCTCTAGACCCATACTTTTAAAATGACCTATTCACAAGGCATGGTGGTACGTGTCTTTAATCCAAGCACTCGGAAGGCAGAGGCAGGCAGATCACTGTGAGTTCAAGGATAGCCTGGTCTACAAAGTAAGTCTAGGACAGCCAGGTATACACAGAGAAACTTTGTCTCAAAAAACCAAAAACCTAAACAAAAATAAAATGACCTATCCTTGAATCTGAGAATGAAAAATAAAACACAATTTTAAAAGGAATTATCATTTTTATTCAGAGTAATACTTCCTGAAATTCTACAATAATAATTTAAACTCGTAAATCTTTTCATATATTCTCAATAATTGGGCTATTTTCTTTTCTTTGTTAATTTCTTTCATTTAAAAATGTTTAAGCCGGGCGGTGGTGGCGCACGCCTTTAATCCCAGCACTTGGGAGGCAGAGGCAGGCGGATCTTTGTGAGTTCGAGGCCAGCCTGGTCTACAAAGCGAGTCCAGGACAGCCAGAGATATTCAGAGAAACCCTGTCTCGAAAAACCAAAAAAAAAAATGTTTAAATTCTGTTTATGTGTATACATATGTGTTTATGTGTGTACCATGGTGTGCATGTGGCAGCAAGAGGAAAACTTGTGGCTGTCTGTTTTCTACTTTCCCTATGTAAGTTCTGGACATGAAACCCAGGGAGTCACATGGTTCAAGTGAGTGACTTCATTGGTCCTTACTTGGGCTTAAAACTCATATATGTATGTGCTGGTGTGTGAGTGTGCACATGCCACAGCCCAGGTGTAGGAATAAGCGGTAGATTTGTAGGAGGAATATGAGTCTTCCACAGATTGAACTCATGTCTAGCAACTCTACCTGCCGAGACATTCATTTGTGGTTCTAAGAAAGTGTTATGAACAAGTGCTTACTCCTAAGAAGAAACTAACACATTCCGCCCCCCCCAAAAGATAGCAGTATATCACTTTCATTTGCAAATAAGATTTATTATTCAAATCATTCTAATTGATCTCCATATAAAGGTGTTCAAAGTAGACCGTACAAAGTTGTCTTACAGTCTCCACATATATGGCATGGCCTAAAATACTTAAAATCACATTACAGAGAGAACAGAAAAATTTTTATATACATCTCATTGCTATTACATTATCTATCATCTGTAGATAATTCCATTAGAAGGTATGCTTCAAGATGAATGCCAAATGGGAAAGAGAAGAAGCATAGAGCATCAAATAATATATACATTTCCATATCAATGAAGCTATGGTCAGAGATATACAGTTGATTGCTGATTATCCTACTTCATCACATCTCTACCAGATAGATCATAATGCTGCTTTCAATACACATATTAGGTATTTAATGTTTTTTCTTTCTTTGTTTGTTTTTTAAAGTTTTTTTTTTTTGAGACAAGGTTTCTCTGTGTATCCTTGACTGTCCTGGACTCACTTTGTAGACTAGGCTGGCCTTGAACTCAGAGAGATCTTCCTGCCTCTGCCTCCTAAGGGCTGGGATTAAAGGTGTACACCACCAGGCCAGCTTGATGTCTCTTATATTCTCCTCTTTTTAGCATTTCAACATTAACATTGTTGTCTTGTGTTGACATTGTGTATACATCTTCTACCCTTGGACTTGTACTCAGGAGGCCAACACACGAGAATCAAGAGTTAAAATGTAGCCTTGACTAATGACTGACATCCAAGCCAGGCTGGACAACAAATGACAACATCTCCAGAAATTTTTGAAAATCTGAAAAACAAAACCAGGAACAACCACCCACTACCCTTTCATAGGCATGTACTTGAAAAGTATGATCACATACTATTTGATAAACAATGGGCCACCTAGATGATGGGCATCCCATTCTATACATTGCAGCAGAATAATACCTATCACCAAGTGAACGTGCAGTAGAAGATAAACAGAAGCCACAGAAGGAATATACGATTGGAGTAATAAACTTCTGTAAATGGATTTGCCGCACATATAGCAAACCTCAATACCTACTGCAAATGGTTCAAATAAAAACAGCAACTACAACTGGTGAGCTCCTCCATTAGACTTGAGTGAACATGGTAAATAATTTACTTCCTTCAAGGCTATGATGAAAAAAGATGAAACAAGATATTTTTTCTTGAAATTGAAGACAACTATGATGTCTAAAGTTTTTATCAAATCATTTACATGACTAGCATTTTTCTCTTGTATGGGATCTTTCCTACTTCCTGACACAAAGATGATATATAAAGGCTTTAAAATATTTACAGGGCTAGAGAAATGGCAGTGCAGTTAAGACAAGTTCATTCCTAGCAACAATGTAAGGTATTTGACAACTTCCTGTATTCTCGCTACAAGAATATCCAAGGGGCTAATCTTCTGGGGAAACAGCATGCACATGCAAAGACAAACTGAAATCACATAATTCAAATTAAAACAAATTGTTAAACAAATTTTTACTCATGAATGTTTTTCTTGTATAAGCATTCATTCCTGTTACTTAGACACTTAAAGGCTTACCTACAGTTTTTTCTTCATCATGAATTGGTTCATGCAACAGAAAGCAAGCATTAGGGAAAAAGTCAGAAAAATAAGTCCTCAGTTAATAGTATCATTATTTAGAAGATTTAGGAAATGCTGTCCTGCTGGAGGAAATATGTCACTTGGGTTGTGTAGGGAGTTAAAATAATTAAATTAGATTTAGAAAATATATAGGGGTTTCTGATACAGTCTCTTAATTCGGGGCATGACGATCAACTTGGCTGTGGGCGATTTAGCTTATCAGCTTGTGGAAAAACAAGGTTGAAGTCAGGAAAAACAGGAAAGACTTAATGGACTGACAAAACAAGGTTGAAGTCAGGAAAACAGGAAATACTTAATGGACTTAAGAAACAAAGTATTTGGCCTGACATTGTTTTCAGCTGCTAAGTAGGCAGAACCCAAATTAAGCTGGAACAGAGTTCCTCCTATTTAAGGACAGTGCATGGAGCCCCATAAAAAAGAAGAGGCCCCTGATGCAAGAGAGCTCAGAGAGTCCTGCTGGAGAAAGTGCTGTTGAATTGATGGCCAGATCTCCCTGAGGCAGAAAGAAGCTGGTGAGCAGAGAAAGCCTCAGCAAGACAGCAAAGACCAAGGACTAAACCCTGTGGCTCAGCTTTTGCCTAGAGGGGTTTGACCTGTCTGAACAGTGGCCTAAAGGAAACGGTGGCCAGCTTTAAGGACTCTGAGGCAGAGCAGCTGAGTTCCTGATGCTAAGGAAATAAGTTGGCCTACAGACGCTGGGGTCTCCCAGAGAGAAGAAAGCCTCAAGCCTTATTTAAAGTGAGACTGCCATAGCCAATTTACCCTGACGAACCTGCGTCTGAGATATTCCAGAAAAAAGACTGCCAAGTGCTTTAAAGGGTCTACCACAGAAATTGTGTTCCTGATGACTGAGGACCTGCCCCAGAGACTGTATCCTTCTAAAAGGTTAGGAAAATAGTTATCAATAGGATTAGTGGTTAGGTTAAAAGGGTTGTAAGAATTTATAGGGTTAATAGTTAAGAAATTGTTGGTATTTCTTATAAGTGAATATTGTTAGTTAATAAATAAATAATTAATAATTTTTAAAGTTTGGTAACAGGGTTGAGCTTGAGAATTTACATCCTACACCATTTCTAGTTCCCACTCTCTGCTTCACGCTACAGGTTCAGGATGTGAGCTCTGGGCTTCCTGCTTTAGCTGCCATGTGTGACATTTGTTTCGTTGCCACTTTCATGGTGATCCTAAAACCCTCTGGACTATAAGCCAAATTAAACTCAGGGTTGCCTCAGACATTGTGCTTTATCCCAGCAACAGCAAAGGCACTAATACATACACATAATGTTTTTACACCTGGATGAGTTATTTCATGTAACTGAAGGGAACTGGGAAATCTTAAAGGGTTACCTTGTTTAAATACATAGGTCTTTTGCCATATGAGTTTGCAATTCTAAACAAGATAAAGAGGGACATAATATTTGAATATTGTTGACACTTCTCACATTTTTCCCAAAATAAAGCATCTTGTGTAAAAGAATATAAATGTCTTGGGTAAGGATTTCCCAAATCCTTTATTGTCATAGATTCCCTTCTGTATGAATTCTTTAAGGTCCTCAAAGACTACTGTGATGTTCAAAATATTTAACAGATTGATTGTATACTAAAGGATTTACTCTTGTATAAAGATGCAATGAAGTGTAAAACTTTACCACACTGCCTACCTTTATGGGGTCTCTCTGAAGTATGAGTTTTTCTCATAATTTCTAGGACTATTATTACATCCAAAGGCTTTATCACATTGTTTATTCATAGGGTTTCTTTCTAGTATATGATCTTTTATGTATTTGCAAATAGCTGTTGTGAAAAGTTTTGTTTCATTGATTACATTTACCAGGTTTCTCTTAAATATGTTTTTATGTATTCAAATATGATAGTGATATGCAGATGTTGAGAACATGCAAAAGAAATTTGTCCTAAGTACTTCCTTTTTGTTACCAGTCTCCACTTAATCATAGGGTAAAAGTAAGTTCAAGTTTTGAGGCCTAGGAGAGCCGGGGACTTTCTAATAGCTGTACCTAACCATGGGTTCTGGCATTCATCTTCTGTTCCTCAAAACACAATTCCTGTTCTTAACCACAAAATAACAAATGGATATGATTCATTAGACTATAACACCTACATTCTGTATCAGTTGGCAAAGATCAACTACATAGGGAAAGCCCCTATCCCTAAAAACCTGATTAGTAGAAAAATGTAGCTGTAATTTAACACAGACATTTGCTGTTTTGAAGCATAAAGCTCTATAACATTCTGACTCAGGGTGGAGGGGGGATATTACAGTTCAGTTTCCCAGTATGTTCTGTGGCCCTAATCTACCTATCAGTAGTTGTTTAATTGCAATATTCTTTTCATTTGCATATACCTACTGTTGACTTGTGTTGGACCCCATACCACAAAGGCTTAACCACACATGTTTAAACTCATAGAATTTCTCTCCAGTATGAATACTTTCATGAGGACAAAGATTAAAGTAACGTGCGAAGACTTCACCATATTAAATGTATTCATAAGGTTTTCCTCCAGTGCGAATTCTTTTTTTTCTTTCTTTCTTTTTTTTTAGTTTTCTCAAGACAAGTTTCTCTGTGTACACCTGGCTGTCCTGGACTCACTTTGTAGACCAGGCTGGCCTCGAACTCACAGAGATCCACTTGCCTCTGTCTCCCGAGTGCTGGGATTAAAGGCATGTGCTACCTACCACACCTGGCTCAGTGTGAATTCTTTAATGATGATGAACACTATACAAATGTGAAAACTCTTTACCATATTACATGCATTCATAGATTCTTTCCAGTTCTTTCATGCCTCTGAAGATAACTGTGACTTGCAAAGGCTCTACCACACTGATTACATTCATAGGGTTTCTCTCCAGTATGAGTTCTTTTGTGACTTATAAGATGATTATGACAGGCAAAACCTTTACCTCATTGGTTACATTCATAGAGTTTCTCTCCAATATAAGTTCTTTTGTGACATTTAAGATTACTGTTTTCTGAAAAGGCTTTACCACATTGGTTACATTTATAGGGTTTCTCTCCAGTATGTGTTCATTTGTGACTTACAAGGTGACTGTGACGTGCAAAGGCTTTACCACGTTGGTTACATTTGTAAGGTTTCTCTCCAATATGTGTTCTTTTATATATTCTTAGATGACTGTGCTGTGAAAATGCCTTATCACTTTCATTACATTCGTAGGGTTTCTCTCCAATATGAGTTCTTTTGTGACATTTAAGATTACTGTTTTCTAGCCGGGCGGTGGTGGTGCACGCCTTTAATCCCAGCACTTGGGAGGCAGAGGCAAGCGGATCTTTGTGAGTTCGAGGGCAGCCTGGTCTACAAAGCGAGTCCAGGACAGCCAGAGATATTCAGAGAAACCCTGTCTCGAAAAACCAAAAAAAAAAGAAAAAAAAAAAGATTACTGTTTTCTGAAAAGGCTTTACCACATTGGTTACATTCATAGGGTTTCTCTCCAGTATGAGTTCTTTTATGTACTTAGAGACTACTGCACTCTAAAAAGGCTTTACCACATTGGTTACATTCATAGGGTTTCTCTCCAGTATGTGTTCGTTTGTGACTTACAAGGTGACTGTGACGTGCAAAGGCTTTACCACATTGGTTACATTTGTAAGGTTTCTCTCCAATATGTGTTCTTTTATATATTCTTATATGACTGTGCTGTGAAAATGCCTTATCACTTTCATTACATTTGTAGGGGTTCTCTCCAATAAGTGTTCTTTTTTGTACTCGGGGACTATGGTGACATGCAAAGGGTTTACCACATTGATTACATTCATACAGTTTCTCTCTAGTATATGGTCTTTTATATATTCTGAGACTTCTATGATGTGCAAAGACTTCACCATATTGAATACCTTCATAGGGTTTCTCTCCATTATGAATACTTTCATGGCTTTGAGAAGGACTCTGATATGGAAAGGTTGTACCACATTGAATATACTTAGGGAGTTTCTCTCTAGTATGACATCTTTCATACCTGCAATGGTAATTGGGGACATGTGAAAGATTTACAACATTCATTGCAGTGATGAATCTTTTTATCCATATGAATTAACTTTACAATTTGATCTAATGGCAAAGAGAAATCAGATCTTAAGGTTTTGTTTTGTTTGTTTTTGTTTTGTTTTGTTTTTGTTTTTCGAGACAGGGTTTCTCTGTGTAGCCCTGGCTGTCCTGGACTCACTTTGTAGACCAGGCTGACCTTGAACTCACAGAGATCCACCTGCCTCTGCCTCCTGAGTACTGGGATTAAAGGCATGCACCACCACACCTGGCGAGAAATCAGATCTTAAGTTTTTATCACTTTGTTTACATTTATGGTTTTCCCCTTCATTATGGGTTCATTGCCCTTATTATATGTCTCACATATATAGCAACATTTTCCTATATGAGGTCTTTCACATACTTGAAGAGAACTAGAACTCATAGCTTTACCATACTGATTGCATTTATATATTTTCCTATAGTGTAAGTCATACTACATTTTCAAAATGAATCAAGACAAACAGAAGATTTTCCACATTCTACTACTCATAGACATTTTCTGCAGTAACAGTTTGTTCTCAACATAGTTGTAGACAGATGTTTAAATTTTACTGTATCATGGAATATCCTGTTTTATCCATTTATGGTGATTGAAAATTTTCTGGGTATATCAATCTGGCCTATCATCTGTAGTTTCTTAGAGTCTGCAGCACATGTGTCCAATCCCTTCTAGAGTTGAGAGGCTATATTGGGAATACAGGTATAATTCTAATCCATGTACCTTTATGTGTTACTTTTGATGATATTGTTTATTTTGTTTTCTGTTAGAGCTTTTCTTATCCATCTGCCTTTATGTTACTTGGTTTTTGTTATTGTTATTTGTTTTGTTTTGCATTGCAGCTTTTCATATCCTTTCTGTGCTCTGTATGTTTAGAGTTTTGATTATTGTTTGGCAGGGGTCTTCTTGCTGGTCCAATCTATTTGGCATTTTGTATCTTCCCTTGATAGGCATCTTCATCTTTAGGTTAGGAATTTTTTTTTTTTGGTTTTTCGAGACAGGGTTTCTCTGTGTATCCTTGGCTGTCCTGGACTCACTTTGTAGACCAGGCTGGCCTCGAACTCACAAAGATCCGCCTGCCTCTGCCTCCCAAGTGTGGGATTAAAGGCGTGCGCCACCACCGCCCGGCTAGGAATTTTTTTTTTTGAGACAGGGTTTCTCTGTGTAGCCCTGGCTGTCCTGGACTCACTTTGTAGACCAGGCTGGCCTCAAACTCACAAAGATCTGCCTGCCTCTGCCCCCCAAGTGCTGGGATTAAAGGCGTGTGCCACCACTGCCTGGCAGGAAATACAAGATGCTATAAAGAAAAATTTAACCTGAGGAATTTAACTACATGCATGAAAACACAGAAAATAAACAACCTCACATTATCAGCAGAAACTAAAAAAAAGGAAAGCACACACACACATACATCAGCACGACCACCACCACCACCAACAACAACAAAAATACTGGAATGATCAATCACTGTCCATTGATATCTCTTACTATCAGTGACCTCAATTCATCAATAAATAGACATAGGATAACAGAATGGCAGTTAAAACATACCCATCCTTTTACTGCACACAAGAAACAACAGTTCAACATCAAGAATTGATGGAGTGATGTTATGCATTCTAAATGTTAATTAGTTGGTCCTGCTTGCTGTCTGTTACTTACATTGTCTCTGGTTGGTTGAATAAATGCTGAGGCCTGAGACTGGGCAAAGACAGATGTAGGCAGGACTAAGGTACTCAGGCTTCTGAAGCAGAGAGGTTGATGGGTAGAAGAACAAAAGAAGCCTCCAAACAGCAGCAGCAGAAGGCCCCAAGAGAGAAACAAAGAGCAGGAAGGAGGTTACACGCCATGGGTTAGAAAAAAGAACCTCATTCCACATGGCCAAGAACATCGACAGAGCATGGGGACATATGTATATATTTGGGGAATAGAATTAAGAGCTAGCTTAGATAGGCTAAGATTGCTCAATTCAGGCCAAGGCTTGTTAAAATCCTCTAGGTTTCTGTGTGCTTATTTATAATGGCAGGTTAAGGATTAAAACTGCGAACCAGCCGGGCGGTGGTGGCGCATGCCTTTAATCCCAGCACTTGGGAGGCAGGGGCAGGCGGATCTCTGTGAGTTCAAGGCCAGCCTGGTCTACAAAGCGAGTCCAGGACAGCCAGAGCTGTTATACAGAGAAACCCTGTCTCGAAAAACCAAAAAAAAAAAAAACTGCGAACCAATTAATGATAAACTAACTACTGATAAATAATTTAATTACTTCTAAAAAGGATGGACATTACCTCATAGTAAAGGGGTGTGAAAAGATATGCCAGTAAAATTCTAAGCATCAAGCTGGTGTAGTCATTTCATTATCTATCAAAATAGACTTCAAACAAAAATTAATCAAAAGAGATGGGGAAGTACACTACATCTTCATCAAAAAAAGGCCACAGGCTGGGCGGTGGTGGCGCACGCCTTTAATCCCAGCACTTGGGAGGCAGAGGCAGGCGGATCTCTGTGAGTTCGAGGCCAGCCTGGTCTACAAAGCGAGTCCAGGACAGCCAGAGCTGTTATACAGAGAAATCCTGTCTCGAAAAACCAAAAAAAAAAAAAAAAAAGGCCACAAAGATAACATTTCAATTCTTAATGCTCCATCATAACATCACACATGTAAAAGAAACATTTCTGCAGCTTAAATCACACATTGACCCTAATACAGTGATAGGGGGAGACTTCAGTATCTCACCCTCACCAACAGACAGGTCCTCCAGACAAAAAATAAACAGAGATAAATCAATGAACCTAAATGATATTTACAGAACTTTCCATCCAAACTCAAAAGAATATATCCCTTTCTCAGTAACTCATGGAACTTTCTCCAAAATGGATGACATACCCGAACACACTGCAAGTCTCAACAGATACAAGAAAACTGAAATAATCCCTGAATCCTATCAGACTTACCATGGATTCAAACTGCACATCATCAACAACAGAAACCTTAAAAACTAATGGAAACTGAACAACTGTCTACTGAATGAAAAAAATGGGTCAAGATAGAAAAAGAAATTAAAGACTTAGACGGGCGGTGGTGGCGCACGCCTTTAATCCCAGCACTTGGGAGGCAGAGGCAGGCGGATCTCAGTGAGTTTGAGGCCAGCCTGGTCTATACAGAGTGAGTCCAGGACAGCCAGGCTGTTACACAGAGAAACCCTGTCTTGAAAACCAAAAACCAACAAACAAACAAACAAACAAAAAAACTGAAGATCTCTCTTACTAGCATCATAATAGCACAACTGAATGCTCTAGAACAAAAAGCAAGCACAACTAGAAGGAATAGACAACTAGATTAGATAATTTAAGTAGACCTATAACCCCTAATGAAATATAAGACTTAATGACAAGACTCCCAACCAAATAAACCCAGGGCTGGATGGCTTTAGTGCAGCATTCAGTGAAACTTTCAAAGAAAACTTAAAGCCAATATTGCTCAAAGTATTCTCTAAAACAGAAACAGAAAGAACATTACTCAATTCATTTTATGAAGTCAGGGTTACCTGTAAAAAAATATAGCTAATTAAACTATTTAACCAATATTTATATTATTGTTAAGTGATTTGCTGCTGTTAATCTTTAAGCAGCCATTATAAATGAGCACACAGAGACCGCATGGATTTTAACAAGCCTTGACCTGAATTGTGCAATCCTAGCCCATCTAAGCTAGCTCTCAATTCTATTACCCAAATATGACCCCATATATACATACGTCCCCTTGGACTGCCATTCTCCACAATATGCCGATGTTCCTGGCCATGTGGAATGAGGTTCTTTTTTCTAACCTATGGCGTGTGTCTTCTTCCTGCCCCTGGCTGGAATTCCTTAATTCTCTGTCTAAAGTGCAGGCTTCCTGTTCTAATGTCAGAGAGTCCCACCTTTCTGTCTTTGCCCAATCTCAGGCCTGAGCATTTTATTTAACCAATCAGAGTCAATATAAGTAACAGACAGCAAACAGGACCAATTAACATTTACAATGCTTAACACCACCCCAACAGTTACCCTAATACCCAAAGCACATAAAGACTCAACAACAACAAAAAAGAGTATTAAAGACAATTTCCCTCATGAACATAGATGCAAACATATACAGAAAAATTCTTTCATACTGAATGAAAGAATAGATCATAAAGATCACTGACAATGTTTGGGGAGGTTTCATCCCGGAGATGCTGGGATGGTTTAACGTATAAAAATCAGTAAATGTAAGCCGGGCGGTGGTGGCGCACGCCTTTAATCCCAGCACTTGGGAGGCAGAGGCAGGCGGATCTTTGTGAGTTC
>CAJQZJ010032031.1:1175555-1189763 GCA_907164525.1 Lophiomys imhausi | reverse complement strand
TAATCCCAGCACTTGGGAGGCAGAGGCAGGCGGATCTTTGTGAGTTCGAGGCCAGCCTGGTCTACAAAGCGAGTCCAGGACAGCCAGAGATATTCAGAGAAACCCTGTCTCGAAAAACCAAAAAAAAAAAAAAATCAGTAAATGTAATCCACGATATAAATAAATTGACTAGAAAAAACCCACAGGATCATATCACTAGACACTGAACAAGTCTTTTACAAAATCCAACACCAATTCATAGTAAAAATCTTGTCGAGGTTAGGGACTCAAGGGCCATGCCTACACATAATAAAGAAAGATGACAGCAAGCCTATAGGCAACATCAAATTAAATGGAGGATAAAATTCACTGTAATCAGGGACAATACAAGACTGCTTTCTCCATATCTATTCAATATAGTACTTGAAGATCTAGCTAGAGGAATAACCTAACACATATAGATGAAATGGATATAATTGGATGGAAGAACTCAAAGTATCCTAACTGGTAGATGATACTATAGTATGCATACGTGGCCCCCGAAATCCACTACTGAACTCCTACTGATAAATTGATAAACTGAAAGCTGATAAACACTTTCAGGTAAATGGCTGGTCACAAGAGTAACTAAAAAAAATCAGTAGCCATCCTATATAAAAAGGACAGACTAAGAAAGAAATCAGGCAAACAACACCATTCACAATACCCTCAAATAATACAAAATATGTTGGAGTAACTCTAACAAAGCAAGTGAAAGACTCGAATGATGAAAAAGCTTTAAGTTCTTGAAGAAACTGACTATATTAGAACATGTATCTCAAGGTCATTATCAATAGGATTAACACAGTAAAAAAAAAAATGGCCATCCTAGCAGGGTGTGGTGGTGCACACCTTTAATCCCAGTGAGTTTGAAGCCAGCCTGGTCTACAAAGTGAGTCCAGGACAACCAAGGAAACACAAAGAAACCCTATCTCAAATCCCCAACCCCCATGAAAAAATAGCCATCCTACCAAATCCAATCTGCAAATTCAACATAGTCCCTATCAAAATTCCAAAAAAGTTTACAGATCTTGAAAAGAGAATTTCTAACTCATATGGAATAAGAAAAACAAAGCGTAGCTACAATAATACAGAGCAATAAAAGAACTGTATAATATTGGCATAAAAACAGACACATTGATCAAAGGAATCAAATTTAAAACACAGACATAATAATTCCACCCACATATGGACATCTGATGTTTGAGAAGGAATCCAAAAATAATCAGTGGAAACAACACAGCATCTTCAACAAATGGTGTTGGTTAAACTGTATTGCTGGATACAGAAGAATGCACATAGATCCATATTCATCACTCTGTACAAAATTCAAGTCCAAGTCAAACAAAGACCTCAAAATAAAACCAGACACACTGAAATTGATAGAAAATAAAGTGGGGAACAGCCATGAATGCAGTGGTACAGAAAACAACCTTCTGAACAGAACACAAATAGTGCAACAATTAACAAGTGGGTTCTTGCTGGGTGTGGTGGCCCACGCCTTTAATCCCAGCACTTGGGAGGCAGAGGCAGGTGGATCTCTGTGAGTTCAAGGCCAGACTGGTCTACAAAGTGAGTCCAGGATAGCCAGAGCTACACAGAGAAACCCTATCTCAGATAAAAAGAAATGGGTACAGATTGAAACAGAATTCTCCATAGAGGAATCTCAAATGGCTGAGAAACACTTCAATGTTCAGCATCCTTAGCCATCATGGAAATGCAAATTAAAAACTGCTTTTGACAGTCCATTTTACACATGTCAGAATGGCTAAAATCAATGACCAATAATACAGTGACAGCTCATGCTTGCAAGAATGTAGATAAGGGGGAACACTCCATTTGTAGGGAGCTAGAATAATTAAATTAGATTTAGAAAATATATAGGGGTTTCTGATACAGTCTCTTTTTTTTTTTTGTTTTTTGTTTTTCGAGACAGGGTTTCTCTGTGTATCCTTGGCTGTCCTGGACTCACTTTGTAGACCAGGCTGGCCTTGAACTCACAAAGATCCGCCTGCCTCTGCCTCCCAAGTGCTGGGATTAAAGGCGTGCGCCACCACCGCCCAGCCTGATACAGTCTCTTAATTGGGGCATCAATTTGGCTGTGAGAGATTAGTTTATCAGTTTGTGGAAAAACAAGGATGAAGTCAGGTGAACACAGGAAACAAACAGGAGACTTAATGGACTGAAAAACAAGGATGCAGTCAGGTGAAAACATGAAGACTTAATGGACTAAGAAACAAAGTATCTGGCCTGGCATTGTTTTCAGCTGCTAAGTGGGCAGAGCCCAAATTAAGCCGAAACAGGTGGAACAAGGAGAGATGCTATTTAAGGATGGAGCCAGATTGCCCCCCCCCCCATGCGAGAGAGCTCAGAGAGTCCTGCTGGAGAAAGTGCTGTTGAACTGATGGCGGGATTTCCCTGAGGCAGAAAGAAGCTGCTGAGCAAAGAAAGCCTCAGCAAGACAGCAAAAGGCCAAGGACTAAACCCTGTGGTTCAGCTTTTTCCTAGAAGGGTTTCATCTGTCCAAACTGTGGCTGGCTTTAAGGACTGAGACAGAGCAGCAGAGTTGCTGATGCAAAGGGGTTGGGGTCTCCCAAAGAGAAGAAAGCCTTAAGCCTTATTTAAGGTAAGACTGTAATAGCCAACTTACCCTGACGAACCTGCATCTGAGATATTCCAGAAAAAAGGACTACTAAGTGTGTTAAAGGGTCTACCACAGAGACTGTGTTCCTGAAGACTGAGGACCTGCCCCAGAGACTGTATCCTCTAAAAGGTTAGGAAAATAATTATCAATAGAATTAGTGGTTAGCTTAAAAGGGTTGTAGGAATTTGTAGGGTTATTAGTTAAGAAATTGTTAGTATTTGTTATAAGTGAATGTTGTTAATAAATAAATAATAATTAAAAAGTTTGTTTACATCCACTATTGCTGGTGGAAGTGCAAACTAATACAGCTATGGAAATCAATATTGTGGTTCCTCAGAAAACTGGGAATCAGTGTAGCTCAGGACCCAGTATACCACTCTTTGGCATATCCACAAAAGATATTCCATCCTACCACAAGGACACTTGCTCAACTATGTCCATAGCAGCTTTACTCATACTGGACAGAAACTGAAAACATCTAGATTTTTCTTTTTTTTTCTTTTTTTTTGGTTTTTCGAGACAGGGTTTCTCTGATTAACAGCTCTGGTTGTCCTGGACTTGCTTTGTAGACCAGGCTGGCCTCGAACTTGCAAAGATCTGCCTGCCTCTGCCTCCCAAGTGCTGGGATTAAAGGCGTGCGCCACCACCGCCCGGCTAGATTTTTCTTAATTGAAGAAAAGATAAAGAAAATGTGATACATTTGCACAATGGAGTATTACTCAACAGTTAAAAGAATCACAACATGAAACTTAGAAGAATATAGATGCAACTAGAAAAAAAAATCACTCACAGGGAGATAACAAAGACCCAGAAACACAAATATGGTATGCATTAACTTATAGATGGACATTAGCTATTATATAAATTGTATTACATACAATTGAGCTACAATCCACAGACTCAGAAAGGATAGGTAAAGAGGAAGGCTGTTGAAGGGTTGAAGCAAGGATCTCCCTGGAAAGGAGAAATAGAATATATTCTGGGGGTGAATTGGAACATGAGTGGAAGGGGTCAGTTGGGGGGTATAGAAAGAGAGAGTGCAGTGTAGGGAGGAACAGCTGGAGTTAGGAAGCATTTGGGGGTTAGTGTACAAACCCAGTATATTGGTAATTTCCTGGTATCTATGAGGGTAACCTTAGTGAAGAATCCTAGTAATGAAAAATATGGAGTCTGAACTGGCCTTCCTTCATAGACAGTCAGGTCTTCAGTGTGGGACAAGATTCCATTTTGTTGAGTTGCTGGCCGTGGAATTACCATAGAGAATCCTAAACAACTCAGACTGATACTTGGACAGAATGTTGCTCTCTGAAAACTGACAGGAGGGCCATAATGCTGAGGATGACTTCCACACAGCTCACTGAATGTAGAGAGGTTTAGCAGTTACAAGCTTGGAGACTTCACCCCTATGTTATACTCTCTTTGGGGTAAGAAGGTACTGTACAGGCTACAAAAAGAGAAACCTGAACACCAACCCAGCTAAAAGAAAATCTCTACCTAAAATCTGTCTTGCCTGCAATATGTGCAGAGACACAGTGGTAACAAACTTGTTTGAGGGGCCAACCAATAGTTCAAACCTGTTCAGATACAGGGATGAACATGCAGCATGCAACCGGAAGAACACGCCTTCTCCTGTGACTGGCAGTTCTATCTAGATGCCCTGATTAGCCAGGAAATCTTGAGTGACATGAGAACATCCCTTAGTGTTAGAGGTGGACTGAAGCATAGTAGTTCCTGATATGGGCCAGACCTTTTCCAGACCTACATATATTTGCATTTTGTAACACTTTTGCCTGTTTTTCCCACTGTTCCGCTGCTCCTCCCCTTTGTGGCCACTGACCCTGAACTCACCATGGGACTTCAGAGCTGGCCTGGCCTCCACTCAGAGAACTCAGTAGACATGTCCCCTTCTTCCTTCTGGAATTAAAGATAGATACCTTACAGAGACCATAATTCAACTCGCAGTGGTCTTATCACCTTGTCTCACAAGTGGAAGGGTGCCCAGAATATTAACAATTAAAGAAAGGTTTTAGGAAACAAAAGTTGTTTTTTTTTTTTTTGGTTTTTCGAGACAGGGTTTCTCTGTGTAGCCCTGGCTGTCCTGGACTCACTTTGTAGACCAGGCTGGCCTCGAATTCACAAAGATCCGCCTGCCTCTGCCTCCCAAGTGCTGGGATTAAAGGCGTGCGCCACCACCGCCCGGCAACAAAAGTTGTTTTAAATGGCTTCATGTTGGGCTCAGGTAAACTGCAGCTACTTTCCACCTGGTAGGGATGAGACAACCCCAGAAGAAAAGCAGAAAACAGATGGCAAACACTGTGGAGCACTATTTATTGTTAAATAAATTGACAAATCTTCCTCAGTGGGAAGGTGAAAAAACAAAACACAAGGGAAAAATAGAGCTGTATTAGTAAAGGCTCTCTAGATGAACAGAACTAATCTATGTATGTAGAAGGTATACTTATTAGAATGTTTCACAGGCTGTGGTCCAACTAGTCCAACAATAGAAAGCTGAAGAATCCAGTAGTGTTCATGTGGCTGGGTGTCTCAGTTGGTGTTCAGTATATACCAGAATTCCAAAGAAGTAGTTTCTAACAAATTAATTTGCTAGCCCGAGGTGGGATAAGCAGACAAAGAGAACGCATTATCATCTTTAATGTATTTTATATATGTAGTTGGCCCCCAGAAGCTATGGCCTAGATTAAAAACAAATCTTTTTTTTTTTTTTTTGATTTTTCGAGACAGGGTCTCTCTGTGTAACAGCTCTGGCTGTCCTGGACTCGCTTTGTAGACCAGACTGGCCTTGAACTCACAGAGATCCACCTGCCTCTGCCTCCCAAGTGCTGGGATTTAAGGAGTGTGCCACCACGCCTGGCTAAAAACAAATCTTATAACCTCAAAAGATCCAGATTAGCTTGGCGTGGTGGCACACACCTTGCAGGCAGAGGCAGGTGAATCTCTGTGAGTTCAAGGTCAGCCTGGTCTGCAAAGCGAGTCCAGGACAGCCAGGGCTCTGTTACACAGAGAAACCCTGTCTCGAAAAACAAAACAAAGGCCGGGCGGTGGTGGCGCACGCCTTCAATCCCAGCACTTGGGAGGCAGAGGCAGGTGCATCTCTGTGAATTCAAGGCCAGCCTGGTCTACAAAGTGAGTCCAGAACTGCCAGGGCTACACAGAGAAACCCTGTCTCAAAAAAAAAAAAAAAAGATACAGATTGAAAAAAGGGTTTTCCCACTTCAAAACCTATCATTAAGAAAAATACCCTAGCCGGGCAGTGGTGGCGCACGCCTTTAATCCCAGCACTTGGGAGGCAGAGGCAGGCGGATCTTTGCGAGTTCGAGGCCAGCCTGGTCTACAAAGTGAGTCCAGGACAGCCAGGGCTACACAGAGAAACCCTGTCTCGAAAAACCAAAAAAAAAAAAAAAAAGAAAAAGAAAAATACCCCATAGTACCCAACTCTTTGGGTTTTAGTTAATTCCAGATATAGTCAATTTGACATTCAAGAATACCTATCACAAAGGCCAAGAAAGAAGATCTGAGAAAGATTTTTCCATGGCAGTCAACTATAACATGGGCATTGTTTCCAAAGCAATGTTTTTCTTCAATAAAGGAAGCATTGAGATTTTACTTAGTGAGTTTGGGTATGTTCACATATAGGTTCACCTACTCCTAAGAATCCTAAGTTAAATTCTCTTTGGAACGTGGTCTTTATGTAAAAGCAGAGGCATTTCAGAGCATTCTTAGTTCAAAGTCATGCAGAAACATTTGTAAATTATAAAATGATGGACATAAATGCCTCTGAAAGGTCCATCTTGTACAAGGTCTTAGCTAAAAATCAAGTAAATGATGCTGCCAAAGGTAGCCAATGCTACCTGTTAATCATGATGTATAATCTAACAGATGCATGCACACCACAATTCTCACATATACAAAGAACAGAGAATACAAATTCAGAAATCATAAAGTGAAAGTCACCTTTCAGCCCTGTGGACACTGTGCTTATAGGAACAGCTTTGCTGAGGTATTCTATCCTCACAATAAGGCTGCTTTTGACTGTGAGCAGGCTGGCTCAGAGGAAGGTCACGGCTCCTTCTATGCTGGACAAGCAGGAATTCATTTTAACTAGCCCTGGCTGAGGTCTGTCTCAGAACTGTGACACCATGGAATAGAATTCTATTTTTTAAGCTTTATTATTCATGTGTAATGAATAATATATTCACACACACCACATACATATATACACATATGTATGGGTGTTTGTGTGCATATGTTTGCATGCAGTACCAACAGAGGGCAGAATCCCAGAGACATGACTAGGAACGGAGTTAGAGCAAATGTTTAACTATCATGTGGTTTCTGGGGATGAAAAGCTCTTTCCTCTGTAACAATATCCAATGCTCTTAACTGCTAACCTATCCCTCCACCTGCTTTTTTATTTAAAATTTATTTTTATACAATTTAGTTTAAATGTATTATATCACTTTCCCCTACCCTGTCTTCTCTCCATCTCTTCCCAAATACTTCCCAAGCAATTTCTTTCTTGTAAGTAAGAATACGTATGCTCAAATATATGAATAAAACATGCTGAATCCATTTCAGTTGGTTGTTTCAGGGCTGACCACATTAATTGGATAATCAGATAGGGACCTCATCCTTGCCTAAGGCTAATTATCCCACTTGCAAAAGAGTTCCACTCTTTTTTAATTGCTTTTGGGTTTGGTGTGGTTTTTTGTTTGTTTGTTTCCAGGGGGTTTTTTGTTTTGTTTTGTTTTAAGGCAAGGTTTCTCTGTGTAAAATCCCTGGGTGTCCTGGACTTGTTTTGCAGACCAGGCTGTCCTTGAAGTCACAGAGATCCACCTGCCTCTCCCTCCAAAGTGCAGGGGTTAAAGGCGTGCACCACCAAATCCAGCTGAGTGTGCCACTCTTTAATGAGAAACAGAATGCTGGAGACACCAAGGACCTTGCACCCACAGATCACTAAGGAGATAGTAATATTAAACACACAGAGTCCTCTTCTCAATGAAGGAGATAAAATACTTGGAATCAATCCAAAGGGCTGGGAGTGGATTTTGTTAAGGATCTGGTGACGTCTTTGCTATCTGTGGAGGCAGACCTTGTAATGCCCAGTTCAGGAAACCATAAGACAAGCCAGGAAGACTCCAACTAAATGCAAAAGCAAAAGAATATTTAATTGGCGATTCAAGCCACGGCAAGGTCCATCACACGTTCTCCACACAGGAGTCTGTTAATGGCCCCAAACCTGGAAAGTTTGAGGCTCTTAAGGGCTAGGCAAGGGAGGGGGGTGAGCAAGCAGAGCAGGTGAGTGGGCTTTCAAGCCTTGGTATTAGTTCCTGTTCCCTCATCATAGAATTGGGCAATAGGGGGCCTCTCTGTTCCCCATCCCCTGCCCCAGTTGTGAAGTGACCCGATCCGCGGGTCCTAGTAATTCGTGGGGGCGAGGAGGACCTCAACCTGAGAAAAGAACGGGCGAGAGAGGGAAAGGACTCAAGGAAGCAATTGCTTGTCAAGAGCCATGTATTTGAGCGCTAAGCGCCTTTTTATAATATGCTTTACAAGGGGAGGAGGTGAGAGGGGCCAGGTGGTAGGAAAGTACAGAATCTTCTTGGCCTGTGCCCTGGACATTGTATGATCTATCCATTTTTTCTCAGAAGACACGGTACACTGCTTTGAATCAATCTCTAACTGCCAACCCATTTTTCTTCAGAAGACACAGTACACTGCTTTGAATCAATCTGTAACTGCCAACCTGGAACTTTGCGGTGGCCAGGCAGTATGAAGCTGCAGGGGACATTGTGCAGGTGGGGAAAGGTAGGGGGTGAGGGTGAGAGGCGAGGGTCTTGGCTTCTGACAGTGAAGTGTCCTCCAGGACTCTCACAAATGTAAGTATAGTGGCACATCTGCTTACTGTACATTAATTGCCCTGTACTTTATGTTTCCTGATGTACAGGACCTATAAACCTGAAGGACTTACAAACCTGTGTTTCCTGACATGCAAGACCTATAAACCTGTGTTTCCTGAAATGCAGAACCAATAAACCTGCAGGACCTGAACACAAATAACACAAAATGAAAACAGAGACAAACGGTCTCACAAACAGAGAGTCAGAAGAATTGAACTCAAGGTCTAGCTGGCAGCTTACTTCCATCTTGAGGGGTCTTTCCTGGTGACTCAAGGAGCCCAAAAAAATCTTGGTGGAAATTCCAAATGTTGAGCCCAAGAAACAGACTCCTGAATTTGGGGTGACTGAGGAATCACCAGGACTCAAGATCAATGCAAGAGCAAAAGGTTTTATTTACCAGCACACTGGGGTCGACTCTCAGAGTCCCCATGCAAGGGGTATGAGGCAACAACCAGTAGAATTTCATGCCAGATTATATGAGTTTCAGCAGGGCAGAATCAAACAGCAGTACATTTGACGAGCTTTGATTTGTTAGCCATTTCTACCTTTACATTGATTGGTGCTGGCGAAAGGTCAAGGAACTTGATACTGGGGATAAGGAACTTGGTCTCCTAGTGACAGGGAGTTTCTAAACTCAAGGAGAGTAGTATTGTTTTTCAACTTGTAGTTCCTGGAACAAGTTGCCCCAGAGTCTAGGGCCTACCTAAGTTGCCAGGGTTTTGAAGCCTGATTATTAAAGTTTGGTCAAGTAAACTTGGGTTCTACAGTGCCAGTGACTATGCAACTATCAAAGCAATGCTTGTCAAAACTGATAGAATTATATAAGAAAAGAGTGAAGGTAATTTAAATTATACGTCAAGTCAGACTTGATGCCTCACAGTTGTCATCTCACAGCACTTGGAAGGCTGAGAGAAGAGGACTGCTGAGGGCAAACCAGGCTGCATAGAGAGTTCTAGGCCACCTTGGGATATAGAGTTAGACCCTGTCTCAAAAAGCAGACAAACATAGCTGGGTGGTGGTGGCGCACGCCTTTAATCCCAGCACTTGGGAGGCAGAGGCAGGCGGATCTTTGTGAGTTCGAGGCCAGCCTGGTCTACAAAGCGAGTCCAGGACAGCCAGAGATATTCAGAGAAACCCTGTCTTGAAAAACCAAAAAAAAAAAAAAAAAAAGCAGACAAACAAAGCTGGTTCAATGGCTCGGGGGTTAAAAGCACTGGCCACGCTTCCAGAGGACCTAGGTTTAATCTCCGGCGCCCACATGGCAGTTCACAACTGTCTGCAGTTCCTGTATTGGGATCTGTCACCTGCACTGGCCTCAGGTACCAGGCATGCATATGGTACATGGACATACACACAGGCGAAACCGTGGTGGAGGGGGGATTTCTTTGGAAATACAGTTGTGTTGAATGAATGTGTTTTTTGTTTTGGTCTCAAGTAAGGGTTGTTGGAGTGCTTTGTCTACTGTTGAAAAACAGACTCATGAAAGGGGCATGCAAATCAGCCTGATGACTGTCACCTGTCTGGAATATATTTATGGGCAGACCACTGGGAGAGCTTGTGATCTTGGTCAACAGGTGAACCTTGTGAGAAGGGCATAAGCTTGGCCAATTAGAAAGCATCTATGCGCATAATTAGAGAGTATTAAAAAAGAAGGCCCTTGCCGGGCGGTGGTGGCGCACGCCTTTAATCCCAGCACTTGGGAGGCAGAGGCAGGCGGATCTCTGTGAGTTCGAGGCCAGCCTGGTCTACAAAACGAGTCCAGGACAGCCAGAGCTGTTACACAGGGAAACCCTGTCTCGAAAAACCAAAAAAAAAAAAAAAAGAAGGCCCTGAAACTCAAGAGGGCTTTTTTGTTTGGCATTGCTGCTCGGCAGTGTTTAACTTTGAAAGACTCTTAACATTTTCCTCCCTAATGATGTGACTAAGGGTGTGCACCATCACCACCCTGTTTCTTGTAACTCTAGAATTTATAAGACAACTAACTCTATAGTGATCTCTAGTGTGTTGGGATTAAGGGTGTATTCTTCCAACAACATTTTCCTGAAGGTTGCTTGACCCGACCCGCGGGTCCTAGTAATTCGTGGGGGCGAGGAGGACCGCAACCTGAGAAAAGAACGGGCGAGAGAGGGAAAGGACTCAAGGAAGCAATTGTTTATCAAGAGCCATGTATTTGAGCGCAAAGCACCTTTTTATAATATGTTTTACAAGGGGAGGAGGTGAGAGGGGCCAAGTGGTGGGAAAATACAGAATCTTCTTGGCCTGTGCCCTGGACATTGTATGATCTACCCATTTTTTTCAGAAGACACGGTACACTGCTTTGAATCAATCTGTAACTGCCAACCCATTTTTCTTCAGAAGACACAGTACACTGCTTTGAATCAATCTGTAACTGCCAACCTGGAACTTTGCGGTGGCCAGGCAGTATGAAGCTGCAGGGGACATTGTGCAGGTGAGGAAAGGTAGGGGGTGAGGGTGAGAGGCGAGGGTCTTGGCTTCTGACAGTTGCTGCTGCTGAGATTTGGTGATGATTGTGGCCAGGTTGGGATGAGCACAGATTGGGCTGAGCCCATGTGAAACCTTGCTTGGAGCCATAAAAGCCTGGTGCTGAAGCCACCAGGAGAGCCTGAGGAGACCTTGACCTCAAGTGTAGGTGTGGCTACAGCTGACTCCAAGGCTGCAAGGAGCACAGCACCTGCCCAAAGGAGGTTCCACAAGCTCAAACTGGCATAAGAGACCATGGCACAGGACCTGCCCAGAGGAGGTTCAGAAAAACCCCACAGGCTAAAGAGACCACGGAAGCAAGCAGGAATTGATGCAGTTATTTATAAGATTATGCTTTATGTACCCTCCTATACATGCTTTCACAGGTAAACAAAAAAGTAACTAACGAGAAACAACAAAAGTTTGTCTAATCAGATTTACCTTAGATAGATATATGGTCCTCAAACACTTCAGAGATCACTAGCTTATGGTATTTTAATGTTTACTTAAAAATCTTTTTGTGCCGGGCGTAGTGGCACACACCTTTAATCCCAGCACTCAGGAGGCAGAGGCAGGCAGATCTCTGTGAGTTCGAGGCCAACCTGGTCTACAAAGCAAGTCCAGGACTGCCAGGGCTGTTACAGAGAAACCCTGTCTCGAAAAAAAAAAGCTTTTTGTGATAGACATGCCAGCTCCTGGCAGTACCCCCTATTCTCCAAAGAAGATGGCGGGCACAGAAGAATCTCCACCTGAAACTTGTGGCAAAGCTGGTCATTGGGCTAACAGACTGCCCTTTGCTGTGACTTCAGACAACATGCTGTCTCAGCTGGATGGGCTGGACGCAGAGAAGTCAACTGCCAACCTTTCATAATTCCTGCATCACAAAAAAAGTCTGTCAGATCTTGGGTACTGGTGGCCAAAGATGAATGCCCCACCAATGCAGAGGTACCTTGGGTGGCTGCCCAAGTAGCTGGTAAGGCTCTGTCATCTTTATAGACTCGAAGGCTACTTGGCCTGCACTTCCTGCTTACGCAAGTAAAATTTATCCTTCTCAGATCCCTGATGGGTTTGAAGACCAGACTAATAAAATATTTATCAGTTTAACAACAGAAACACGGGCTTCAGCTGCCTTCTCAGTTCTCTTCATGTGTAAAAATCAGGCCTCAAGCCTCATTCCCCTAGAGCTGCTACTGCTAGGCTCGGAAGAGTCTACCTTGTTACAAACTCAAAAAATAGCTTCTTACTCCAAGGTAATCGATTGCCATGTTAGTTTATAAATCAATTCATTAGCTAGTTAAAACTACTAAGTCTCTTACTAAAAAGGGCAGTTTTGCCTTGTTCACTACAGTGATGACTCTCAGCAATCTCACCTGTATCTCAGGTTAAATAATTAGTTATAAAAAGATATAAAGTTAGCCGGGCGGTGGTGGCGCACGCCTTTAATCCCAGCACTTGGGAGGCAGAGGCAGGTGGATCTTTGTGAGTTCGAGGCCAGCCTGGTCTACAAAGCGAGTCCAGGACAGCCAGAGATATTCAGAGAAACCCTGTCTCGAAAAACCAAAAAAAAAAAAGATATAAAGTTTATATAAGGTCTGAAGAAACGAAATGGACCTAAGAAAGTATTTTAGGGTCTAATTAAGGGAGTGTCTTAAGTTTGGTAACTACAAATAAAAATGATAAAGTATGTAAAAGAAATGAAAAATGCCTCAGATTTCTTCTCCTTGCTATGCTACTTTTGGAATTCTGTAACAGAATGTTTTTATTTTATCAACACTTATATTTATTAATACTTAACAAATATCTATAAAATACCTAAATCCTATAACCTAAACCTTAGTCACATATAATCTATCTCAAACCACCCCTAAATATATCTAAGAACACTCTAATGTCCACCTAAAAAACATTCAACTAACACTATTTTAAGTTTCTTAAAAGGATATTGAAACTCTTGGCATACATAGGTCCATGTAGTATGGCTTGATTTATGGCATTCCCATCAGGTTTTTCAAGCTTTAAGTCTGCTGGGCGTTATTTTGCCAGTTTGTAAGGCCAGTTCATTTGCACCACAAAGTTGTGGCCAGTTTATAAAGTCAGTCTGTTCCAACTGCCAGCCGAGGACGGCCTTTTCAATCAGCCAAGAATTCCCTCCACCGTCTCCATGGCCCAGAAATCTCAAGACTGAAAGCTTCCAATTCTGTTGTCTTGCTCACCTTTCCGGCACTCTGGAGCTCCAAGGTAGACAACTCCAAAGGACTCTGCCTTTGTAGGTCTGTGGCATGTCTTTGCAGTGGACTGCAGCGGTGCAAACTCTGCCAATGGTGTACTTTGTTACACCCTTCCCCAGCGTGGGTCCCCAGCGGGTGAGGGCAGAGAAAGGAGCCCAAGGCTGAGTGGATCTTTGACATATTTACCACTGTTTTTGTGGGCTTTCCCAAGTTATGCCCCTGTGAAGGGGCGGTCCCCATCGTCCCCCCTCTCCAGATCTTAGCCTGAGCATGTCTTTTATGTCATCTGTAAGGCTTTCCAGGTCTCCCAGCAACACTCCTCAAGAGCACATCTTGAGGCCACCACTGGCTCTGCCCATATCAACAACTAAAGGGATACCAAGCTCTTCCCCATGCACTGCCAGGTGCTAATCTGAACTGTCTACTAATTTTACTAACTCCTACCACATAATTCTGATGTTATTAGTCTAACTCTAGTAAAACATGCCAGTATACGACCCATTATTACAATTTCAAATTTTCAACAGATGTGTTTTATATTTCATGTCACAGGAGTTAGATGTGAAATATATCATTTCTCCTTGATCTCTCTCAACTTTAAAACAATGTGTTTTCTCCTTCCTTTGACAAAAAATGTCATAAAAGTTCATTGCAGGCAGGGTGTAGTGGCGCATGCCTTTATTCCTAGCACTCTGGAGGCAGAAGCAGGTGGATCTCTGTGAGTTCGAGGTTAGACTGGTCTACAAAGAGAGTCCAGGACAGCCAGGGCTCTGTTACACAGAGAAATCTTGTCTCAAAAAAACCGAAAGAGGGCAGGAGAGATGGCTCAGCAGTTAAAAGCACTGGCTGCACATAAAAGTAAATAGATGATAGATAGATAGATAGATAGATAGATAGATAGATAGATAGATAGATAGAT
>CAJQZJ010032031.1:1147216-1175545 GCA_907164525.1 Lophiomys imhausi | reverse complement strand
GATAGATAGATAGATAGATAGATAGATAGATAGATAGATAGATAGATTTTTTTAAAAAGCACTGGCTGCTCTTCTAGGGGACCTAAGTTCAAATCCCAGCACCCACATGGCAGCTCACAACTGTCTGTAAAGGCCAGGCATGGTGGCACACACCTTTAATCTCTCAGGAGGCAGAGGCAGACAGATTTCTGTGAGTTCAAAGCTAGTCTGGTCTACAGAGTGAGTTCCAGGGCAGCCAGGGCTACTCAGGGAAACCCTGTCTTGAAAAAAAACCAAAGGGAAAAAAAAGTTCATTCCAACATAATTATTACTGTGTCTTGATTTCTTCCTCCCTTATAATTTGTTTACTTATTTATTTACTTTTATGTACATTACTGTTTTGCCTGCATGTGTGTCTGTGTGAGGGTGTTGGGGTCCCTGGACAAGGAGCTATAGGCAGTTGTGAGGTGCCAGGTGGGTGCTGGGGTTTGAACCAGGGACCTCTGGAAAATCAGCCAGTGCTCTCAACCACTGAGCCATCTCTCCAACCTTCCTCCCTTAATTTATATTAAATCTTCTTTTGTTTGTTTGTTTCGGGTTTTTTTTGTTGTTGTTGTTTTTTCGAGACAGGGTTTGTCTGTATCCCTGGCTGTCCTAGACTCCCTCTGTAGACCAGACTGGCCTGGAACGCACAGAGATCTGCCTGCCTCTGCCTTCCAATCGCTTGGATTAAAGGTGTGCACCACCATGCCCAGCTCTATTAAATCTATAAATATAAGTATCTTTTGTGATCATAACCTCTATATCCCTTTCTTTCTTTCCTCAACTGAGTTATGCAATTATCTTCTTCCTCAAACCAACACTTCTCGCCTCCCTCACTTGTAGCTGATAAAATCCAGTCTGTTTTTTTCACTGTAGAAGGAAGAACATATCACCAGGATAAAAGCCATTTCACTAGCACAAGAATCAGCTTACTCCCATGTGTAGCTACCCACTCTTCCTGTCCAAATAGACAAACTGCCAAAGATTTCTCTAACACTACTGGTTACCATCCTTTTGTCTTGTTCTTTGTTTCAGCAGTTTATCTACCTCATCTTCTGAAATAAACAATTCTTAATCTGTTCTGGAGTTATTGTGCACCCAGATGGCACATAAGCCTGTCGATGTAATGTGTGTAGGGCTGGGTATGATAGTGACTGCCTGTAATCCCAGAACATGGGACTGGAGGTAGAAACACTAATTCAAAGTCATCATCTGTTTTGGTCAAGGACAACATAAGACCCTGTCTCCAACAAGCACCCTAAGTCTCCATACAAGAATCTGTTCAGACCAGGGCTCTTAGCTCTCCACACATTAAGCTCACCAGTCCTTTCCATTCCATGAAGGCACTATCTTTCACCCACAGCACAAAGTCAACATTGTAATGTTCATATTGAAGCCTTTTCTTACCACATACTCAGTATCCAACCAGCAAATGTTTGTGGTTCTATCTTGAAAAAAAATTTCCAGGTTAGAGGGATGGCTCCATGATTAAGAGTACTTACTGCTCTTGCAGAAGACTCAGTTTGGTTCTAAGTCACCAACAGGGTAGCTGACAACCACCTGTAGCTCCAGTTACAGGGAATCTGAAGCTCTCTTCTGCCCCTCTTGGGCACCTGTACACATAACCTTTGGAGGCTCACACAAATATACATAAATACGCTGTTATTTTAAAAACCCATATATTTGCTGGGCGGTGGTGGCGCACGCCTTTAATCCCAGCACTTGGGAGGCAGAGGCAGGTGGATCTCTGTGAGTTGGAGGCCAGCCTGGTGTACAAAGTGAGTCCAGGACAGCCAGAGCTGTCAGAGAAACCCTGTCTTGAAAAACAAAAAACAAAACAAAACAAAAAAACCCAAAACATATATTCTATGCTACTAGTCTTCTAAATATTTTTATTATTTTTTTACTTATGTACATTGGTGTTTTGACTGCATGTATGTATGAAGATGTCAAATCCTCTAGAACAGGAGTTACAAACATTGTGAGCTGCCATGTGGGTACTAGGAATTGAACAGGGATCCTCTGGAAGAGCAGCTAGTCCTCTTAACTGCTAAGCCATCTCTCCAGCCCCCGCCCCCAACCCCCTTTGGGGTTTTTTTTTTTTTTGGTTCTTTTGAGACAGGGTTTCTTTGTGTATACCTAGCTGTCCTGGGCTCTCTTTGCAGATCAGGCTAGCCTTGAATTCACAGAGATCTGACTGCCTGTGTCTCTTGAGTGCTGGGATTAAAGGCGCATGCCACCATGCCTGGCTTTGTTTTTTAGGTTTTGTTTTGGCTTTTTTGAGACAAGGTTTTTCTGTGCAGCCCTGGCTGTGCTAGAACTCACTCTGTAGACCAGGCTGGCCTTGAATTCAGAGATCTACCTGCTTTTGCCTCCAAGTGCTATTAAAAGTGTGCACCACCAGGTGGCTAGAGTGCTTTCTGATTTATATTCCTGGTTCTATACTTGCCTTATCAGCCAACACATTCATTCAAAATTACTGACACCATTACATCAGAATGTGACTATATTTGGAAAGAGGGTCTCTAAAGAGATAATTATGATTCACTTATGATAAAATCAAAAGGATGGAGGCAAATTTAACACAACTAATGACATTATGAGGAGAAAAATAATATGATACACCCCAAAAAAAAATGGAAAAGTGAGAGAACACAGCCATTTGTATACCACTCAAAGGTCTCAGAATAAAAAAAATCTCCTGGCAACTTGTCCTATGCTCTGACCTCCCAGAATGGAGGAATGTATGTCTATGTTTAAACTACTAAGTCCATGGTACTTTTGAAAATTATTTATTTTTATGTGTGTGATCGTTTTGTCTGCAAACATGTCTATGTACTGTTATTCGATCCACTTAAATTCAACATAATTCAAACACCAGGTCAATCCAGATGATAAAAATTTATTGTAATCAAACTGCTACTGATTGATCAGGACCACAGAACAGACTCAGGAGCTGAACTGCAACCTTGAGCCAGAGTATCACAGAATATTTTGAGCTTGCAAAACATAAATATTTGTGCCAATTTCTTGTTTCATTTTTCCACCAATCAGGTTAGGAGTTGGTTCCTGGGCCTGTGAACATGAACTTGTGTGATGTTCAGCAAGATTGAGAAATTGTCCCTCAGATGGCTAGACTCAGACAACTGTATAACAGAAGCTGTTCAGCTATTGGGAAGTCACCAGCTCTTCTAGGGCTTGGGATCTTGAACTTAGTTTCTCTCTGTGATTAAATGGAGTCTGAAAACAAAATGACAGTATTTATAAAGTTTCTTATGCTTGTTCCCAACAGTACCACTTGTGGGCCTGGTGCCCACAGAGGACACAAGAGTCTATCAGATACCCAGGAACTGGAGTTAGAAGGTTGTGAACACCCATGTGCCCATGTGGGTGCTGGGAATCAAACCCAGGTCCTCTGGAAGAGCAGCCAGTGCTTTTAATTTTTTCATGACAGGGTTTCTCAGTGTATTCCTGAATGTTCACTTTGTAGATCAGGCTAGCCTTGAACTCACAGAGATCCACCTGCCTCTGCCTCCCAAGTGCTGGGATTAAAGGCATATGCCACCATGCCAGGCCATTACAGACAGCTGTGAACTGCCATGTGGGTGCTGATATTTGAACTCCAGGTCCTTTGGAAGAGCAGCCAGTGCTCTTAACTGCTGAGCCATCTCCAGCCCGTCTTTGGTACTTAAAAAAAAAAAAAAAAAAGCCAGGTGGTCGTGATACATACCTTTGATCTCAGTACTTGGGAGACAGAAGCAGACAGATCTCTGAGTTTGAGGCCAGCCTGATCTACACAGTGAGTTCCAAGACAAAGGAGGCTCACAACCGTCTATACTGGAATCTGATGCCCTCTTCTGTCATGCAGGAGTACATGCAGATAGAGCACTCATATATATATATATATGTATATATATATATATATAACTATTTTTTTTAAAATAGGCTGGGCAGTGGTGGTGCATGCCTTTAATCCTAGCACTTGGGAGGCAGAAGCAGGCATATTTCTGTGAGTTTGAGGCCAGCCTAGTCTACAAAGCGAGTCCTGGACAGAGACTGTCTGATATGCTGGACTGATACACAGAGAAACCCTGTCTCGAAAAACAAAACAAAAAAAGAACAGAGTAGCTGGGTGTTGGTGGTGCATGCCTTTAATCCCAGCACTCGGAAGGCAGAGGCAGGCGGATCTCTGTGAGTTGGAGGCCAGCCTGGTCTACAAAGTGAGTCCAGGACAGCCAGGCTGTTACACAGAGAAACCCTGTCTTGAAAAACCAAAAAAAAAAAAAAAAAAAAAAGATCAGAGTAATAAGTGCTCAGTTTTTGGGTTGTGAAGCCTGTTTAACAAATAATATAATAGAGTCTCAATTATTTGGGTGATAGCTGGGTTAAGAGGTGAACTGTGAAACTAGCACAATAATATAAAGTTACACTAACAGCCCACCTCAGCACGGGTGACAGCTCACAAAGCTGAGAACTTGAAGCACACTTCACAGCCTGCAGGCAGCTCAACAGGTTGGATACTGTCCTTTCCAGAATCTGAATCTGCCCGTCTCTACCTCCTCACCACTGGGACTACAAATGGGTCCTGTCGCATCCCCCTTGACCAGCAAGGACGACGCAACTCACAAAAGGTCTTCTCCAGCAGTTTATTTAGGTCCCTTGAAAACAGTCTTCCGAATGCCCGGGCAGACCCAACCCACAGGCTAAATACTATATGAACAGCCAATCAAGTAAAGCCACGTGGTGCTATCTTAGAGGCCCACGTATGCGGAAGCAAGCCAGATCAGCAGTCTTAACCAAATATGGGCTTGTTTACCACCGAGAGCGCTCACCATCGGGCTGGTGGAAGGCGGAAACCGGTGCCATCTTTAGGGCGCGGCACATCGCAGCTCTCTACAGTTCCCCCTTTTTTATTTTTTCTAAAGTTGGTAGAAGTCCCTGGAAAGGGTTCGTAATCCCCCTATCTGGGGATCTCACGGTGGGCCTGAGCCTGTAGGAGGGCGGTGCTCAAACTCTTACCCGTCTCTGGGTCAGCCTCCCCACTCGGGACTGCCCTGTCTTAGGTGGCCGAGACTTACCCGTCAACTCCGTCATTGACTTGCCAGACCCTAATATCCGTGGAACGAATACCTCAGTGGGCAGGGACTATGCTCAGTGAAGATTTAAGGCTTCATGGCAGCGAGCCATGCCTGAGGGGACTGGCCCGCCTCAATGGCGACAAGGGCCTGTATAATCATGGCTGCATTACGCTTTTGTGTGGCTCTCATTTTGTAGATGCACCATAGGCAAACCAGAGAGGCTAGTATCATCAGTATCGCCAAAGAGCCTACGCCCGCCCACTCCTTAAGATGATCCATAGCCGTCTGAATCCAGGAAGTCAAGCCAGTAGCCAGGCTCAGATCCACCCGAGTGGAATTGATGTGGACGATTGTTGCTCTCAGCTCTCTCATCAAATTTTCAAATTCAGCCGACCAATCCTGTAAGAGGAACTTTGACAATTGTCTAGACAAATTAGCAGCCTTTGTAAAATTTTGATACTGCACGGAAGTAACACACAAACCTTGCATTTTCCACTCACACCCCAATTGTGCTAGTTGTCAAAGAGAATCAATCTGTTCTTGTATTAAATCTATGCATTGATTAATTATCATAAGGCCTCCTTTTTCACTGTCTGCCTGTTCAAATCTTTCGCCTTTGTTACTTTCCTTTTCACTGTCTACCTGCTCAGATCTTTCCCCTTGCATCAGTTCCAAGGCTGATTCTCCCTCCTTGATTGCATTACAGCATCTCTGATCTTCTAAACAACTCCTCACCATCTTCCAAATCGGTCTTACTCCATGCTTCAGAGTCCCTTGCTCCCAAGCAAAATCCAAGTCCCTGCCTAATTTGTCCCAGCAGGATACCGTAAGATTCCCGGACACCGCAAACCACGGAGCCACGGAATTGCATTCATTTAAAAATCTCTCTAGGGAAGACTTCTTAATTTTCAAATTCCTAGCTAAAAGTAGCTCCTGAAGAGCCAGAAAAATTGGATGTGACTCAGACAATCCCATGATTAAAAATTTACTTTCGGTTCACAATTTCCCGCAAAACTTTACCTTTTGTTCGCAATCTCCGCGAAACTTTACCGTATGTTCACTATCTCCGCAAAACTTTACCGTATGTTCTCTATCTCCGTGAAACTTTACCGTATGTTTGCTATTTCCATGAAACTTTACCGTATGTTCGCTATCTCCGTGAAACTTTATAGTCCCAATTTATCCCAGGAACTTACCAGCGCGCTGCCCCTGACTGCAGGAGTTCTGAGTCTTTTTTGGTTCCCCGTACGGGCCGACACTTGTCGCGTCCCCCTCGACCAGCAAGGACGACGCAACTCGCAAAAGCTCTTCTCCAGCAGTTTATTCAGGTCCCTTGAAAACAGTCTTCCAAATGCCCGAGCAGACCCAACCCACAGGCTAAATACTATATGAACAGCCAATCAAGTAAAGCCACGTGGTGCTATCTTAGAGGCCCACGTATGCGGAAGCAAGCCAGATCAGCAGTCTTAACCAAATATGGGCTTGTTTACCACCGAGAGCGCTCACCGTCGGGCTGGTGGAAGGCGGAAACCAGCGCCATCTTTAGGGCGCGGCACATCGCAGCTCTCTACAGGGTCCCACCATGTTGGGCCTTTTTTTGGTTGCTGTTGTTTGTTTAATTTTTCAAGATAGGGATTTTCTGTTCCCTGGATGTCCTGGACTCACTTTGTAGACCAGGATAGCCTCAAACTCACAGAGACCTGCCTGCCTCTCCTCTCAAGGCTGGGATTAAAGGCGTGGACCACCACAACCAGCCCCATGTTGGGTTTTTATGTGGGAGCCGGGGATTAACCTCGGATCATGTGTGAACCCCAAGTATTTTATCCAGTGAATTATCTCTCTAGCCCTACCTGCTCTTTTGAGACAGTCTCAATATGTAGCCCTCCCTGCTTTTGAACTCACTATGTTGCTAAGATTGCCTTCAAAACTGGGGCAATCCTCCTGCCTCAAATCTTGAAATTGCAGGAAAACGCCATGACACTTGTTTAGAACCCATATTGTTAATTTTGTTTGTGCTAATTAGTTGAAGAAAACATAGTGAAAAGGTAAATATTATCTTGGTGCCATTATGAAAGCACTTGATGACTCCTTTTAAAAAATGTTGGATTTTATTGTTGTTGTTGCTGTTTTTTTTTGAAACAGGGTTTCTCGGTGTAGCCCTGGCTGTCATGGACTCACTTTGTAGACCAGGCTGGCCTTGAACTCACAGAGATCCGCCTGCCTCTATCTCCAGAGTGCTGGGACTAAAGGCGTGCGCCACCACACCCAGCTGCCTCTGCTTCTTGAGTGCTACAATTAAGGACATAAACCACGATGTGTGGCTCCTTGGAATGTTTCGATAATTTTCATGGCCCATCCAGGCAGGATGCTTAGAAGTTCAAGGCCATCCTTTCTGCTACATATCCAGTTGGAGACTAGTTTGGGTTACCTGAGACCTTGTCCCAAAAAATAATATAGATGGAATAGGTAACATGATTTCTAGCACTTCATAACATCCCACTAAACTATCTCACTAGTTGTGTATAACAAGTCCCCAGACCTTAACACATTTGATTCCATGATGGAAGTACCATTCAGGCTATAAAACTCAGCACATAGACAGTACCACCTGCCAAAACAAAAACAAAGACATAATCTATCAAAGTTTATAGTTTTGGAAAAACCTCTAAATGTACTAATCTTGTTTTTGGGCTTCTATAGTTTTGCTTTTGGCTAACTGTTCTTGTTAACTGGAATATGTCAGCGTAGGACATGTGTTTTGTGCTTAAAAGTTCACCCTGAGAAAGGGTTGGGGCTACACTGGGATCCTGAACTCCCAGTGTAGTTGCTGGCCAGCTAATAAAGAGTTTCTATTGGCTTAAATCCATGTCTGAGCAGTCTCCTGTGATGAATACCTCACAAATATATATGGGACACATATATGTACATTAAAGTAGAATCTCATTATGTAATCTGACTGGCTAGAACTCAGATTCCATTGCTTTTGCTCCTGGGGAGTGCTGAGATTAAAAGTGTGTGCTACCACACCTAACCTCAATTGTTTTTTGGACTGTTGTTTAATTGAACTATCGTTGTGTTACAATAGCAGGAAGAACTGTGGTTTTGACAGGCTAGTGCAGGGTAGATTCTCCAAATTTACTGTTTCTTTTCCTTTTTGGCTTTTCAAGATAGGATTTCTCTGTGTAGCCTTGGCTGTCCTGGTACTTTGTAGACCAGGCTGGCCTTGAACTTAAAGAGATTCATCTGCCTCTTCCTTGCAAATGCAAGAATTACAATTTTTTTTTTTTTTTTTTTAGGTTTTTCAAGACAGGGTTTCTCTGTGTAACAGCTCTGGCTGTCCTGGACTTGCTTTGCAGACCAGGCTGGCCTCGAACTCACAGAGATCCGCCTGCCTCTGCCTCCCAAATGCTGGGATTAAAGGCGTGCACCACCACCGCCCAGCTTAGAATTTTTATTTATTCTGGTATTTTCCATTGCTAGGATCAGAACTCAGGGCCTTCAGCAGCTGCACAAAAGCTATACCACTGTGCCTCCTAGATCTTTTTCCACTATACTCCTCCCCTCTCCCAACTAATCAGAGGCTTCATTTGATCAGTTTGTATAATGATCACGTATCTGGGGCCAGTAAGATAAAGGTATTAGCCACCAAAACTGATGACCTGAGTTTGATCCAGGACTCACATGGTAGAGAGAGCATATAGTTCATGCTGGCCTGAAACTCAGTATGTACGTATCCCAGGCTGGCCTTGAATTAAGGAAACCTCAGCTTCCCTAGTCTGGGATTATAGGTGTAAGCCACCATGACTGACTTAGATCCAAGTCTGCATGATTAAATGTGACTCTTTTTGGAGACAGGGTTTCATAAATCCAGGAGTGCCCACACTTGCTGTTTGCTTCAAAATCTTGAGGGCTATGATTACAGGCATGCTGCCACACAGGCCAGTGCAGGGCTGCAGACCAAACAATGGCTCTGTGTGGTAGGAAAGCACTCTATCACCTCAACTACATCCTTGGCCTGAACAGGTACAACTGAACAAGAATGGGTTTAGTGAGCGTTCTAAAAAATACTCTCATGCAGAAACATCACTGAGTCTGCAAATGTTCACACTCAGAATGAACCATCTCCTTAGGTCATTAACAATGACACTTTCACAAGAAAAGCCCCAAGGGGTAAAAATCTCACATATTCCTAAGAATTTAATAGATGATAAAATTATCAGAAATCAGAAGCAAAAGATAAAACTATCAAATTCAGTGATCAGGACCCTAGATGGCCATAAAAAGCTTTTAAATTTGCTTCTTTGGGAAAATACCAAATGGCCTATGAAGCTGGTGCAGCAGGAGGGCCCAGAGGCCCGGGATTGGGAGGTGTCTCGAGTTGCAGTAGTGGTCATGGCTGTGGGCTCCTGGAGGTGGGTAGAGAGACAAGGAAAATAAAAACAAGTTGGGCCACCTAGTCAAGGACACCAAGTCCTGGAAGAGACCTACCTACAATTTGGTCACCAATAAAGAATCTGAGATTGACATTTTTCTGGGTACATCCCTCAAGGGTGAGGGTCTGAAGATCATGGCAGTGCAGAAGTAAACTTGGGCTGGCCAGCGGACCAGGTTGTCTTTTATTGCTATTGGGGACAATGGTCATATTGGTCTTGGTGTTAACTGTCCAAGGAGGTAGCCACTGCCATCTGAGGGCCATCATCTCGCCCAAGCTTTCCACTTTCAGTGTGGGGAGTCTACCAGAACAAGATTGGCAAGCACCACACTGCTCCATGCAAGGTGACAGGGCACTGTGGCTTTCGTGGTACATCTCACCCTTGCTCCCAGAGACACTGGCATTGTCCCTCAAACTGTACCCAAGAGGCTGCTGCTGATGGCCGCCAGGTACTGATGTCTGCCACCCTGGGCAACTTTGCCAAGGCTACCATTTCTAAGACCTACAGCTACTTGATCCCCCAACCTCTGGGGTTCACCAAGTTTCCTTATTGGGAATTCACTGATCATCTTCTGAAAACCCACAACAGAGTCTCCATCCAGAGGACCCAAACTCCACATGTAGCTGGCATGTAAGGTTGTTTTTATTTATTTATTTGAGACAGGGTTTCAATGTGTAGCTCTGGCTGTCCTAGAACTTGTACACCAGACTGGCCTCAAACTTACAGCACTTGCCTCTGCTTCCAGAGTGGTGGGATTAAGGCGTGCACCACCACTCCTGCTCCATACAAAGAGTTTTTATACAAGAAAAATAAAGTGAATTAAGTCTGAAGAAAAAACTTTTTAGATTCAGTTTCTCAAATTTCACACATAAAGTATACCATCACAGGAAAACATAACCATGCCACTGAAAACTATATACACACACACACACACATATATACATATATATGATTATATATATACATATATATTTTTAATGGTTTACATTTATACTAACACAAAATAACTATGTATTCTTTATAATTCTCATAACAAAAGGTAAAATATTTACATATTAAGTTGAAAACAAAAATATAAAATACAAACTACCTTTATTTACTGAAACAAATGAACTGTTTTACTCAGATGGAAAAACATTTTAAAGAAAACAAGAATTTGGTTTAATGGCAAACAACTGTAGCTTCAGATCCTATTTGGTTCTTAAGCTCTTTGAATATATATGCTTGCTTGTTTGTATTTTCCTTGTTTTGTGAGTTTTTTGTGTCACCCTGGCTGTCCTAGAACTCACTCTGTTGACCAGGTTGGCCTCTAACTCAAAGAGATCGGCCTGCCTCTGAGTGCTGGGATTAAATGCGTGAACCACCACCGCCTGACCTCAATGTATTTTCTTTAGCTTATCACATATCCATCTTGTCTTTTCTTGCTCTTAGGCCATTAAGTGGAAGTCCTCTAAGAACAACTTTACAAGATGAGAACCCTCATAGTGATATAACTCAAACAGGCTTTATGAAAATCTACAAGAATGACTCCACTTGCTGTTAGATTTGGAAGATTTTTTTTTTTACTATTTCTTTGCTAGTACACATATTGCTAATAAATTCCTGTAAATTCCTCTACTTTAAAAGACCATCACAGTGCCACAACCCTGCCTCTAGACACAGACTTTTCTAGTGATGCAGACACTGTCATAGCACTCAGGCACTATGTGTACAGCAGCAACACACCATTGTCCCCACCCTCATAAAATCTACGCTCTATAGCTTCACTGGGTGTATTTTTCAAGTTAGATTTTAATTCTGAATACTTAACACTGTTGTTGATGTGTATCTCACTTTCTTCATGTTTACTAAGAATATGTGACAAATGCTGCCAATCTTTGCACCCACTCTCATTTTTCAGTTGATTTTTCCCGTCCCCAAAGAGTCTGCAATATAGGCAATACACAGAGTCTTTAGAGGCTGAGTACAAAAGCCAGGATCTGGTGGTCTTCTCACCGCTTGGAAGAATTCGTGTGTAGTAAGTTTCTGAAAACTTCCTCCCTGTGTTGTCTTTTGGAAAATTAAAATTTCTTATTTGAGGTGGATCATTTTTGACAAGAATATCACGTTGTTTCATATTCAAAATTCGGGGCCATGAACCTGGATCTGAAGAAAGTACATCTGACATACCAAATTCTTCTGAAGTTTTGTCTCCCAGTTGCTCTTGAAGTGTATCAGGTGTTGCTGTCACAGAAGAAGGTAAATTCACAGTCTGCTCCTTTGATGATGTATCTAGGCTACATTCTGGTGCAATTTTTATTGTCTCTGAAATCTTTTCCTTTTTTTTTGGTGTTTCTCCTGTTTTTTCTGAAAATATACTCCATTCATGTAATTTTCTTTCATTTTCTTCTCTAATAGCATTCCTTTTTCTGTTCTGTAAAAGTAGTATTTTTGATTTTGTTTCCATTATCTATGAAGAAATAGATTACAATTTTATTGGCATTTTAAAATTTGAAATATAGAAATAAGAGCAGGCCATGGTTCATTGTTAGTCAAAGAGATAAGGCAAACCAAGGCATGCACTTGGCGCATAAATACATCTAGCAAGGGTCATACTCACAAAATACATCCAAAAAATGAACAAAACTAGGCATAGCAATTCATTCCTACTAGGATGGCTACAACTTAAAGAAGTGACAAGTGGAAACATGACAGTGACACATGGAAAAATTAGAACATCACTAAGGCTCTGGTGGGAATTTAACATGTTGAGTAGGCTTTGGAAAGCAGTTTTGGCAATTGACCTAACATTACTAACACATGGTCCATACAGATAAGGTATATATCTAAGCTAAGTGTGTTCACACAACCATTCAATGGAATATTATGACAATAAAAAAATAAGTATAAGCTGGCCAAGACTGGACACACCTTAAATCCTGGCATTTAGGAGACTGAGGCATGCAGATGGTAGCCTGGTTTGATTCACATAGTGAGTTCTAGGCCAGCCAGGGATACACAGTAAGACACTAGCTCCAAAAGAAAAACAAAGAGAAAAAGCCATTGTGTTGACTAGTTTTATGACAACTTAACACAAGCTAAAGTCATCTGAGAGGAGGGAACCTCAATTTAAAAAAAGTCTTTAGCCAGGCATGGTGGTGCATGCCTTTAATTCCAGCACTTGGGAGACAGAGGCAGGTGGATCTCTTTGAGTTTAAGGACAGCCTGGTCTACAAATAAGAGTCCAGGACAGCCAGAGCTTCACAGAGAAACACTGTTTCGGGAAAAAAAAAAAAAAAAGAAAATGTCTTTAAGGGGCTGGAGAGATGGTACAGTGGTTAAGAGCACTGACACTGGGGTTCAATTCCCAGCACCCACATGGCAGCTCAGAACTGTCTGTAACTCCAAGATCTGACACCCTCACACAGATATACATGCAGGCAAAACACCACTGCACACAAAATGAAAATAATTAACAAAAAAAAACAAGGAAAGAAAATGTCTTTAAAGACCTAAGTTTTATATATATATATATATATATATTTTTTTTTTGGTTTTTCGAGACAGGGTTTCTCTGTTTAACAGCTCTGGCTGTCATGGACTCGCTTTGTAGACCAGGCTGGCCTCGAACTCGCAAAGATCCGCCTGCCTCTGCCTCCCAAGTGCTGGGATTAAAGGCGTGCGCCACCACCGCCCGGCCTAAGTTATATTCCTAACACCAACGCTGAGCAGAATAAGCTCCAAACATCTGTAACTCAAGCTCCAGGGGATCTGATGCCTTTTTCTAACCTTCACAGTGAACTGCAATCATATGCACACAACAACAATAATAATAAACACACACACGATTAAAAATAAAATAAAATGTTGGGGCTGGAGAGATGCCTCAGTGCACTTGTTCTTGCAGAGAAGCTGGTTTCTGATCCCTAGTACCCACATGGCAGCTCACAACTATTTCTAATTCTAGTTCTGGAGAATCCAATGCACTCTTCTGACTTCCAAAGGCAACAGGCATGGACATGGTGCATATACATACACATGGGTAATATACTCATACACACGATGTAAAAATATATTATCTTAAAGTTTCATTGCTGTGAAGACACAATGACCATGGAGCTCTTCTAAAGGAAAACATTTCATTGGGCTGCCTTACAGCATGGTGGGAAACACGGCAACATAGAGGCTGACATAGTGCTGGAAAGGTAGCTCAGAGGTCTACATCTGAGCTACACTTGGCCTAGCTTGACCATCTGAGTCCTCAAAGCCTGTCTCCTCAGTGACACACTTCTTCCTGCAAGGCCCTATCTCCTAACTGTGCCACTCCATACAGACCAAGCAGTCAAATATGAATATGTAAGTCTACGGGGGCCATTCCTGTTCAAACCACCATACACATCTAAAAAAATCAACAGAATCTTAGACAAAAGCACTTTTTACTTACTAAATTTTTCTGGGGGTGAGGGGGTTTCACGGGTTTCTGTGTGTAATAGCCCTGGCTGTTCTGGAATCGCTTTATATACCAGTCTGGCCTCGAACTCACAAGAGACCAGCCTGCTTCTACCTCCAGAGTGCTGGGATTAAAGTTGTATGCCAACCAGGCCTGGCTGTGAGTTTTTTAAGACAGATTTCATGTAGCCAATAATGGCCTCAAATTTGTTCCACAGCCAAGGAGGACTCTGAACTTTTATTTTGGGTAGATGTATGAATAGATACATGGTATGTATATACACCATGGCACGAATGTGGAAGTCAGAAGACAATTCAGTTCTGCCTTCCATCATGTGCTGTACAGGTCAGACTTGGTGGCAAGTGTCTTTCCCCACTGAGCTCTCTCTCTGGCCTGACCTTGAACTTCTGATCCTCCTGTTTCTAACTCTTGAGTGCCAGGATTACAGGAATGTACCAACATGGCAGTGTTTATGCAGTACTTGGGGTTGAACTCCAATCTTTATGCATGCTAGTTGAACACTAATCAGCTACATACCAACCCCTTAATTTACAGATCTTGGATCATTTATTATTTTCCTCCTAGCTTTCATATTATTAACTGACTTCTCTTTTCTTGTTGGCTTTCTTTTTTTTTTTGAGACAGGGTCTCTCTACAAAGCCCTGGCTGTCCTGAAGTATTCAGACCATGCTGGTCTTGGCCTTGAACTCCACTAAAATCTACCTGCCTCTGTCTTCCCATTGCTGATAGTTTTAAAGGTATTTGTCACCACATTTGGATTTAACAGACTTTACAATAAGGAAGATGGGAGTTTAATTTCCCTTCCTCTACATGGGTCACCACTCACATCACCCAGCAACATACCCACTTACAGGATGTCTTAGGCAAAATAATGTTTGAGGAACTGTCATGTATAAACAGGGTGTTGAAGAGCGTCTACCCCCAGATGCCAACAGCATCCTTAAAGTGTCAAAGTGAAAAACATTTCCAAGCCAGGCAATGGTGGTGCACACCTTTAAACCCAGCACTGGGGAGGCAGAAGCAGAAGGATCTCTGAGTTGCAGGATGGACCAAGGCTACATAGAGAAACCCTGTTTTGAAAAACCAATATAAACAAATAAATACACCAATCATTGGCTGAGATCAAGAGTAGGTTTATATTTTGGGGCCATCGAGATGTCTTAGCCAGTAAATGCAGCTGCTATATAAGCCTGGTGACTTCAGTTAGTCCTTGGAGCTCAGCAGGAAGGTTAGAGAACTCCATAATGTTGTCCTCTGACCTATACATGCACATGATGTTCACCTGCACTCACACACATACATTACCCACACAGTATAGCAATTATGTGTTTTATATATATTACATAAGTATTTTCCTTAAATTTATTTTATTTATAGGGATATATGCCAGCAGAGCCAGATGTCAGATCTCCAGTGTTAGAGCTACAGCTGGTAACGATCTACCTGATGTCGTTGCTGGAAATTGAACTTGGGTCCTCTGGAAAAGTAGCATACGCTCTTAACCACTGAGCCATCTTTCCAGCTCCCTATTAAAAAAAGAATAGCTTTATATTTTATCACCACATAGTATTCAGTGATAAGCAACTAATGAAACTATTTTAGTGCTCTCTCTGGGGTGCCATTGGGGACTTAACCTAGGATTGTGTGTACTAAGGAAGTCCGTGCTACTGAGCTAGATTGTGTGTGTACTAAGGAAGTCCGTGCTACTGAGCTGTGCCCAGCACTCTGGTTCCTTTACATGTTCATATATCACGGAAGTGTCTCTACTGCTCTTCTCTGAAGACCTGCTACTGATCACTCTGAAACAGGTCAAGATCTGGATATATAGCTGTGGCCTATTTTGATTATTCCCCATCTTCACTTTTCTCTCTTCAATTTATACTCTATGCCTTATATTCTTTATTATTTTCTGTTTATGGATATGTATGTGTGTATATATGTATATGGAAGCATGCACTATTGAGCATGTATGGTCACAACATCAGAAGTCCTGTTCCAAACACATGGTTACTACACAGGCAGTCCTAATTAAACTCAGTGAGTTGCAAAACAAACAAATGACATCATGGTGGTTTGGATGAGATGTGCACTCTATGTCTTAGGCATTTGAACACTTGTCTCCAGTTGGTGGGGGGGTCGAATTAGGAGGTATGGCCTTGCTGGAGGAAGTGTTATCACTGCAAGACGGCTCTGAGGTTTCAATACTCTTACCATTTCCAGTATGCCCTCTCAACTTCTTGTTTGTGATTCAGATCTGAGCACTCACCAGCTGCCTCTACTTCACCATTTGAAACAAAACCCTCTGGAATAGTGAACCCCAAACAAGCTCTTTCTTCACAAATTGCCTTAGTTATAGTATTTTGCACAACAGAAAAGTAATACAAATATGAAGGTAGGAAAGGGATTTGGAGGGGCAAGGGAAGTTGACAAGTGGATATAAGAATGGGAAATGAGTACTGAAAAAAAACATTACATATATGCAATATATTTATATATAAGATTGTTAAAAATTTAATAAAAGTATTTAGCCAGATCTCTATGAGACAAAGTCTTGCTCTGTAGACTTGGCTGATCTAACTTGCTAGGTAGAACAGGGTAGCCTCGACCTCACAAAGACTTACCTGCTTTGGCCTCCCTACCGCCAGGATTCAAGGCATACACCATCATCCCTGGTATCAGAACTTAAAAGCCTGACATGGTGGTACTCATTTGAATCTGAGTGCTCCTGCAGCACAATGGCAGATGGCAAAAAGAGAACCAGAGGCTTGAAGGTCAGGTAGCCTGGTGTATGCATTAAAAATGAGATCTTGCTGGGCGGTGGTGGCGCACGCCTTTAATCCCAGCACTTGGGAGGCAGAGGCAGGCGGATCTCCGTGAGTTCGAGGCCAGCCTGGTCTACAAAGCGAGTCCAGGACAACCAGAGCTGTTACACAGAGAAACCCTGTCTCGAAAAACCAAAAAAAAAAAAAAAAAAAAATGAGATCTTGTCTCAAACAAGGTAGGAGGCAAAGACAGACATCCAGATTGTCCTCCAACCTTTACATACAAGCACTTGCACTCACATAAACACACAGGCACTCGCTCAAAGAATTAGGGGCTGGAGAAATTACCTCAGTAGTTAAAAGCACTGGCTGCTCTTCTAGAAGATCTGGGTTTGACTCCTACACTTACATGGTGGCTCACATTTGTCTGTAACTATAGTTCCAAGGGATTCAAATTACTTTTCTGGCCTCTGAGGGCATCAAGGATACAAGTGGTGCAGAAACATGCAGGAAAAACTCCCATGTAAAATATATTACAAAAGCAAATAAAATAATTACCTCTTTATATATACTGGCACAATTCTGGCAGCAGAATCTCTTTTGCTGACCTGTAATCAGGGTGTTGTGTCCAGTATCCTTGGGCATATACTCGCCACATTGTTCACAGCAATTCATTCTTAGACCATTGGTCAGTCTATATTCATTAAAGCAATTGTTACTACAGAGTTTGTGTGTTACATTGTTAACACTGATTTCATGGCGAACCTAAAAGAAAACAAAATTTCTTAAGACAGTATTATACAGTATTTAGATCCTCCCTTCCAATATTTGGGGGTTGGATAAAGGGAATCTTTATCTACACTTAGAATGGTGTCTGTACATCTAGCAGTAAGATTATTCTAAACTTGTAACTGAGATAAATTTACGTTCTTGATTTGAATGGTCCCCAAAGTAACTAAACATCAGATTCTGTTACTAAGGACAATGTAAAACAATGGACTGCCTGAATGTCTGGCTCTTCCTCTTCAACATATATCAAACCATTTGCCCCAAACATTCTTTTAGGATCTGTTGCTTCCTTCATTGTCCTGAAATTACTTAATTATCACAACTAGTTCTATAGAAAGAGACATGTACTTTCTACACTATGACAATTATAGCCTTGGTTGTCTGTCCTGGAACTCACTATATGTAGACCAGGGTGGCCTCAAATTCAGAGTTCTGCCTGTCTCTGCCTCCCAAATCCTGGGATTAAAAGTGTGCACTAGCACTCAGAAGTAATTTTTTTTTCCTTTGGTTTTTCAAGATAAGGTTTCTCTGTATAGCCCTGGGTGTCCTGGAAATCAGCTCTGTAGAACAGGATGTCCTTGAACTAACAAGAGATCTGCCTGCCTTTGCCTCCTGAATGCTGGGATTAAAGGCATGTGTCACCAATGCCTGGAAGCAGTAAACTTTTTCAATAATGGTAATTCTTTTTATTTATTTATTTTTGAGACAAGGTTTCTCTGTGTAATAGCCCTGGTTGTCCTGGACTTCCTTTTTAAACCAGGCTGGACTTGAACTCAGAGCTCTGACTGCCTCTACCTCCTGAGTGCTAGGATTCAAGGCTTGAACCACCATGCTCAGCTTTAATAATGAGAATTCTACATCCTTACTAGTCCTTCCAACCTGAATATTTAGGATATGGACATTAGTAGATGGCAGAGCTTATACTGGTACATAAAATATTATTTCTATTAGCCTAAATAGTAACAGTATAAAGAACAGACCTCTCCTAATTTATTGCAGATTATACATCTTGACTTAGTAAAAACATCTTTTCTAAGACTCTGGTGGTCTTCATAAGAAGACAGAGATGCACTATAAAATTCTTGTAGTGACTTGCTTGACTCTACTGGAGGAACAATAGTTGCTGTCCTCATAGAATCTCTGAAACACAAAGAGAAAGAAACATCTGAAGATCACTGTATTTAATCCACTTTCATCTTCACTTCCACTATTTCCTAAATAATACAGGAAAAAAGTCAAATGAAAACTCTCTTGTAACATTAACGTTCCTTAGTATTATAGGATTAAAAAATGCTAGCAGTTGAGGCAGACAGATGGCTTAGGCTGGAGAGATGGCTTACACCCACATAGTTGCTTACAACTGTCCACAACTCTACTGAACTCAGTAACCTCTTCTGGTCTTCGAGGGGCCCAGGCATGCAGAGTACACTTACACAGACACAGGCAAAACACTCATACAGATTAATAAATCCTTAAGGAAAAAAAAATTCAAGGGCACAAGAGATGGTTCAGCAGTTAAGAGCACTGGCTGCTCTTCTAGAAGACCTGGATTCAATGCCACATATGTACTGGGATTTGAATCCAGGTCCTTTGGCTCGTAACTGCTGAGCCATCTCTCCGGCCCTCTTTATTTTTAATTTATGTGTATGGTTATTTTACATGCATGTATGTCTGTGTAACACATGGGTACAATCCCCATAGGGGCCAGAAGACTGTGCTGGATCTCCTGGGACTGGAGTTAACTAGTTAATCTTGATGCTGGGAGCTGAACCAAAGTCCTCCGGAAGAGCAGCCAGTACTCTAAAGCACTGAGCCATAGCCACCTCTCTAGACCCATAAAAATAAATCTTAAAAAACGTTAGTAGTAGCCAGGCGGTGGTGGCGCACGCCTTTAATCCCAGCACTTGGGAGGCAGAGGCAGGCGGATCTTTGTGAGTTCGAGGCCAGCCTGGTCTACAAAGCGAGTCCAGGACAGCCAGAGATATTCAGAGAAACCCTGTCTCGAAAAACCAAAAAAAAAAAAACGTTAGTAGTGGGCCTGGGGTGATGGTTCAAAAGGATAAGGTACTTACTGTACTGGTAGGCTGGAAGAACTAATGTGTAAGATGTAGAAAAGGAAAGGCAAACTGTACCACCTGACCACCTGAGAGAAGGGTACTACACTTCTGTACCTACATACATTCTTTTGTTAAAAGTACAGTATAGATGAGCCTATAGCTATAGAATATCCCAGTTTCAATAAACTTGAAAATGTCTCTGTAACACATCTACCACAAGTCTAGCTCACAATTATATCCAGAGCATTTATTTATATTGGTAACTAAACCACATGGGGAAATGTTGAGGTCTGCTTACTTTTTACACGTAACATTCCGTGTCTTTCGAGTACGTTTATGAGAGAAAGAAGATAGGCAGGTGGTTGAACAGAAGAGGTGAGCTAATCCTTTTCTTTGATAAGCTGTCTGTCCCTTCTGTAGAGGTTTTTTGCAGTTTGCACAAGTGATTATAGCCGGTTTAGTGGGTTGCTGTTGGCTTGAGGGCTGGAAATTCTGTTTAGGAAGTGAGGCCACTGGTGATAAAGAATCCACCCCTTGTTGTTTCTGGTTACGAGGAAATGACGCCGACTGGGAGATCCAAGAATCTTAAAAATAAAAAAAAATAAGTAATGGAATAAATAAAAATACACATTAGGACATACCAACTTAAGAGTTTAAGAAGCCGGGCGGTGGTGGCGCACGCCTTTAATCCCAGCACTTGGGAGGCAGAGGCAGGCGGATCTTTGCGAGTTCGAGGCCAGCCTGGTCTACAAAGTGAGTCCAAGACAGCCAGGGCTACACAGAGAAACCCTGTCTCGAAAAACCAAAAAAAAAAAAAAAAAAAAAAAAAAAAGAGTTTAAGAGACTCATAAGCCTGTGGTTAAGGCAAAATAATTTTGATAATCAATCCAGGATTCCTCCTACTGTTGGATTGGGCATGAAATGTTCCTGCGGGCTCATGTGTTTCAACAGTGGGTCTCCAGCTGGTGGATACAGAGCCTACCTGGTAGATAGAGGGATTAAGAGAAAGGCTTAAGGTTACAGCACTAGACTGTTTCAAGCCACAGCTATTTAATAAGTGTTATTCTGCATGGTGGTGCAACCTATTATCATAGTATGATGAAAGTTAAGACAGGAGGATGACCAGTTTTGAGGCACCCTAGCTACAACACGAAGACATCTCTAAAAACTAATGTTATGGGCTGTCACTGGCTCCTCTAACTTTGTAGCTTCTTATTGTATCCCCATGCAGCAATGGGTTGTATCCCCTCAAACCAGGGGCCAAAGTCTGTCTCTTCTCCCTTAAGGTGCTTCTTTCAGGTATTTAATAACAGCTATTAAAAAAAAAAAAAAGTAACTAGCCTGGCATGGTGGTACATGCCTTGCCTTTAATCCAAGATTTGGGAGGCAGAGGCAGGTGGACCTCTGTGAGTTTGAGGCTAGCCTCGTCTACAAAGTGAGTCCATGACAATCAGGGATACACAGAGAAACCATCTCGAAAAGAAAAAAAAAAAAAAAGAAAGTAACTAATACAACTACCTACTTTGCATTCTAAGGAATGTTTTCTTTTATCAGTGAAATAATAAAACGATGTTTCCACAGATATGAGTTCTAAAAGAACAGCTATGGGTAACCTGAGGAGATAACATAGTAAAACACTTGTCCATCAACTATACAAGCATGAAGACCCGAGTCTGATCTCCAACTGAAACTAAACAGAGTGGAAAACAGAGCAAAACAAACAAAAAGCAGGCCGTGAGATAGCTTAGTCAGTAAATCACTAGCAGTCAAGCCTGACAACCTGAGTTGGATCCTTAGATCCCAGAATAGAAGAGAACTGATACCTGCAAGCTGTCCTCCTGACCACTACACGAGCTGTAGCAAACATGCACATGCAAGCACACACTTCTAATACATGTAGTCTAGATTTTTAAAAAAATTAATCCAGTAATGGAGGCACATACCTTTAATCCCTGCACTCAAAAGAGAGGCAAGCAGAGCTCTGTGAGACAGAGCAGCCATAATTACATAGTGGGACCCTTAAAAGACTTTTTTTTTTTTTAAGATTAAAAAGAGAGAAAAGGAAGGAAAGACAGAAAGAAAAGGATCCTTGGATCTTGCCAGCTAACAAATCTAGCTGAACTGGTGAGCTTCAGGATCAGTTTTTTTGGTTTTGTTTTGTTTTTTTAAAAAGCAAACTTGTCTCAAAAAATAAGGTGGAGACTGAGAGAGGAAGATAGCTCTGGCCCCCAGGCACACGTGTAGTCACATAGAAAGCTAAATTTACTTGAATGCAAGGCAAATAACACAAATTACTACTTACCAGGATTGTGATGAGCTGCACATCTTCCATTGTGAAGCGTATCTGCAGCATCGATCCTACCAGGATTAAAAGGTCCCACTGCAGTCTTGGTCTGTGAAATTAAAGGTAAGGTGTATGTTTGTATATTCACACTGAAGTCTTTAGTGACATTTCTATAGTGATGTACAAGTTCCTATCTCACCTAGCATTTACAGCTTACACCTGCTTCTTAAGTTCTAACATTAGTAATATCAGAGTCAATTTTGTAACAATACCATTAGTAACCCTTCCTGAATTTACCTTACTTGTTGATAGACTGGAAATGGAGAAATCCAAATTTCTGGTACTATTTTTATTTCCATGTGGTCCCCATTCAATAAAATTGGTGAGATTTTTTTCCTCCCCACCATTAGTTTCTGTGTCTCCATCATCAATTACAATTGTTTCACATATATTCCCCTTCTGAGAAGCCAAATCTCTTGAAGGGGGAATTATGGAATAATTTCCTTGTGGATTTTCATGTTTTGAAGATTCAAATACAAAGTTTCTTTCATTAGTTATTGCTGGAACACAACCTGGAGGCTGTACTGATTCAATAAACACAACATCATCGTCTTCCACAGGCGGGTTTCTAGTTGTACTGACTAAAGAAATACTTGGATCACCAAGTGATTCCACATCTGTGAGATGGGCTGACATGGTCATACTCCCTAATGAGTCCAAACTATAGTCAAGTAATCTTCCCACTGAATATTTATTCACATCAAGGAATCTGTAAGAGACAGAGAAAAGAGGATTCTTTCATTTTCCTGAGATGATAGCACTGCTAAAATTTTTAAAATTCATGTGATACTCATTCTGTTTTTCCTGTTCACCACTTTATGATGAATTCTATTTCTTCGTGGAGTTTGATGGAAAATATGCAATTTGATATCCTTTTAAAAAGTCAATTGTGGCCGGGCGGTGGTGGCGCACGCCTTTAATCCCAGCACTTGGGAGGCAGAGGCAGGCGGATCTTTGTGAGTTCGAGGCCAGCCTGGTCTACAAAGCGAGTCCAGGACAGCCAGAGATATTCAGAGAAACCCTGTCTCGAAAAACCAAAAAAATAAAATAAATAAATAAAAAGTCAATTGTGCTCATTGTATAGCCTAAGCTTTCTTTGAATAACAAAACAAAACAAAAAACCCAAAAACACAAAATGGGGCTTGAGAGATGGTTCAGCTGTTAAGAGCGGTGGCTATTCTTCCAAAGGACCCCGGTTCAAATCCCGGAACCCACATGGTAGTTCATAGCTGTCTGTAATTGCTGGGTGTGGTGGCACACGCCATTAATCCTAGTACTCCGGAGGCAGAGGTAGGTGGATCTCTGTGAGTTCAAGGCCAGCCTGGTCTACAAAGTGAGTCCAGGACAGCCAGGGTAGATACACAGTGAAACCATGTCTCAAAAAAACAAAAACAAATGTAAAAATATAAAATCTTAAAACAAAAAAATTTGGGCTGGAAAGATCACTTGGCAGTTAGGAGTTCCTATTGCTCTTGCTTATATAAGACCCAAGTTTAGTTTCTAGCACCCATACCAGGGGGCTCACAACTGCCTGCAACTCTTGCTCCAAGGGATGACTCCCTCCTTCCTCTAGATTCTATAGGCACCTGTCTCACATGGTAGTTTGACTAAGTATGGCCCTATTGACTCATGTTTGAATGGTTGGCCCTTAGAGTGGCAATATTAGGAGGTATGGCCTTGTTGGAGGAAGTATGTCACTGTAGAGGCAGGCTTTGAGGTCTCATATGTGTTCAAGCTATGCCCAGTGTGGCTCACAATGTTCTCCAGCCTGTGGATCAAGATGTAGACCTCAGCCGGGCGGTGGTGGCGCACGCCTTTAATCCCAGCACTCGGGAGGCAGAGGCAGGTGGATCTTTGTGAGTTCGAGGCCAGCCTGGTCTACAAAGTGAGTCCAGGACAGCCAGGGCTACACAGAGAAACCCTGTCTCGAAAAAACCAAAAAAAAAAAAAAAGATGTAGACCTCTCAGCTCTTCCAGCACCATGTCTGCCTGCACACTGCCATGCTTCCCACCAAGATAATGGACTAAACCTCTGAAACTGTAAGCCACCCTTCACTCACTCAAATATTTTCCTTTTTTTTTTTTTTTTGGTTTTTTCGAGACAGGGTTTCTCTGTATAACAGCTCTGGCTGTCCTGGACTCGCTACATTCCCTTGTAAAAAGCCAGTGTTTCCTCAACCTGTTCTTTTTCCCTCCACCCTCACTCAGAGGCAGCCTCTGTATAGCCGTTGCCCAATAAACCTCCCATATGAGATCTATTGCACAGTGTGACTTTGTGTCGTACATGAGATCTACTGCAGTGTGACTTTGTGTCGTATATGAGATCTATTGCACAGTGTGACTTTGTGTCATATATGAGATCTATTGCATAGTTAGACTTTCTGTCGTATGAGATCTATTGCATAGTGTGACTCTGTGTCGTATATGAGATCTATTGCACAGTGTGACTCTGTGTCGTATATGAGATCTATTGCACAGTGTGACTCTGTGTCGTCCGTCACTCAGATCACAACAGTCAGGGTGGGCAAGATGGCTTTGATGGCTAAAGGTGTTTGCTGCCACACCAGAAAACCTGAGCCAATACTTAAGTTTATATGTAAAAATGTTGAATATATTAAAATAAGAACATAGCCGGGCGCGGCGGTGCACACCTTTAATCCCAGTACTCGGGAGGCAGAGGCAGGCGGATCTCTGTGAGTTCGAGGCCAGCCTGGTGTACAGAGTGAGTCCAGGACAGCAAAGGATACACAGAGAAACCCTGTCTCGAAAATAATAATAAAAAAGAACTGAAAAGTAACAAAATTCAGAATAAAAATAGAAGACAAAAATCCAAAAAAAACCCCAAAAACTGAAAAACAAAACCAAAAACCAGAAACACCCAAAACAAAATCCAAGCAAACCAAAAAACCCATAACCAGGCATGGTGGCACTTGTCTTTAATCCCAGCAGGGGTGGACACAGGCAGATCTCTGAGTTTCAGGCTAGTCTTGTCTACCTATCACGGTGGTGCTCAACCAGTGAGTTGCGACCCTGTTGGGGTAGCATATCAGATATTTACATTGTAATTCATAACAGGAGCAAAATTAGTTATGAAGTAGCAACAAAATAATTTTATGGGTGGGGGAGTCACCACAACATAAGGAACAGTATTAAAGGGTTCCAGGATACAAGGTCTAGATACAGACCTTGTCTCAAAACAAGAAAGCAAAAAATTCCTGCCAGGTGGTGGTGGCAGCATCGTCGTCGTCATCCCAGCTCCATCTATATAGTGAGTTCCAGAATAGCCAGGAATACAGAGAAACCTTGTCTTGAAAAACAAAAGAAGAAATCTGGAAAGTATCTCGGGGTCAACACACAGAAGATGTGATCCAAAGAGGTCAAGACTATACACTCCAAGCTGAGAGATGAACTCAGTAATATGTTAAAGTACTCCATGAGATACTGGTTGTAGACGGGCGGTGGTGGCGCACGCCTTTAATCCCAGCACTTGGGAGGCAGAGGCAGGCAGATCTTTGTGAGTTCGAGGCCAGCCTGGTCTACAAAGTGAGTCCAGGACAGCCAGGGTTACACAGAGAAACCCTGTCTCGAAAAACCAAAAAAAAAAAAAAGAGATACTGGTTGTAATAGCATGAAAGCTGCAGGAGTCAAAGGGTCACAGAGAGAAGCTGAGGCTTGACACCATGAGACAGGATTAGATTAGAATCCCTGAGGAGAACCAGGAAGGGTCACTGATTGAACTGCAGCATTAGTGGTGGTAAAGCCCCCAGCATATCTGAGAGGCCAGGATTGTGAGATAGCCAAAGACAGGTGCAGGTGTGGGGCAGAACTGGACTGAGTCAGGGGACAAGCTATGTGTGTTGTAGGCGGCAGAGCTGGAGAAGTGAAGCTGTCCTAAGTTCTTTGGAGCCCAGAAGATCAAGAGTTAAATTCCAGATGTCAGACTGAGCTATTAGCACTGTCAAATTCTGGATTTGCTTTAATTGGATTTTTACTGTTTCTGGTTCTTCTTTCTTGGAATAAAAAACATGCAACTATGTTTTATTTACATATGCACGTATTAAGAAACTTTGAACTTTTACTTTTTTCAAATATCTAAAAGCTTACTATTTTATGTATATGGATGTTTTGCTGTATGCATATCTGTCCACTGACCGTAGACCTGATGCCTTGGAACTGGAGCTACAAACAGTTCTGAGCCGCCATGTAAGTGTTGGGAATTGAACCCACTACTCTTAACCACTACAACATCTCTTCAGTCACCAGATTGTTGTCTTTTAAATTAGATGCTGGATATTTTAAAGACTTTGAATTTAAACTTTTCTTAAAGATTTGATTCTTTGAGTGTTCTGCCTGCCATGTATGTACACCACATCATGTCTGGTGTGTCTGGGAGTCAGAAGAGAGCATCAGATCCCTGCGATGAGACTCAACGGTGGTTGTGAGCCACCATGTGGGTGCTGAGATTCAAACACAAGTTTGAATCTGAGCCATTTCTCTGCTCCCAAGGCTTTGAACTTTTAAAGCAGAGGTTCTCAACCTGTGGGTGAAGACACCTTTGGCAAACCTTGATCTTCAAAAAATGTTTACAATTCAAAAAAGTATGGTTGGGGTCACCACAACATGAAGAACCATGTTAAAGGGTCAAAGCATTAGGAAGGTTGAGAACCACTGTTTTGTTTTGTTTTTTTGTTTGTTGAAACAAGATTTCCCTGTCTACTAGCCCTGGTTGTCCTGGAACGTGCTCTGTAGACCAGGTTGGTCTCAAACTCAGAGCTCTGCCTGCCTCTGCCTCCCAAATGTTGGGATTAAAGTGTGTGCCACCACTGCCCAGGGAAAACCATTGCTTTAAAGTATATAAAAATTTAAAAAATAACATTTTTACTTATATACATTGGTGTTTTGCCTGGATGTATGTCTGTGTGAGGTTGTCAGATCCCCTGGAACAGGAGTTACAGACAGTGTGAGCTGCCATGTGGGTGCTGGAATTGAACCTGGGTTCTTTGTAAGAGCAGCCAGTGTTCTTAACCACTGAGCCATCTCTCCAGCCCCAAGTTTATAAAGTTTTTACAATGTTTAGTTTTTTCGTATGTGTCTGAGTATACGTATGTGCACCATAAGCACGCAGAAGCCTTAGGAGGTCAGGAGAGGTGTCAGTTTCCCTGGAATTGGAGTAAGAAACTGTTGTGAGCTGTCACGTGAATGCTGGGACTTGAAGCCAGGTCCCTGTGAGAATAACATGCTTTTAAGAGATCAGTCATCTCTCCAACCCCCTCCCCAATCTCCATTCACCACCTCCAAGACAGGGTTTCTCTGTTTAGCCCTGCCTATCCTGGAACTTGTTCTGTAATACATCACCACACCCAGTCTGATCTTCATTCTTTTTTTTTTTTTTTGGTTTTTCGAGACAGGGTTTCTCTGTGTATCCTTGGCTGTCCTGGACTCACTTTGTAGACCAGGCTGGCCTCGAACTCACAAAGATCCGCCTGCCTCTGCCTCCCAAGTGCTGGGATTAAAGGCGTGCGCCACCACCGCCCGACAGAGAACGCCACAGTCTGAGACTGCCCTACCTTTAAAAAGGTAATGTGATGGGAGCTGATGACATGGCTCAGCAGTTAAGAGCAAGTACTGCTCTTCCTGAGGACCAGACTTCTAATCTCAGCTCACAACTACCTGTAATCCAGCTTCAGGGGGTCCAAAACTTTCTTCGGGCTTCTTCAGGAACACAGACACACACAAAAAGTCAAAATATTTTTTAAAAGATATGTCTAATAAGTACTGTATAAGAAATCACAGAGGCTGGAGAGACAGCTCAGTGGTTAAGAGCACTGGCTACTCTCCCAAAGGACTAGGATTTGAGTCCCCACAGTCCAGTGCAGTTCATGCCCTCCTGTCTAGTTCTAAAGGATCCACTGCCCTCTACTGGGGTCCTTGAACACAGCATCCCAGTGGCACACAGACATACATGCAGCAAAACATCTATACATGGACAACTTCTTAAAAACTAAAATTTGCTCTACCTCAACCTTAAAACATTTGTCAGTAATTTTTTTCACTATTTAATGCATTTTTAAAACATTTATTTTGTTTGTTTTTTTGAGACAGGATTTCTCTGTGTAGCTTTGGCTGTCCTGGACTCACTTTGTAGACCAGACTGGCCTTGAACTCATAGAGATCCAACTGTCTCTGCTTGCTGAGTGCTGGGATCAAAGGCATGTGCCATGACACCTGGCTTAATGTATATTTTAAATAACTGCTAGTAGTTTAAAAAAAATACAACAGCCGGGCGGTGGTGGCGCACGCCTTTAATCCCAGCACTTGGGAGGCAGAGGCAGGCGGATCTTTGTGAGTTCGAGGCCAGCCTGGTCTACAAAGTGAGTCCAGGACAGCCAAAGCTG
>CAJQZJ010032031.1:1123119-1137216 GCA_907164525.1 Lophiomys imhausi | reverse complement strand
GAGGCAGGCGGATCTTTGCGAGTTCGAGGCCAGCCTGGTCTACAAAGTGAGCCCAGGACAGCCAGGGCTACACAGAGAAACCCTGTCTCAAAAAACTAAAAAAAAAAAAAAAAAAAAAAAAAAAGACAAACACACGGAAGAAAAGGAGGCCAAGTGAAGAGATAAGAATCAGAGACTCACTCATTTGCACATTCAGGAGTTCCATAAAAAACACTAACTAGGAGCTGGGCGTGGTGGCTCACGCCTTTAATCCAGCACTTGGGAGGCAGAGGCAGGCGGATCTCTGTGAGTTCGAGGCCAGCCTGGTCTACAAAGCAAGTCCAGGACAGCCAGGGCTGTTACACAGAGAAACCCTATCTCGAAAAACCAAAAAAAAAAAAAAACACTAACTAGGGGCTGGAGAGATGGCTCAGGGGTTAAGAGCACTGGCTGTTCTTCCAAAGGACCCGGGTTCAAATCCCAGCACCCACATGGCAGTTCACAGCTGCCTCTGCCCTTAATTCCAGCATTCAGGAGGCAGAGGCAGGAAAATCTCTGTGAGTTTAAGGCCAGTCTTGTCTATAAAGTGAGCTCCAGGACAGCCAGATATACACAGAGAAACCCTGTTTCGAAAAAAAGAAAAAAATTTACAAACAACACTAACTGGAAGCCTTATGTAGAGAACCTGGTGCAGACCAATGCAAGCCCTGTGCGTGCTGTCTCAGACTCTGTGAGTTCATACAGCGTAGATATTCTTCAACACATTAAAAATAAAGTTAAAGCTGGGCGGTGGTGGCGCACACCTTTAATCCCAGCACTTGGGAGGCAGAGGCAGGCGAATCTTTGTGAGTTCGAGGCCAGCCTGGTCTACAAAGCGAGTCCAGGACAGCCAGAGCTGTTAACAGAGAAACCCTATCTCGAAAAACCAAAAATAAATAAATAAATAAATAAAGTTAAAAGGCCAGGCATGGTGGCACATATACTTTTCCAGCAGAGGCAGACAGAGCTCTGAGTTCAAGGCCAGCCAGGTTTTGTTTTGTTTTGTTTTGGCTTTTGGAGATACGGTTTCTCTGTGTAACAGTGCAGGTTGTTCTGGAACTGGATTTGTAGTCCAGGCGGGCCTTGAATTCACAGCGATCTGACATTCTCTGCCCCCCAAGTGCTGGGGTTAAAGGCATGCATCACTCCTAGCTATCTTTTTGGTTACAGAGCAATTCTCAGGACAGCCAGAGCTACACAGAGAAACTCTGTATTGAAAAAACAAATAATTAAAAAAAAAAACTTTTCAAATGTTCATTTGATCTGGCAATACCTCTGTTGTATACATACCAGAAGAACTGAAAGCAGAGTTACAAAGATGTATTTTTAATATTTATTCATTGTAGCATTGCTTTTCACATTAAATCAAATGTGGCTATGACTGAGTCTACTCAGCAGTGGATAAGCCGTCGCCAGGCGTGGTGGCCCACGCCTTTAATCCCAGCACTCGGGAGGCAGAGGCAGGTGGATCTCTGTGAGTTGGAGGCCAACCTGGTCTACAAAGCAAGTCCAGGACAGCCAGGGCTGTTACACAGAGAAACCCTGTCTTGAAAAACCAAAAAAAAAAAAAAAAAAAAATTCCACAAAATGTAGTATACAGTGGATCAACATTTACCCATTAAAACAAGGGCATTCTGACACTGTTACAACATGATGAAACTTGAGGAAACCCACATTAGGTGAAATATGAATCGCGAGAGGACAAATACAAGGATTTCATCCTTAGAAGATGTTTAAAGTACTTGTATTCAAAAAGACAAAAAGGTAGTATGGTGGTTTCCTGGAAGTAGGAACGGTCTGTAAATAGACGGAAATTTTCAGAGAAGGGAGAGTGGAGACAAAGTAACAAACCAAGGCAGGAGCTGTGTGGAAAACAGTAACCAAATTGCCGACCATAGGTTTTTATTAGTAATTACTTTATAATTAAATGCATGGGTCACTAATTAAAAGCAATAGCCTGGGATGCAACCATGGGGTCCTCAGGCTTAGCTGCTGGAGAAGTCTGAAAGTGGCTCAGGCCTTCATATTGAAAAGCACTCCCAGGAATTTAGAAGAAGCAGAACTGGGCTCAGCTTGGAAACAGCCATTTCTGGTTCAACCTGTTTTGACTTCAGAGAGAATGGCTTATCCCAAAGCCGAGTCAGCTACAAGAGACCAGGCTGATGGAAGCTTCCCTGTCTCCTTCTGGAACAGGCAACAAAAACTGACTTTAGAAATCACTTTGTGGGCTGGAGAGATGGCTCAGCGGTTAAGAGCACTGGTTCCTCCTCTAGAGGACTCAAGTTCAAATCCCAGCACCCACAGGGCTCTGTGAGTTTAAGATCAGCCTGTCCTGCACAGTGAGTCCAGGACAGCCAGAGATACATAGAGAAACACTATCTCAAAAAAACAAGGAAAGAAAAAAAATAAATTGCTTTGCTTCTCTGCATTTGTTTGGTTCTCCTTCCCTATTCTTTCACTCCTCACTATTATTTCAGTCGGAGAGACCAGGAGTGAGACAGGCTAAGTAGGCAGGCAGAGAGGGAGAGGGGCCATGACTAGGTAATAAAGGCGTCAAATTCCCAAGATGGCGGCTTCTCCTTTCTTCCTGCTGACTTGAGATAAAAGACTAGCCCCTTAACACAAGAGCTCGGTAGGTGTTTGTTTCCCTGCTAGCAGGTGCCCTTCTGATAGACCTGCTCAACAAGTTCAAAGCCTACAACGCACATGTCACATCACAGTTCTGGGCCAATCAACTACCTTAGATTTTTTCAAATTGACCAATTCTGAATTAGGGGAGGAAAACTCTTTAGAGTCTTCAGAGACTTTGAGACTGGATTTTCCACTCCAAGAAGAGACTCAGTTTTCTGCTTTCCATCCCCACCCATGTCTGTCCAGTCCCACCCTTCCCGGTGTCCTGTTGTCCCTCATACTTTTCTGGGCCCCCTCCCCCGCACTTTTTCCCCACCCCCATGCTTTGCAGAGGGTCATTTTCTCTGTAATTCTGAATTGCTGTGTGCATGTTCTCTCACTCTAAACACCTTCTTTCTACTGCTGATTCTGTCCATAGCGACATTTCTCAGAGGGTACCTGTCCTGCTTCAGGTTTTCCCTGCCTTTTAAGTCTTCAACTGACAGAGAACAAATCCCATCAAGACCTCTAGGGTGCATCAATCCCGTTTACTTTCCTCTGATATTTTCAACATTTATTTACTTATTTATTTATTTTGGTTTATCAAGACAGGTTTTCTCTGTGTAGCTCTGGCTATCCTGGAACTCATTCTGTAGACCAGGCTGGCCTTGAACTCACAGAGATCCGCCTCCTTCTGCCTCGGAGGGCTGGGATTAAAGGAGTGTGCCACCATACCTGGCAATTACAGACAGCTGTGCACTGCTATGTGGGTGCTGGGATTTGAACCCGGGGCCTTTGGAAGAGGAGCCAGTGCTCTTATCAGATGAGCCATCTCTCCAATCCCCTTATTTATTTATTTATTTTTACGAGACAGGGTCTCGAAAAATCCAGGCTGGCCTCAAATTGGCTATGTGGCCCAGGATGAACTGTAGCTCTGTAACGGCCCCTAAGACCTTAGTAGGACCCCAGACCTTAGCACATCTGACTCCATGATGGAAGTACCATTCAGGCTGCAAATACTCAACATGTAAACAGCACCACCTCCTAAAACAAAATAAAAGACCTAATCCATCAAAGTCCATGTAAGTCTACCAGCATTCCCACTAGCCTGACTTCAGGGGCCTTCAGGGTCCTAGCAACATCATCAACTGCTGACATGTGTGGCAGAATAAAAGGCCCTGCCCATCTCTCTCCATCTGTCTCTGTGTTCTAATTTCTTTCTGTCCCCACGGACTCCCCTCTGTTCCAGCTTCCCCCATGGCTCTGCCCCCCTTCCCTGCCCTTAACCCCTTTCTTAATAAACTTCCTTTATAACAGACCTGTTGCTTGGTGGGGGTAGGCCCCACAGCTGCCCTGAGGATGAACTCTCAGAATGAGCCCTGCATCTAACCTATAAACAACTAGGAACAAAGCTCCACTCAACCCTATATAAACCCACCTCCTTGGCAAGGCAGGGTAGGTACCTTCCATAGTGTCTTGGTTTCTTTCTGTCTATGTAGAGTGAGTAAATTTCTCTACTTATGCTATCTTGGTACAAATGTTCATACCCTCGATTATGACCTTCACTTCTATCTAACAATAAATGTATTAAATGAAAGAACAACAGAAAAAAAATCCCAAATATAAAGACATTTATGAGCTGGGCGTGGTGGTGCACGCCTTTAATCCCAGCAATTGGGAGGCAGAGACAGGTGGATCTCTATGAGTTCGAGGCCAGCCTGGTCTACAAAGTCAGTCCAGGACAGCCAGGGTTACAGAGAGAAACCCTGTCTCGAAAAACAAAACAAAACAAAAAAAAAGACATATATGGAAGTCTGAGATCAAGAGGGATTTCAGACTCCAAATTGTTATGACTAGGAAAGAACCCTTTCCTATTGGGAGCAAGGGAGCAGTGAAGCCACCAAACTGGACCACCACTCTGTGGGTTGAAAAGTTTATTTGGGGAATTCAACTGCAGGGCTGTGTCTCAGAGGGCAGAGAACAGAGGGCCACAGGACAGGTAGTGGGAGGAGAGGTGAGGGCTAGAATACGCTGGGAGTTAGTGCTGTTTGGGTGATCAGGAGCTAGATGCCCTTGCCTGACCATTGAGGGTGGGAAAAGGAGATAGCAGCTTTCCTGGTAAGCAGAGGCCTGCCTTAAGAGGTTCCTCAGGAACTTAGGTGTCTGTTTACCCAATAACAATCCTATTTACCATGTCAGAGTCCTTCTGTTGAGGACATTATCACCAACACTGCTATTTCGGCCTCCTCCCCTGCTTAGGCCCTAACACATATCACATAGTTAAAATGTTAAGAATACAAAATAAGGGACAGGAGAGATTTCTCAGTGGATAAGAGCACTTGTTTTTCCTGAGGCTCCAAATTCGATTCCTAGCACACATACAGCCACTAACAGCAGTTTGTAGCTCCAGTTTCAGGAAGCTGCTGCCCTCTTCTGGGCTCTGAGAGCACTGCATACACACAGTGCACAGACACACATGGCAGGCAAAACACTCACTACACATAAAAAAAATAAATAAATAAATTTTATTCAAGACAGGTTTTCTTTTTTTTGATTTTTTCTTTTTTTAATTTTTTTTTTCTTTAAAAAAATTTTTTTTTAGGTTTTTTGAGGCAGGGTTTCTCCGTGTATCCTTGACTGTGCTGGACTCACTCTGTAGACCAGGCTGGCCTTGAACTCAGAGAGATCTGCCTGCCTCTGCCTCCCAAGTGCCAGGAATAAAGGTGTGCACCACCACACCCGGCAACACAGGGTTTCTCTGTGTAGCCCTGGCTATCGTGGAACTCACTCTGTAGACCAGGCTGGCCTTGAACTCACAGAGATCCACCTGCCTCTGCCTCCGGAGTGCTGGGATTAAAGGTGTGTGCCACCACGCCCAGCCATTACAGACAGCTGTGAACTGCCATGTGGGTGCTGGGATTTGAACCTGGGTCCTTTGGAAGAACAGCCAGTGCTCTTAACTGCTGAGCTATTTCTCCAGCTCATAAATAAATATTTTAATGTCAACTTTATACCAAAGCAGGAGTATCAGAATTTGATCTGAGTACATAGCAAAACTCCTAGAACCCAGGAAACCACAGAATTATATATCTCAAGTCCTGAATGTAAATAACTGTCAACCAAGATTACTATGTCCAGAAAAGGTTTTGTTTTGTTTTTTGAAGCAAAGTTTCGCTATGTAGCCTTGGTTAACCTGGAACGTATTGGTCTTGAACTCGTAGAGATCCACCAAGTCCTCTGCCACCTGAGTGCTGGAATCAAAGGGAAGTGCCATTATTACCAGCCAGAAAAGTTGTCTTCTAGTTTTTATGGAGGCACAAAAATATTCCAAGATGGGGCTGGAGAGATGGCCCAGTGGTTAAGAGCACTGTCTGCTCTTCCAGAGGTCCTGAGTTCAATTCCCAGCAACCACATGGTGGCTCAATACCATCCATAATGTGATCTGATGTCCTCTTCTGGCCTGCAAACAGACATGAAAATAGAGTACTCATATGCATAAATTACATAAATAAATAAATAAATCTTAAAAAAAAAACTTCCAAGATAAGCAGACCTAAAACACTTCTTGTCAGCATTGCAGGGGAAACTTAAAGGGATCTCACAGTAGATGAAGAAAGGTACAAATGTGACAGGAAAGAGTGAATTTCACAAGAGGATTATATGAACACGTGGGAATTAGGAAGGAATCAAACATGTTCAAAAAATCCCAAGATGAACAAGAGAGAAAGAAAAGAAACAATATTACTCAAATTAACCAGGGCTGGAGTGGGGAAAGAACCTGACACAATTACAGAAATCAGCAAATACCCCTCAATAACAATCCTAAATGCAAATGGTCTTAATTGCCCAATTAAAAACTGTAGATTAGCTGAGTTAAAAATCAACAGATTATAAAGTCCCCCTGTCTGATACCTGGGAGAAATGGAACCTGTCTCCCTGCTAGAAGGCACAGGTTACATCGGTCTGGGTGGAACAGGGTGGCCGTGGCCTTATGGGTTGCAGGAGAGACATGGGAAACAGCCCCTCTGGGCAGGATCATGCACCCAGACCAGGCCTAGTCTTCCCAGACCAGTGGCAGCCAGGCAGGAGCTGGCACTTAGGAGAAATGGAGGCCTGGTGGAGGCCTAATTGAGAATGGAGCCTGACTAGGCTGCTGGTGGCAGAAACAGGAGCGGCAGCTGTCATGGGAGCTGTCCCTGCCCCTCACATGCTGCAGTACTCAGAGGAGTGGGCCCTGCACCTAACCTGGGCAGCATAGTAGAGTTTACCTTGGATGTAAGGTTTGTGGGAGAGGGTGTGAGTATGGGAGAGCCAGACCTGCCTTTTTTTCTGCTTTGTGGTGGTGTTGGTGTGAGAGAGAGAGATCCCTCTCCTCCCTTTTGCTCTCACCACTGGTGGGTGACAGGTGATATTTTTTTCTATTTAATTCATTTATTTATTCACTTTACATCCAGATTGTAGTCCCCTTCCACCTTTCCTCCCAGTCCCACCCTCTTCTCCCATTCACCCCTCCCCTTCTCAGAGAAGAAAACAAGCTAAGCTGTGCCCCCCCCCCCACCCATACCAACCCACCCCTGCACTTCAAGTCGCACCAGGACTAAGTGTATCCTCTTCCACTGAGGCCACACAAAGCAGCCCAGCTAGGGGAAAGTGATCCAGGGTAGGCAACAGAGTCCATGTCAGGGACAGCTCACAGTTCTAGTTGCCAGGGGACCCACATAAAGACCAAGCTGCCCATGGGCTCCGTAAGTGTAGGGGGCCTAGGCCCAGTCCATGCATGTTCTTTTTTGGTGGTTCAGTCTCTGTGAGCCCCCATGGGCCTATGTTAGCTTACTCTGTTGGTCTTCTTGTGGAGGTCTTTCCCCCAACTCTTCCATAAGATTCCCAGATCTCCATCTAATGTTTGACTGTGGGTCTCAGCATCTGTTTTGATCCTCTGCTGGGTGGAGCCTCTCAGGAAAATTATACTAGGCTCTTGTCTGCAACCATAGCAGGGTATCATTGCAGTGTCCGGGGTGGCTCTTTTCCATGGGGTGGGTCTCTAGTTGGGCCAGTTGTTGATTGGTTACTCCCCCCAATCTCTGCATATCTTGTAGGCAGAGTAAATTTGGGGTCAAAGGTTTTAACGGGTGGGTTGGTGTGCCCCTCGTTCTGGAAGTCCTGCCTGTCCATAGGAGGTGCCTATTTCAGTCTCCATATCCCCTGCCGCTAGGAGTCTCAGCTAGAGTTGAACTATATCCTCCCAAGAGCCTACCCTGCTGCAGGTCTCCAGCTTGTCTCAGAGATCCCCCCCACTGGTTTCCCTTCTCCCTCCCAATCCTCCCACCCTGATTGATTTCCTCACACCTGATCCCCATTCTCTTTTCCCCTCCCCATCCCCTCCCACCCAGTTCCCTCTCCTCATCTTCTTCCAGTGTTTGCTTTATTTCCCCTTCTGAGTGAGATTCAATCAACCTCCCTTGAGCTCTCCTTGTTACTTAACTTCTTTGGGTCTGTGGATTGTAGGATGGTTATCCTGTACTATATGGCTAATAGCCACTTATAAGTGAACACATACCATGTGTGTCTTTATAGGTCTGGGTTACCTCACTCAGGATGATATTTTCTAGTTCCTTCCATTTGTCTGCAAATTTCAATATTTCCTTGTTTTTAATAGCTGTGTAATATTCTCTTGTGGAAATGAACTTCTGGAAGTATCACCATCCCTGATTTCTAGTTCTACTACAAAGCAATAATAATAAAAGCCACATGGTATTAGCATAAATAGAGAGGTTGATCAATAGAATTGAATTGAAGACCCAGAAATAAACCCTCATACCTATGGATACTAGATTTTTGACAAATAAGTCAAAACCATATAATGGGGAGTAAAGAAAGCATTTTCAACAAATAGTTCTGGATGTCTACATGTACAAGAATGCAAATAGATCCATATTTATCATCCTGAACAAAACTCAAGTCCAAGTAGACCTCAACATAAAACCAGATGCACTACATCTAATAGAAGAAAAAGTAGGGAATAGCCTTGAACACATTGGTACAACTTCCTGAACAGAACACCAATAACTAAGGCACTAAGATCAGCAATGACTAATTGGGACCTTGTGAAACTGAAAAACTTGTGTAAGGCAAAGGACACTGTTAGGGGACAAAATGGCAGCCACTGATTGGTAAAAAGATCTTCACCAACTCAATATCTGACAGAGGACTAATATCCAAAACATATAAAGAACTCAAGAAATTAAACACCAAGAACCAAATAGCTCAAATAAGAAATGAGATATGGAGCTAAACAAATAATTCTCAACAGAGGAATCTCTAATGGCTGAGAAACACTTAAAGAAATGTTCAGTGTCCTGAGTCATCATGTAATGCAAATCAAAAAGACTCTGAGATTCCATCTCATACCTGTCAGAATGGCTAAGATCAAAAACTCAAATGACAGCACATTCTGGGGAGGATGTGGAGAAAGGGGTACACTCCTCCATTGCTGGTGGGAGTGCAAACTTGTACAACTACTTTGGAAATCAATTTGGCAGTTTCTCAGAAAATTGGGAATAGTTCTATCTCAAGACCCAACTATACAGCTCACAAATTCTAGTTCCAGAGGATCCAATGTCTTTTTCTGACCTCCATGAGCACCAGACATGTATGTGGTGCATATACATACAGGCAGGAAAAATAGTCATGCACATAAAATAAAGTTAATCTAAAAAAAAAAAAAAGACTAAATGATACTTATCCTTGGAATGCAAGGATGGTTCAGAATATGAAAATGAGTATAAGCTAGGCATTGTGACACATGCCTTTAATCACAGCAGTTGGGAGACAGAGGCATCGGGATCTCTATTAGTTCAAGGTCAGCTGTTCCAGGACAGCCAAGGCTATTTAGAGCGACCCTGCCTTTAAAAACAAACACACAAACAAAAGAACAGTACAATATACTACATTAACAGAAGGTAGATACATAGTAATCTGTACTGGTATAGAAAAAGGATTTGAGAAAATTTAATGTTTTGCAATGATTTAGGAAGTCACCCAGTACACTAGGACTAGAAGGAAGTGATCCCCATATAATAAAAATAACAGGAATCAGGCGTGGTGGGGCACGCCTTTAATCCCAGCGCTCGGGAGGCAGAGGCAGGCAGATCTCTGTGAGTTCAAGGCCAGCCTGGTCTACAGAGTGAGTCCTAACACAAGAGATTTATTGGGAGGGAAAAATCCAGGAGAGTGGCTGCCTCTGATCAGGGAATGAGCCTGGGCAGAACACAGAGTTTATACAGGTTTCTTGTGGGCCCCAATTTCCAATTGTTCATGTTTTTTTCATGATAGAAAAACGTGTTTAGTATACAAAGTCTTAACTCTTAAAACATTCCTCAAAAGTTCACATTTAAAGTCTTCTCTGAAACAGGAGAAAAATTCAGCTAGGTGCTTCTGGGAGCAATAAACTTAATCTTATCAAGATACAGTGGCACAGGGCAAACATTTCCATTCCCAAAAGAAAAACTGTGGGAGCAATAAAGAATGGTCACGCCAAATCAAGACAAAACACTGCTAAGAAATTGGGATTGTTTGCTTATTGTTCTGACTGAGCTTTAGGAGTCCTTATTAAAATATTTGGGCATCTTTTGTTAAACTTATGTATTTATTTGGGTCTGCACCTGCATATATGTATGTGCACGCTTGGTGCCCACAAGCACATCAGATCCCTTAGAACTGGAGTTCCGGGCAGTTTTCAGCCACCGAATGAGTGCTGAGAACTGAGCCTAGGCCCTTGCCGAGAGCACCAAGTGCTTTAACCTGTGAGCCACCTCTCCAGCTTCCCTCTTGTATGTCTTTATAGTTTCTACACTTCTTGGTTCTGTGGCCTGGTCCTTAATTTTGGAAAGTTAGAACTTATTTTCACATATAGAAGAACAAGTCTTTGTCCATATCACTTTGGAACTGCTATGGAAACTAATTCCAAGATATAGAAACAGGCAAGAATTTTCTCAAAAGGACCCCAACACACAGGAAATGGTTCCAAGAATTGACAAACGGAATTGCAAGAAATAAAAGGTTTCTGCTTATCAAAAGAAACATTCAGCAGCATAAAAAGATGACCTTTTTTGTTTTGTTTTTTTTTAAGATTTTATTTATTCATGTATTTATTTGTTTTGTATACAGTGTTCTGTCTGCATGTACCCCTGCAGGCCAGAAGAAGGCACCAGATCTCATTTTGGATGGTTATGAGCCACCATGTGGTTGCTGGGCATCGAACTCAGGACCTCTGGAAGAAGAGCTGGTGCTCTTAATCTCTGAGCCATCTCTCCAGCCCTCATTTTGTTTTTTGAGACAGGGTTTCTCTGTGTAACCCTGGCTGTCCTGGAACTCACACTGTAGACTGGATCTTGAACTCAGAGATCCTCCTGAGTGCTAGAATTAAAGGCATGCACCACCATGCCCAGCAAATAAATAGTTCTCAAAGCAAGAAATACAAATAATACAGAAAGAACTGGGTGTGGTGGCACATCCCTTTAATCTCAGCATTTGGGAGGCAGAGGCAGGCGGATCTCTGTGAGTTCAAGGCCAGCCTGGTCTACAGAGTGAGTCCAGGACAGCCAGGGCTATTACACAGAGAAACCCTGTCTCAATTCCCCCCCCAAAAAACAAACAACCCACTCCAAAAAAACAAGTAATAAACTTGAAAAAGTGTTTGACATATTTAGTCAAAAAGGAAATGAAAATTAAAATTACTTTGATATTCTATTTCACTCTAGTCAGATTGACTGTCATCAAGAAAACAAACAAGGGCTGGAGAGACAGTTTGGTGGTTAAAAGCACTTGTTGCTTTTGCGGAGGACCCAAATCCTCCCAGAACCCACTTGGTAGAATGAACGACCCGGGAGAGGGAAGTCCCTCACCCGACACTCGGGAAATCAGGGCCACCCAAAAACTCTCAAGAGACCATCTTTTTTTTTTCCTTTATTTTTTATTTCTTCAAGTTACATCTCAATCGCAGTCCCCTCCCTATTCCCCCTCCAGTCCCACCCTCCCACCCTCAACCCCCCATCCTCTTCCCTTTTTTTTTTCTTTTAAGTTTAAGGTATATCTTATTTCCCCCTACAGTTTCCCCTTTCAGTCCAACAAATGGCTCTTTCTCTTATAATAATAAATACAATACAAAACAACAGAGGTAATTAGGCCACAGTTATGAGGGTTATATGGCTTAGCATACATTCCCAGTATTCAGTCCATATGTATTTGGTACCTGACTTTAACATTCTACTATCTAACCATCTCCATGAGTTTAAAGTTCTATATCAAGAGACCATCTTTTTTTTTTTTTTTGGTTTTTCGAGACAGGGTTTCTCTGAATATCTCTGGCTGTCCTGGACTCGCTTTGTAGACCAGGCTGGCCTCGAACTCACAAAGATCCGCCTGCCTCTGCCTCCCAAGTGCTGGGATTAAAGGCGTGTGCCACCACCGCCCGGCTCAAGAGACCATCTTGATGCAATCCCAAGAGGTTTATTTCGGGGATCAGCGCTGAGGACGCAACTCGTATCCCACGCAGAGATAGAGGAGTTGCCACCTCCATTTGGGGGAGAGTAGGATATTTAAAGAAAAAAACACAGCTCAAGGGGGTGAGGGGAAATACAAGTGGAAAGTTCCAGTCCATTGTTTACCACAACCTAAGGGGGTGAGGGGAAGTATAAGTGGAAAAGAACCAGCCCATTGTTTAGCTAGTCATGCGGAAACACCCTATCCTGGAGCCTGGAGTTCATGACCTGACTGACCTTCATTCTTGGTTCCACCCTTTTCATGGTCAGCTAAATTCCTGGAACCTGGGGCTCAGCTAAGTTCCTGCCAAGGGGGGTCTGTAAAATTTCCATTCCTTTCAGATCACACCCACCCATAACTCCAGTTCCAGCAAACCTAACACCTTCTTCTGACCTTCATGGGTATAAGGCACAAATGTGGTACACAGACATACATGCAGACAAAACACTCCTACATATAAAAAAGAAATTAAATACATCTTTTTTTAAGTAAATAAGATTTTACTTTTATTTTTTAAACAAAAAAAAAAAGACAACAAATGCTGGCAAAAACATGGAAAGAAGGCAGATTGGGCAAAGACAGAGGTAGGCAGGACTAAGGTTCATGGGCTTTTTTAGAGAGAGATACAGAGCATCTTGGGAACAAGAGGTTGCCGGAGAAGAAGCCAGGAGCAAACAAGGAGGACACGCCATGGGGTAGATTAAAGAAGATCCTTCCACGTGGCCTGGAACATTGGTTTAGCGTGGAGAATAATAGTCTAAAGGGACGTATGTATATATGGGGTTATATTTGGGTAATAGAATTATGAGCTAGTTAAGATGGGGTAGGATTGCACAACCCAGGCCTAGGCTTGTTAAGATCCACCCAGTATCTGTGTGTATTCATTTATAATGGCGGGTTAAGGATTTACACCACCAAACCAATTAAAGATAATATAAATACTGTTAAATAGTTTAATTAGCCATATATTTTTCAACAGAAAACAAAAACAAAACAAAAAGATGTCTTCTTTTGTCTCCTGTTGAGACCTTTAAGTCAACCCAATTTTTTTTGGGGGGGGGTTCGAGACACGGGGTTTCTCTGTGTGTATCTGGTTTTCACTGTGTGGACTAGGCTGGCCTTGAACTCACAAAGATATGTCTGTCTCTGCCTCCCCAGTGCTGGGATTACAGGCATGTGCCACCATGCCTGGCTATGTCAACCCATTTTTACCTTTGAATGGATGGATCCTAGGATTTACAGGTCTGATGACTTGGACAAGGTTGCCACAAGGATTCAAAAACACTCCCAAACTCTTTTATGAGGCCATGTGTGATGACCTCCTGATTTTCTGGCAAAGCTTTCTGGAGAGCACCCTGTTAGATTATGTGGATGACATTTTTTTTTTTTTTTGGTTTTTTGAGACAGGGTTTCTCTGAATATCTCTGGCTGTCCTGGACTCGCTTTGTAGACCAGGCTGGCCTCGAACTCACAAAGATCTGCCTGCCTCTGCCTCCCAAGTGCTGGGATTAAAGGCGTGCGCCACCACCGCCCGGCGTGGATGACATTTTTATAACTTCAGAAAGAATGTAAGAAAGCCACCAAGGGCCTGTTAAAGGAACTACAAACCCTAAGACATGAGATCTCAGCCAAGAAGGACCAATTGTGTGTACCCTGGGTCACCTACCTGTGGTACAACTTGGAAGGGAATTTAGGGGACATCAGGTATCGCTGCATATAGATACCCATGTCTATGGAGGTAGCCAAGCCATTGTGTGCTAGTACTGGCAGCACCCAGCTGCTGCACTGAACTGATTCCAAACAGAGAGCTTTCAAGGACTTGAAGAAGTTCTTCATCTCTGCACTAGCCCTATCCCTCCTGGATCTTTCTTTCTTTCTTTCTTTCTTTCTTTCTTTCTTTCTTTCTTTCTTTCTTTCTTTCTTTCTTTC
>CAJQZJ010032031.1:1107416-1123109 GCA_907164525.1 Lophiomys imhausi | reverse complement strand
TTCTTTCTTTCTTTCTTTCTTTCTTTCTTTCTTTCTTTCTTTCTTTCCTTCTTTCTTTCCTTCCTTCCTTCCTTCCTTCCTTCCTTCCTTCCTTCCTTCCTTCCTTCTTTCTTTTGATTTTTTGAGACAGAGTTTCTTTGTATAACCACTCTGGCTGTCCTGGACTCACTTTGTAGAGCAGGCTGGCCTCGAACTCACAGAGATCCGCCTGCCTCTGCGTCTCGAGTGCTGGGATTAAAGGCGTGCGCCACCACTGCCCGGCTCCTCCTAGATGTTTCTAAGCCTTCTATTTGTACACATGTTAGGCCCAGAGTATTGCAAACGGGGTTCTTTCCCAGATACTGGGATCCTAGAAGGTGCCAGTGGCCTACCTATCCAAAAGACTTGGTCCTGTTTTTGTGGGTTGTCTGGTGTCTTAGTTAGGGTCTCTATTGCTGCAATCAACCACCATGACCAAAAAGAATGTTGGGGAGAAAAGGTTTATTTAGCTTTACACTTCCATATTCCTGTTCTTTATTGAAGGAAGTCAGGACTGTTGGGATAACACTTTTTTCTTTAACTTTGTATGAAGATGTGTCTAGTCTATGTATTTTCGTTTCTTTTTTGTTTTGTTTTAGAGACAGGGTTTCTCTGTGTAATCCTGGCTATTCTGGACTCACTTTGTAGACCAGGTTGGCTTTGAATTTGCAGAGATCCGCCTGCCTCTGCCTCCCAAGTGCTGGGATTAAAGGCGTGTGCCACCACGCCTGGCATGTCTCTGTATTTTCAACTATTAATCCTGTACTGGCAGAAAGCTAAGTGCTGGCAGGATTTTAGTATGGTAATTTCTATGACCCATCACTGAGTTTTCTATTTTGTAAATGTTCGTCCTTCTTCATTTGCCTACAGGCAATCTAAAAGATGTTCTAGTGTTGTCTTACTGCTGATCGATTATAATAAGGATCTGATGGACAATACCTGGAGCAGGAAGTGGAGGGTGGAACTTCCAGGAGAGAGAGAAAGAGATGCTGGGAGAAGAAGGAAAACTCAGGAGATTCAAGAGCAGGCATGGAGGGGAACAGACAGGGACCAGAGCAGAACAGAAAGGAAGACATGTGGTGGGTCATAGAGATAGAAGTCAGGTTAAGTTAGAGAAGCTAGCTGAGAGTCTGTTCAACTAAAGCCTTAAACTTTAAACTATATAAAAGTCTCTGTGTTATTATTTCCCCTGGAAGGTCCAAGAAAGCCCTGATATATCTGAGGCCCCATGTTAGGCACCACTTGTAGATGGACTTTTGGGTACTTTATTAGGTTCTTTCCCCTACCTCCCTACACCACCCTTATCCCCTTCACACTCTACCCCAATTCTAAGTAGGAGAGAAAGAACATTAGAGGGGAAAGTGGGGCATCGATATCGTTAGACTACTTCCTGTTGATTAAAGGCATTGAGTTCCCTGGGGCAAATTTGATCATTGTCATGAGGATATCTCCAGCTGGCAATACAGCAAACAACAAACGGTAACAGGAGCAAACAGCAACAGTAGCAGGAACAATGGGGGGAGAAGCAGCAGGGGGAAGCAGAACAGGGTGAACAGTAGCCATTGTGCTTCTTGGGGATTTGGCATTTATATACCCTCTGAAGAGTCACCAGAATTCCAAACACAAACTAACTTAAGCTGGAAAAATCATGCCCCTGCTAGAGCACAAGACAAATCATAGTCAGCTGCTGTGGGCAATATGAAATAGTCCCATATCCCATATCTGGAATTAAAACAAAAACATATTCACATAACATATCTGTGTTTTTATTTTTTATTATTTATTTATTTATTTATTTGTTTATCTATCTATTTATTTGTTTGTTTGTTTGTTTATTTATTTTGGTTTTTCGAGACAGGTTTTCTCTGAATATCTCTGGCTGTACTGGACTCGCTTTGTAGACCAGGCTGGCCTCGAACTCACAAAGATCCGCCTGCCTCTGCCTCCCAAGTGCTGGGATTAAAGGCGTGTGCCACCACTGCCCTGCCATATCTGTGTTTTTAAAGAAACCAAATTCTCATTACATTGGACAGGAACTTGGAGATAGGAGCTGATGCAGAGACCATGGAGGGATGTTGCTTACTGGCTTGCTCCTCATGGATTGTTCAGTCTGCTTTCTCATAGATCCCAGGACCACCTCCCCAGGAGTGGCACCACCACTATGGGCTGGGCTCTTCCCCATTGATCACTAATTGAGAATTAGTGTAAATGCTTTACAGCTGGATCTTAAGGCGGCACTTCCTCAACTCAAGCTCCTTTTTCTCTAATGACTCTAGCTTGTGTCAAGTTGACACACAAAACTAGCCAGGACAGCTGTCTTATTTGTGGACAGTTCATACTATAGCCACACTAGTAAAAGAAGCTAACAAATTGTCTTTGGGCCAGGAATTGTTCCTAACCACCCTGAATTCTGTAGAGGCCTTCCTGATAGGGACCCCAGAGAGATGGATGTCCAATGCCTGCATAACACATTATCAAACACTTCTCTTGGACCAGCCCTGGATCTGACACTGTAAAACTTCACCTATCAACCCAACCAGCCTGCTGCCAGACAACAATCCAGCAGAGCCCCTCTATAATTGCTTGGAAGTGACTGTTAGGGTCCAATTTGTCAGACCTGGCCTAACAGATGTCCCTCTATGAGAAGCAGGAGAGCTACTGTACATGGATGGGAATAGTTTTGCTCAAGGTGGAGTCAGGTATGCTGGGGCCACAGTTGTTGCCTTGAACAGGACATTGTGGGCCTGAGGAGGAATTTTAATCCAGAAATATGGATGGTTTGGCAAGGGATCATATCTAAAGACCTTCTAGGTCTATGTGATCCAGCTGGAATGCACACATTCCCTTAGTACACACTTTTAATCCCAAACAATGTGGGATCTGACTGGAATTACAGACACACCATTATATGTACCTTTAATTCCAAACCATGAAGGTAAGCTTAGTTTATAGAAGGAAACAGTGATGTTTGAAAGTGATGTCTAACTGGGCATGATGGCACATGTCTGTAATCCCAGCATTTGGAGAGGCAGAGGCAGGTGGATCTCTGTGAGTTTGAGGCCAGCCTGGTCTACAAATAGAGTCCAGGACAGCCAAGGCTACACAGAGAAACATGTCTTGAAAAAAAAAAAAAGAAGAAAGAAAGTGATGTCTGATTGAGGGGCAGACAAAATGACAAATCAGAGAAATATTTGACAGAATGTATCAGACAGGATATGCCGAACACACATGAAAGCAGCAGAGGAAGAGAGGCTACTTAAGAGCAGCTCAGGGAGAGAAAGGTAGTATAAAAGAGTAGTAGAAGCCGGGCAGTGGTGGCGCACGCCTTTAATCCCAGCAGTTGGGAAGCAGAGGCAGGTAGATCTCTGTGAGTTCGAGGCCAGCCTCATCTACAAAGTGGGTTCCAGAATAGCCAGAGCTACACAAAGAAACTTTGTCTCAAAAAATCAAGAGAGAGAGAGAGAGAGAGAGAGAGAGAGAGAGAGAGAGAGAGAGGAGAGAGAGAGAGAGAGAGAGTTTTAGCTGGGCAAGGTGGTGCACGCCTTTAATCCCAGCACTCCGGAGGTAGAGGCAGGCAGATCAGCCTGGTCTACAGAGTGAGTCCAGGACAGACAGAGCTACACAGAGAAACCCTGTCTCAAAAAAACAAAAACAAAAGAGTAGTAGAAGTAGTAATAGGAGGAGGGGAGGTGTGTGAGGCAGTTTTTACCCAGACAGTTTTACAGAGACAGGCTGCAGAAAGAACAAGCTAGATGCTGGTGAAGACAGAGAATGAAAAGGAGCCAGAAGATTAAAACATATTGCCAGAGTTAATTTGAGGCCAAACAGAGCAATTCAGTCAGAAGCCAGTTTTTTTTTTTTTTTTTTTTTTTGGTTTTTCGAGACAGGGTTTCTCTGAATATCTCTGGCTGTCCTGGACTCGCTTTGTAGACCAGGCTGGCCTCGAACTCATAAAGATCCGCCTGCCTCTGCCTCCCAAGTGCTGGGATTAAAGGCGTGCGCCACCACCGCCCGGCTCAGAAGCCAGTTTTAATCAGTCAGCTTGGAGAAGAGTTTGGGCCATAACAGCTGAGTTGAACCAGTCAGCCAGAGTTGAGAAAGAGCTAGAAAGGTTGAGTTTATTCAGCAGTAAATCTTGGAGGCTGAAACATTCTAGGCCTAGGTTAGCAGATGGAGGCTACAAGCTGAAGCCTTCAAGGTTTGGGTTATAGAAGATTAGATTGTGTGGAACTAGAAGCTTCCAGGCCTAGGCCCAGGGATAGTTAGAGAAAGAAACTCTCTGAGCTCAGTCAACGCCCTGTATTTATACTTGGGTTGGCTCTCATCAACCCAATTTGAGGAAATAAAAATGATATTTACATGGGCCCAGTCTCTCAGGCGAGGGTCTTCAACACAAAAGGCTGAGTTCCTGATACTAACCCAAGTATTCTGCTGAGGGAAGGGCTAAGACTTTGTTGTTTACACACACATTACATATGCATTTGCCCTAGCCCATGTCCACAGGGCCTCTATAGGAAGAAGGGGTGCCTCCTCTCAACTGGAAAGGAAAATTAAAAACAAATCCTGTTCCCACTAGAGACCATATGGCTGCCAAAAGAGGTAGCTATTGTCCACTAAAAGAGATATTAAAAAAGGAAAATCCCCATAGGCCCAAGGGAACAGGGCAGCAGATGCGGCAACTAAGAATGTGGCCCTAGAACTGAGCCTCTTCAGATCTTGGTTCTCCTGCCTGAACCTAAATTGCTTTAGTGCCCAACCTACATACACAAAGAAACCATGGGTAAAAAGAAAAGATGCCACCAGGCATGGTGGCACACGCCTTTAATCCCAGCACCCAGAGGCAGAAGCTGGCAGATCTCTGTGTGTTTGAGGCTGGCCTGGTCTCAAAGTAAGTCCAGGACAGACAGGGCTACACAGAAAAACCCTATCTCAAAAAACAAACAAGAAAGAAAGAAAGAAAGAAGGAAGGAAGGAAGGAAAGAAAGAAAGAGCCGGGCATGGTGGCGCACGCCTTTAATCCCAGCACTTGGGAGGCAGAGGCAGGCGGATCACTGTGATTTCGAGGCCAGCCTGGTCTACAAAGCAAGTCCAGGACAGCCAGAGCTGTTACACAGAAAAACTCTGTCTCAAAAAACCAAAAACCAAAAAAAAAAAAAAAAAAAAAAAGAGAGAAAAGAAAATATGCTGAACAAGAGACAAGTGGGCAGTGGTTCTTGCTGGATGGGAGAGTTGTACTCTTTACTGCTATTGAAAGACAGATGGTCACATAATGTGGGGTGGCTTTGGGTCTCCCCTTTTCTTCGTAACTGTTGGCTACCAGTGCACATGGTCGAGGGTAGCAGAAGATGGGGGATAGGTTTCAGATGTCATGAATATGATGGATTGAGACAACCTGGGACCAGCTGCAGAGTCAGATCAACTTTATTGGGGTGAAGATGTTTATATAGAACTTGAGAAACGGGTAGGGCTTTTCAGGGTGTACTTAAATTTTTGCCTGGAGCTAGGCATGCCAGGGATGGTTCATTTGCATCCTTTCATAAGAAGGTCCTATCAAAAGAAGGGGACGCAGCACCTAATTATCCTATGGAGGGGGGGGAGACACAGGTTGTTAGCAGGGAACTGTGTCAAAGGTTACAATCCAGATATGGTTAGAGCATTCCAGAATCCCAGGTGTTGCTGAACAGGTTTCTTACTGGAAGAAAGGTAGTTAAACCTGTAACTTCGTACGTGACATACCTTAGGTAGAGAATGTGGGGTATGGTGGCCTGGGAACCCCCAGGTAGAGAATAGGAGACCTCACTGACAAAGGGAGTCTGCCATTTTGCACCAAGCTTAGGGACTTTCTGGTAGTCATACTTTGACTTTAGCAGCAGCAGGGTTTTCTGACAACCAAATTCCACCAGGCCACTTATCTGGGGCCATTCAAAACTACATCCCTCAACTAGACAATCTTGTCAAGGACATTGGGTCTGGATGTACTACTTGTACACAGGTAAACCCCAAAGAAGAAAGAAAATCCCCAAAGGGAATCCACTTTTGAGGAACACTCCAGAGAATATTGAGAATTGAACTTTACAAAAATAAAACCCATGATTCTTGGCTATCAGTATCTATTAGTTTTCAGAGACACCTTTTCTGAATAGGTAGAAACCTATGACACCTGAATGGAGACCAAGAAACTCCTCCAAGAGTTAATTCCTAGATTTGAGTTGCCCTTCTCCCTAGTGTCCAACAATGGCTCCATCTTCATGGCAAAAGTTTCCCCAAATTTGACAAAGGTCCCGAATATTGATTGGAAACTACATTGTACCTATAGGACAAAGCATTCAGGACAGGTAAAAAGGATAAATAGGTCCTTAGAGGTGGCTTCAACTAAATATGTCCTTAAGACCAGCAAAAGTTAAAACAGTCTGCTACTTCCCAAGGGCTAGGTCCACCTCATAACCAAGAAGTTTTCACCCCACTTCAAATTCTATTTGGGACATCTCCTCACTCTTCCCTGAGGTTAGAGAAGTGCATAATGCAAAAGTTCCTAACCACTCCCTCCTCAAGTCCTTACAGGCCCTGCAACAGACCAGAGGACTATTCATCAGACAGTTTAGAGTCTGTGTCCTTGTCCATTTCTGAGCTTGCCCACAAATCCCAGCTTGGTGACTTTGTATGGGTAAAAAGGATTCAGATTCAGGGCCTGGAGCTGATGTAAAAGGGTCCTCACTCCCCTCAGAGTGGTGAAGGTCACTAATATCACCTCATGTCACATCAGACCCATCTGAAGGAGACTATAGAAGACAACAGATGTGTCACCACCAGGTCCTCCAACTCCCTAAAGATAAGACCAACAAGGGCCCTATGATTATGATTGTCCTATTTTGTCTTCTTTGGCTCCCTGTGGAAAAGACCTCAAGCCCCCATGAGACAGAACCCTGGGTTTGAAAATAATGGTTAAGGGGAGTGGAGGGAGACGACGATGACAGGGAGTTCATAACCATCTATCCACTGAGACCCAACCTACATTCCAGGTAGATTTCTGTAAAACATTACATCCAGAGACTAGGAGGGGATGTCTTTCTCTCTCTTGAGAAAGGACACGTTGCTGGGGCTGCAGGTCCACTAAGAAGAGAAGAAGCTCTAAACTATTTAGTATTATGCCTGCCTACCTGATAGGTTCCCAAACTTCCAGGAGCCCCGTGAATTCCATTGTGTTCAGTGAGGTTGTGAAACTGGGTCTTCCTGAGGCATACTGATCCATTCATAGTCCTTGAAATGGGACCGTCACAACCAGCCTGCAGCCATGAGCAATGCAATTCAATATCCATAAAAGTTAGGGCCTGGCAGAATATTGGAAAATCAGTAAAAAACTGTGGGGTCAGATTATACATCAGTGGTCCAGACCCATGCAACAAATTGACTATCAAAAAACTCTAGCAGTTCATTAGCCAGAACCAGCCTTTGTGATATCCCTGGTATATGAGCTCCCTAAGGCAAATAAACCAGTCCTCCAATTTTTCCAGGAACTTCCTCAGTTACCCAAGGTGTAAAAGTCAAGAACGCAGTGAAACCCAGCTCCTCAGTGCTTAGGATGCTTAAAAAAGTGTATTGGTGCTGGGCATGGTGGCGCATGCCTTTAATCCCAGCACTCAGGAGGCAGAGGAGGGCGGATCTCTGTGAGTTCAAGGCCAGCCTGGTCTACAAAGTGGGTCCAGGACAGCCAGAGATACACAGAGAAACCCTGTCTCTAAAAAACCAAAAACCAAAATAAACAAACAAAAAAGTGTTCCTTAACCATTCTCAACTGGGCATAGGTCAGGACTGCTAGATATGCCTGGACCCCAAACCCCCATATTGTATTGGGATTGAAACTAATCAAACAATAAGCTCAACTTCCAATCCTGACAACTGTAAATGGGACCAACCTAAGCTCACCCTGGGAGACCTCCAAAGAAAGGATGCTTTTCTTTGATTTTGATTGTTGAAGGAAATATTTGTATTTATAATTGATTAATAAGATTATTCCCTATGAGACCGCATAATGTCACCAAAAAACACCTTAGATTGTTTCTCCTATGCAGATTCCTGTAGCTACCATAGCCAGCAGGTTAACCCCAGAAATGACAGTGGAGTGTATTTCCATTACCCAGAGATGACCTGGTTGCTTACACTAGCAGCGTAACCAATTGTATTTCTTCTGAATTGTTTGGATAGAAGGAGACTCCACCCCTTTGAATCTTTGTGTATGTCATACCGCAGTATTCACCTGTGATGGAAAAGAGGGCAAGGCCCTATGAGCTGTGAGACATCCCTGCCTTTATTCCTCTTTTGGTGGGGACAGATATCGGAGGTTCCACCACAATTAAAATCTCAGTTCTTCTTATGGGGGATAAAAACTTTAAGGAACTCAGCGCTCAAGTAGATAAAGACCTGGGCCATCTAGAAAATTCTGCTCCACATCTGGAAGCCCATTTTAACTCATTAGCTGAGGTTGTTCTTCAGAATCAGAGTATTGGACCTCCTATTTTTGATACGAAGTGGTCTCTATATGACCCTCGGAGAAACTTCTTTCTATGCCAATCAGTCAGGGATAATTAGGGGCAGTTTAGCCATGGTCAGAAATAACTCTTCTTGCTAACCAAACTAAGAACCAGGATGTAGATTGTTGAAGGAAATATTTGCATTTATAATTGATTAATAAGATTATTAGGGTGGCATAATTATCCCTTAGCCCAGTTAGTAATAAACACACCTCATGGATTTCAACAAGCCTTAGCCTGGATTGTATAGTCTTAGCCTATTTAAGATAGCTTTCAATTCTACTCCCCAAATAAAACTCCAATATATACCTGTTATTGTCCTTGGACCTGTTATTGTCCATGCTATGCCAGTGTTCCAGGCCACATGGAAGGATGTTCTTCTCTCTAATCCATGGTGCATTATCAACTTCTTCCCGTCTTGGCTTCTTCCTCTCTCATCCTCCTCCCTGCCCACTAGGCATGGTGGCACACACCTTTAATCCCAGCACTCTGGAGGCAGACACAGGCAGATCTCTGTGATTTCAAGGCCAGCCTGGTCTACAAAGTGAGTCCAGGACAGTCAAGGATACACAGAGAAACCCTGTCTCGAAAAACATAAAAATACAAACAAAAAAAGAGTGTCCTTGTGTGTTCTCTGATGGTATCACCTCATATATGTCTACATAGCCACCTCCAGGCCAGCCAGGGGTACATAATGAGACCCCATCTAAGAACAAACAAACGACAAACAACAACAACAACAAAAACCCAAAACTGAAACCAATAGTCTATCGGACCAGGCTTGGTAGCATAGGTAATGCCTGCATTTGAGGGATGGAGACAAGATATTTGCTATATGTTTGAAGTCTGTCTGGGCTACACAATGACTTTCAAGACATCCTGAGAGATAGGGAGATCCTGTGTTAAAGAATAGAAAAAAAGCCGGGCAGTGGTGGCGCACGCCTTTAATCCCAGCACTTGGGAGGCAGAGGCAGGCGGATCTTTGTGAGTTCGAGGCCATCCTGGTCTACAAAGTGAGTCCAGGACAGCCAGGGCTACACAGAGAAACCCTGTCTCGAAAAAAAAAAACCAAAAAAAAAAAAAGAATAGAAAAAAAATCTGAGCATGTGGTGGCACACGCCTTTAATCCTAGCACTGGAGAAGCAGAGGCAGGTGAGGCTAGGCTGATTGACAGCCAGGGCTACACAGAGAAACCCTGTTTCTTTCTTTCTTTCTTTCTTTCTTTCTTTCTTTCTTTCTTTCTTTCTTTCTTTCTTTCTTTCTTTCTTTCTTTCCTTTTTTGGTTTTTTCGAGACAGGGTTTCTCTGTGTAACAGCCCTGGCTGTTCTGGACTTGCCTTGTAGACCAGGCTGGCCTCGAACTCACAGTGATCTACCTGCCTCTGCCTCCCGAGTGCTGGGATTAAAGGCCTGTGCCACCACACCTGGCAGAAACCCTGTTTCAAAAAATAATAAAAAAATAAAAAGAAAGAAAAATATTTAATTAAAAATACAGAAATCATAGTACCAGGCATGTGTTTTGAAAATGTCTCCTAATATTATGATTTGAGTTTATGATTTGTATTATTTTTTATATCAAAGCCAGGGCTTGAATCCAAGACCATATACTCTCTTCTTTCCTTCCTTTTCTTACTTCCTACTTTTTCTTTCAAATATAGTATTGTACAATGTATCCCTGACTCCATGGAACTACATAGACAAGTAGTGCTGGCTTTAAAGGTATAAACCACCACACACTACACATTATAGTCTGGGCAAGAGTTTTCTACTATTGAGTTACATCTCCAACTCTGATTTGTACTTTCTTTGTTTAGTTTTTTAAAATATTTGTGTGTGTGTGTTTGTAAGCATACTTTGGAGTGTCCAAGGAAGCCACAAGAAGACATCAAACTCACTGGAGTTAACATAACAGGTATTTGTGAGCGGCCTGACATGAGGTTTGGTATCTGAACTTTAGTTCTCTTGACCAATTAGAAAGTGCTTTTAACTGCTGAGTTAGCTCCTGACCCCCCCCCCCCCCCGCTCCGCCACCTTTTGTTTTTCCAGATAGAGTTTGTCAGTTTAACAGAGCCCTCGCTGTCCTGGACTTGCTTTGTAGACCAGGCTGGCCTTGATTCGAACTCACAGAGATCCACTTGCTTCTGCCTCCCGAGTGCTGGATTAAAGGTGTGCTCCATCATGCCTGGCCCAATTTTTCTTTTGAGACAGACTCTCATTTAGGGTAGACTGACTTTGAACATACTATTTGGTTGAGGATGACCTTGAACTTCTGATCTTCCTTCTCCTAAGATTTTCCAATTGCTGGGTTTGAAAATGTAAAAAAAAAATTTTACATTAACATACAAAGTTTTAGGTTTTATTATTATACATTATACTAATACTAGTACAGTATACATAATACTAATATATATTAATATCATTAGACTTCTTTATTCATCCCTCTCCCTGTACTGCCCTCCCTTTTCACCCGGGTCTACCCTTCTGCTGTTCCTCTGAAATCATCCTTTCTTCTACTTTCATGTCATATGAATTCCATTATGGTCTCTCCTCCACCTCTTCCCTGTTGTCTTTCTCCTCTCTCATGGTCTCCTTTCTACTTTTAACACACACACACATCTAGATATATATTGGAAAAAACATGTAGTGTCTGTCGTTCTGAATCTGGCTTATGTCACTTGACATAATTATTTCCAGTCCTATCCATTTTCCTGCAAATGTATGACATCATTTTCCTTTATGGCTGAAAAACATTCTCTTTTATGTATATATCACATTTTCTTTATCCATTGACTTGTTTGTGGACATCTGGGCTTGTTCAGCTTCCTAGCTAGTGTGAATAGTGCAGCAGTCAACTTGGATATTCCTGTGGTTTGTTGATGTAGACTATCCAGGTATGTAACAAGTGGTGTATAACTGGGTCCTATTGTAGTTCAATTTTAGGTTGTTTTGTTTTTTCATTTTTGACACAGGGACTCATGTGACAAAGGCTGACCTCAAACTTACTAGGTAGTCAAGAATGAACTTGAACTCTTGATTGCTCTGTCTTCACCTTCCTAGTGCTAGGATGGCGGATGCATGTCACTAGGCCTGGTTTATTTTCTCTCTCTCTCCTTCCTTCCTTCCTTCCTTCCTTCATTTTTGTTTTTTCAAGACAGTGCTTCTCAGTGTATATAGCAAGCCCTGGCTGTCCTGGACTATCTTTGTAGACCAGGCTAGCCTCAAACTCACAGAGATCTGCCTGCCTCTGCCTCCTGAGTGCTGGGATTAAAAGCATGTGCCACCATGCCCGGCTTATTTTTATTTTTTATTTTTTTTGGTTTTTCGAGACAGGGTTTCTCTGAATATCTCTGGCTGTCCTGGACTCGCTTTGTAGACCAGGCTGGCCTCGAACTCACAAAGATCCGCCTGCCTCTGCCTCCCAAGTGCTGGGATTAAAGGCGTGCGCCACCACCGCCCGGCAGCCCAGCTTATTTTTAATTTTTGAGGAACCTCTATGCTATCTTCCATCATAGCAGCAGCAGTCAACATTCTCAGCAACACTGCATGAGCGTCTTCTTTCCCTATACATCGCCCATCTCTGATCATGTGTATTTGCAGTTCTAAATGCCTTTTGTGTTTGGATGTCCATTTCTTTCTCTAGATTTTCACTATAACGTCATTGAATAGATTCTCCATATCTTAGGTTTTTATTTCAACTCCCTTTCCATGATCTCTTAGGTTTGGTCTCTTAATAATGTCCCTGGAAGTTACACTGATGCTCAATAATTTTTCCTTTGTTGTTGTTTGAATGTAGAATTTCTTTGACCTTGTCCTCCATCCATGCCTGATATTCTTCTACTTGGTGAAGATTATCAGTAATTCTTTTCACTCTATTTTTTCAATTGATTTATTGAGGTTTTGTTTTTAACATTTCTATTTTTTCTTCAAAATTCCAGTTTTCTGTCAATTCTCTTCTTCCATGTTGCTGATTTTTGATCCATATTTCTCATCAGTCTTGTGATTTTTCCCCCAGTTATTACCTTTCCTTTCTGGGCCTTGGACTGAACTTATCTGCTTGTTTGTATCATTTTTGAGGTCATTGAACATTTTTTTCTAGTAATTTTTTTAAACTCTTTGTGCATTTTACCTATTTTAGCATCTTTGAGTTCAGTAGTTGAGGAGTACATTTGGAAGAGTCATGTCACTTTACTTTTTCATATTTCTCCTGCTTCTATATTGTCTTACTCTTCTGCTGGTTTGGGTATTGCTTCATGTAAATGTTGGTTTTATTTCCTGAGGTTGGGGGATGAGATAATAGCCATACACAAGAATTACTAATACATATCTTGGGCTGAGCCCAGAGCGTTTCTATCTAACTAACCCTAGACTTATGCCTGGAAGCTTCTAGTCTTCATATAATCTAGTGTTCTGCAAGCCCAGACCTGGAAGGCTGTAACTTCCAGCCTCTGTCTGCCAACCTAGGACTAAGACGTTTTTAGCCTCCTAGACTTACTGATGAATAAGCTCACTCTTTCTAGTTTCTGAACTCTGGCTAGCTGGCTCAACTCAGCTGTTCTGGCTCAAAACTCATTTCCAAACTGACTGATTCAAACTGGCTTCTCTCTGCTTTTCATTGAATTTCTCTGCTTGAAAAAACTGCCTCTGAACTCCACAAACTGCATTGCACAAACTCAACTGCACTCAACTGAACTATAACAAACTGCACTGAACTGTACTATACTCCTGAACTCTACTGTACTGTCTCCACAAACGCCTTGCTCTCTCTCTGAGCTGCTCTTAAGTAGCTTCTCTTTCCTGTCTTTTCTTGTGAGAGTTGGGTGTATCCTATCTCTGTCTCATTCTGTCAAATCTTTCTCTGATTCATCACTTTGTCCGCCCCTCAATTAGAGCTCATTGTTTGGGATTAAAGGTGTATACTAAATTCCAGCAAGAGGGTTAAAAGGAGTGTGCTAAGGGTGCCTGTATTCTAGCTGGATTACACAGACCTAGGTCTTTGGGTGTGATCTCTTGCCAAAGTAGCCATGTTGCTGGATTAAAGTTTCTCGACAGCTTCAGTTTTATAAAGATTTCTTCTCACTGAGAAGCCTACTTGCAAGGTCTCAATTCTCAGTACCACCCAGGGAAGAAAAAAAACAAATTGCTGTAACAGGAGCAACATGAAACTAATCAAAATATTGAAATTCACTCAAAATCAATGATAATCTGTGAACATATTATTAGAAAGCATTAAATGGACAATGCTAATATAGAGTGAGCTATGAAGTTAAAATTATGTAGGATAAATGTGGACATAGTAAATGATACAGATAAAGGTGGAAGCCAGGGAAAGAGGAAGCAGTATGAGCACAGGGAAGAGAAGGACAGGCTGGGAAGAATGTCCTGAAAGGGAAGAAGAAAGGACACATTAGGAAAAAATTTAAATCAGGGAGTGGAGGCTCATGTACTCATGGGAGGTTAAGGCAGGATGAAGAGTTCAAGTTCAATGAGGCCAGCCTGGTTATATGAGACTCTTTCTCAGGTAGAACTACCAACAAATGACAGCTATGATTGCTCACACTTGTAGTCCTAGCACAACGATTAAGTGTGAAGCCAGCCAGGGCTACCTAGTGAGATCCTCTCTAATAAAAAAATAAAAGAAATGAAAAAGAAACAACAAAATAAAGAAAATTAAAATTAAAAATTAAGCAAACTCCTAAAACAAAAATGAAAAAAAATATTTAAAAGAAATGAGAAAGTTTGAAAGTAAAAGCAGATAAATGTAAGTCATGCCATGAAAAATAGAAACATGAAAAATATGAGACTATAGAGATGATTCATTGGTACTGGTCTTCAAGAGGATTTGAGTTCTATTCCCAGCACTCATATTGAGTGGTTTACAATATGTGTAACTCCTTGTCCAGTCTGACACTTTTGACCTCTGTGCACATGCACGCATGTATGCATGCACGCACACCAACATACACAAAAAAAACATTACTAAAAGAAAATAAATCTTTGGATGGAGAGATGGTTCAGTGGTTAAGAGCACTTTCTGCTCTTGCTGAGGACCCACGTTTGGTTCCTAGCACATATATAGTGTCTTAGCCAACCATAAGTCCATGGGATCCAATGGCATCTTTTGACATCTAAGGGCACCAGGCACTCATGTGACACACATACATACATGATGACAAAACATACACAGAAAATATACACTCATGTTGGGGCCTTACATTCAACTGCAACTCCAGCTACAAGAGATCAAAAGTCCTCTTCAGGCTTTCCTGGGCACCAGCTCATATGTGGCATATACTCACACAAATGTATAAATAAATTTCTTTAAAAATTTTTTTTAAAACCCAGTAATATACACCTAAAATTCTAACAGTATAATGAAGAGGGGGATGATAGAGGGCAAAAGTGGAAAAAAAGATAAGGAAAACAAGAAATGAAAAGAAAAAATTTCAATAATGAAACAATGAATAAATAAAATTATATGAAATGAGCCGGGCGTTGGTGGCGCACGCCTTTAATCCCAGCACTTGGGAGGCAGAGGTAGGCGGATCTCTGTGAGTTCGAGGCCAGCCTGGTCTACAAAGTGAGTCTAGGACAGCCAGAGCTGTTATACAGAGAAACCCTGTCTCGAAAAACCAAAAAAAAAAAAAAAATTATATGAAATGTGTAGTAAGAGCAACAGGAAACCTGGTCATGATGGCTCACAGCTGTTGTCCTAGCACTTGGAAGGTGGCAGGAGGATCAGTTCAAGTCCAACCTCCTCTATGTGAGACCCTTTCTGAAAATAAACAACTACAAAAAAAACAAAACAAAACAAAACAAAAACCCAAACCTGGGGCTGGAGAGATGAGTTAGTGGTTAAGAACACTGGCTGCTCTTCCAGAGGACCGGGGTTCAATTCCCAGCACCCACATGGCAGCTCACAGCTGTTGTAAGGCTGTAAAAAATAATAAATACCACTACCCCTCCCTAGGAAGGCCTTCTCCTCCGTTCATGAGAACCTGATCTCATGACCCCTGGGGACATTCCACAGAACTTGGTCCTGGGACTATCTAAATTTATCACCTAGCAAGCTAAAGGTCGAGTTTACACAGCTGACTGGAATGCTCCCCACTCCCCTATCCCCACCTGCGTTATCACCTAGCATCCCCTTT
>CAJQZJ010032031.1:977866-1107406 GCA_907164525.1 Lophiomys imhausi | reverse complement strand
CCCTACCTGCTGTTATCACCTAGCATCCCCCTGTTTCCCTTATCTCCACTCCCCTATCCCCACCTGCGTTATCACCTAGCATCCCTCATTTCCCTTATCCCCACTCCCCTATCCCCACCTGAGTTATCACCTAGCATCCCCTTTGTTCCCTTATCCCCACGCCCCTATCCCCACCTGCGTTATCACCGAGCATCCCCTTTGTTTCCTTATCCCCACCTGCGGCTATCACCTAGTGGGCTAAAAGTTAACTACATTGTTTCCTTTATGTACACACCTGTTTGCAGCTTGTGTGCTTAAAACTGCCTGAAAACTTTTTTTTTTTTCTGTTCACTCCTTTCCAAAGGCAGTTGAACCCTGGGCACATTGGCTTAATAAAAAACCTCTTGCATATTGCAACGAACCTTGGTCTCTGGTGGTCTATGGGCATCAGGACCTCGGGGGACCCCCAAGGTCCAACATTGTCTGTAACTGCTCTTCCAGAGTATCTGACACCCTCACACAGACATACAATCAGTCAAAACACCCATGTATATTCAAAACAAAAACAAACGAACAAAAAAACAAACAGCAGCAACAGCCGCAGCATAGGGCTAGAGAGATGACTCAGCAGTTAAGAGCACATACCAATCTCCCAGCAGACCCAAGTTCTACTCCTAACACCCATGCAGACAGCTCACAACCTATAAATCCAGCTGGAGAAGCATCTGATTGGTCTTTGGTGCCACCTGGCTCCACCTACCTGCAGACACACATGTACACATATTTAAACATAAATTTTAAACTAACTAAAAAGAAGAAGAAACACGGGGGCTGGATGGCTCAGTGAATTCTTTTCCAGAGGAGTTAGGTTTGATTCTTTGCAACCATACAATGGCTCACAAATGTCTGTATTTCTATTTCCAGGATCTAAGTCTTTCTTTCTGGCCACCCCCCCAGGCATCTGGCACACACATGGTTCACAAGCATACATGTAGTCAACACATCCGTACACATAAAATAAAATAATATATAGTATTAAAAAACACAATAGAGCTGGGCATGGTGGTGAACGCCTTTAATCCCAGCACTCAGGAGGCAGAGGCAGGCTGATCTCTGAGAGTTAGAAGCCAGCCTGGTCTATCAGGACAGCCAGGGCTATAAAGAGAAACCACATCTTGAAAAACCAAAACCAAACCAAAACAAAAAAAAAACCCAAACAAACAAAAACCCGAAAAAAAGATGAAAAAAGATTAAATGTTGGAGAATCTTCTTTTGTTTTTGTTGTGGAGTATCCACCCTCCCCAACACCCCAGAAGATTGCTCAGACACAGATTTAAATCAATAGAAAGTCTTTATTAGCCTGCAGGTGTTTGGGATCCCAGTGTAGCCCCAAGCCTTTCTCAGACTGGAAAGAGGATCCTTAGTTGAGAATATACCTCTATCAGGTAGACAAGTCTGTAGGGTATTTTCTGATTAATAATTGATGAGGGGGGCCCAGTTCACTGTGGCAGGTGGTTAAAAGAAAGCAGGCTGAGCAAGCCATGGAAAGTAAGCCAGTAAGCGGCATTCTTCTATGGCCTGTACTTAATTTGTTGCCTGAGATACCCTCTGTCTTCCTTTTATAGTGGACTATAAATTGTAAGGTGATATAACCTTTTCCTCCCCAAATTGCTTTTGATTATGATGTTTTACCACAGTAGTAGAAGGCAAAAAGACAAATTGGTACTGTAAGGGTCTGAGAATCCCTGACGAAAGACCCCAGACTCAAATAGTATGCAAAATCAAAGAATGTTTATTATGCAGAAACTTCCAATATGCAGGGGTCACCAGCTATACAAAATGGCCACAGTGAACAAAGGCTTACAGGTCTGGGATGAGCTAATCTCTATTCTGATTGGGTAGCTAGCAAGCAACTTCTTGAGGCGCAAGCTGATTGGTCAGGGCCAGGTGGTCAGCCCCTCAAGCAACATTCTTTGGACTTTAAGCCTTTTAAGGTCACTTGGTGACTGGCTCAGACCTGTCTTGTGCTTTCCCAGGGCAGGAATACTTGTGGGTTGAGGTCATTCCCGCTTCACATCCTGTTTAATTTTAAACCAAATGGTCTGGCATTTTCTGATTGGCTGCCTGTAACCCGTGGTTTCTCTGAGAGGTCTTAATCATTCTCTGGAAACTGGAACTTTGACCAAAAGTGGAACCTAGTAAAATGGATCCTGCTTGTGTTTGGTGATTTGAGCCCTTAAGTACCAGAATTGTGAGTATCATGTGACAGATCGTACTATGTTGGTTTGGGAAGGAAGCTTAGAATTTTGAGCTGAAAAAGCCATTGAGTGCTCAAAGCTTAATGAACTATTGTGGGAAATTGGAATTTAAGAACAGACAAATACAGATGATAGTGTCCTGGTTTGTGAAATTTCAGAGGGAAGTTTGAAAACCCAGTTTAGGGCAGAGCAGAGTCTTGGTTGGCCACAAGCTATTGTCTTCTGGGTTGAGGAAACCTCTGAGATAAGGACAAGTCAATTCAGAAAACGCCTCTATAAAAATTAGCATTTTTAGAGCCAGGCGGTGGTGGCGCATGCCTTTAATCCCAGCACTTGGGAGGCAGAGGCAGGAGGATCTCTGTGAGTTCGAGGCCAGCCTGGTCTACAAAATGAGTCCAGGACACCCAGGGCTATTACACAGAGAAACCCTATCTTGGAAAACAAAACAAAACAAAAACAAACAACAACAAAAAAATAGCATTTTCTTCCTTAATAAGGGTCCAGCCTACTGTAGGTGGTACCATCACTGTGCAGGTGGTCATGGATTGTACAAATAAGCAGATTGCCAAGTGGTGGTGATCATGTGATGTCTAACAGTCTAAATAAAGAGATATAATAAGAAATAGCCAGGCAGCGATTGCTCTTGCCTTTAAATCCCAGCACCCAGGAGGCAGAGGCAGGCAGATCTTTGTGAGTACGAGTACAGCCTGGTGTACAGAATCCAGGAGAGTCAGGGCTACACAGAGAAACCCTGTCTTGAAAAACTTAAAGAGAGAGAGAGAGAGAAGCAGATCGAATGTTTGTTCAGTCCTTGTGGCTGCCTTGAATTCCAGTACTAGGAGGCAGAGGCAGACCAATTTTCATGAGTTTGAGACCAGCCTGGTCTATCTACATAGTGAGTTCCAGAACAACCAGGAATGCAAAGAAAGATCCTGTCTCAAAAAACAAAAACAAAATCCCCATAAACTGATGCTGTAGGATCACCTCAAGTTTGAGGCCTGCTTGGGGCTACATAGTAAATACCAGGCCATTCTTGGCTCAAGAGTGAGACCTTGTCTCAAAAAAATTAATGAAGAATAAAAAGCACACATTGCCAAATAAGATGGTGGACTAGAAACTACCTCCAAGTATTAAGAACAGCCAGTAAGGCTGGGAGTGGTGGCGCATGCCTTTAATCCCAGCACTCCCGAGGCAGAGGCAGGTGGACCGCTGAGTTCAAGGCTAGCCTGGTCTACAAAGTGAGTCCAGGACAGCCAGTGCTGTCCTGTTTTGAAAAACAAAGAACAAACAAAAAGAATCAATTAGTGCGTTTAGGAGGAGACAATTTCTTCCAATCTCCTACAAGTTATTAATGTCTATAACTTTATATTACTGAGCTATAATCAATGAGATGCTGAATATCCATTTCAGAGCAGGCAGTCATTCTGGAATTCAGTTTTTTTTTTATATCCTAGGCTGGGTGTGACCTGAGTAGAATTTAATACTCATCTAGAGAATATTATGAAGAATGTTACAATTTAAATTTATTTCAACTCAATCTCTTACTGTACTGCTATAGTTTAGTTTAGTAATAGCTTCATTAATAGAAAATCTAATTACATTTTCAAAGCCTTTAAAGTAGTTGGAGAAATAGCTCAGCCATTAAAAACACTTGCTGCTTTTGCAGAGGGTACCAGTTTGGTTCCCAGCACCCACACGATGGCCCCAATCATTTTTAACTTCAGTTCTAGGGGATCTAATGCTCTTTTTTGGCTCTTGCGGGCACCAGACATGCGTGTAGTATACATGCACACATGCAGATAAACACTGAAATCCACTAAATCAATAAATATTTTCGAGAAGCCCTTAAAAATACTTTAAAATATATTTATCTAATATGGGCCTGGAGGTATAGCTCAGTTGGTGGAGTACTTCCCTGAAATGCGTAAAGCTTTCGGTTCAATGGTCAGCAATGCATAAAACAGTAGTTGTAGGGTACTGCTGTTATCCTAGTGGTCTGGAAGCAAAAGGAGGAAGGTTAGAAGTTTAAGGTCATTCTTGGTTACTTAGTTTAAAATTGTCTTAATTAGTGTGGTGGTTTGAATAGGGTTGGCCTCTATAGACTCGTGTATTTGAATGCTTGGCCCATAGGGAGTGGCACTGTTAGGAGGTGTGGCCTTGTTGGAATAGGTGTGGCCTTGTTGGAAGAAGTGTGTCACTGTGGGCTTTGAGGCTATTTATGCTCAATCTCTGCCTGGTGTGGCACACAATCTCCTTCTGCTACCTGCCGATCAAGATGTAGAATTATTGGTACAGTGGTGGCAGCACCCTTTTTTTTTTTTTTGGTTTTTCGAGACAGGGTTTCTCTGTTTAACAGCTCTGGCTGTCCTGGACTCGCTTTGTAGACCAGGCTGGCCTCGAACTTGCAAAGATCCGCCTGCCTCTGCCTCCCAAGTGCTGGGATTAAAGGCGTGCGCCACCACCGCCCGGCTTTAAAATAGGAGCCCGGTATTTCTTTTTTTTTTTTTTTCTTTTTTTTGAGACAGGGTTTCTCTGTGTATCTCTGGCTGTCCTGGACTTGCTTTGTAGACCAGGCTGGCCTCGAACTCACAGTGATCCGCCTGCCTCTGCCTCCCGAGTGCTGGGACTAAAGGCGTGCGCCACCACACCCGGTGGCAGCACCCTTTTAATCCCAGCACTCAGGAGACAGAAGCAGGTGGATCTCTGTGAGTTTGAGGACCTCTACAGTGAGAGGTCCAGGACAGCTGGAGCTACACAGAGAAACCCTGTCTCAGAAAAGAAAAGATGTAAAACTCTCAGCTTCTCAATCACCATGTCTGCCTTCAGGCTGCCATGTTTCCTGACTTAATGATGAAGGACTGAATCTCTGAAACTGTAAAACAGCCCCAACGAAATGTTTTCCTTTATAAGGGTTGTCTTGGTCATGGTGTCTCTTCACAGCAGTAAAACCCTAACTAAGACAATTAGGATTTCCATTGTGATAAAAACCCATGACAAAAAGCAACTTGGGGAGGAAGGGGTTCGTTTCTCCTTACAACTTATTGTCATCTATCATTCAGGGAATTTAAGGCAGGAACTCGGGGTGGTACGTGATGCAGAAGCCTTGGAGGAGTTCTGTCTACTGACTTTCTCAGCTTGCTTTCTTAGAGAACCCAGGACCACCATCCCAGTGGTGGCACTACCTACAGTGAACAGAGCCTTCCTACATGAATTATCAATCAAGAAAATGCACCACAGGCTTGCCCACAGGCCAATCTAGTGGGGACATCTCACCTTAAATAAGGCTTCATGCTTTCTTCTCTGTGGGAGACCCCAGCCGTCTGCAGGCCAACTTACTTTTTTTGAATCAGGAACTCAGCTGGTCTGCCTCAGTCCTTAAAGCCAGGCACAATTTCTTTTAGGCCACTGTTCGGACAGATCAAACCCCTCTAGGCAAAAGCTGAGCCACAGGGTTTAGTCCTTGGCCTTTTGGTGTCTTGCTCAGGCTTTCTTTGCTCACCAGCTTCTTTTTGCTTTAGGGAGAGAGCTGGCCATCAATGGCCAGCCCTTTTTTCAGCAGGACTCTTGGAGCTCTCTAGCACCAGGGGCCTCTTCTCCTTCTGGGCTCCATGCACTGTCCTTAAATAGGAGGAACTTTGTTTCAGCTTAATTTGGGCTCTGCCCACTTAGCAGCTGAAAACAATGTCAGGCCAGATACTTCGTTTCTTCAAGTCTATTGAGTCTTTCCTGTTTTTCCTGACTTCAACCTTGTTTTTCAGTCTATTGAGTCTTTCCTGTTTTTCCTGACTTCAACCTTGTTTTTCAGTCTATTAAGTCTTTCCTGACTTCATGCTGATAATGCTCTTCAGGCCCCGAATTAAGAGACAGTATCAGAAACTCCTATATATTTTCTAAATCTAATTTATCTAACCCCTACAGGGACATTTTCTCAACTAAATTTTTCTCTTCCCAAATATGTCTAGGTTTGTTCTAAGGTGACAAAAGCCAACCAACACAAAGTTCAACCTGGGATACATGAGACCATATGTCAACACACACACACACACACACACACACACACACACAAACACGCACACACACACGCACACACACACCTCTGTTGTGAAATCCTGTCCTCTAGACATAACATGGTCATTTTTAACTCTCAGCAGCTATGATTTCTTGCATAAATCCTGTACAAGTCTGGTCCCATTAATGCTTCGTCATAGACAGAAAAGAGAGGCTCATGGAGTCCTTTCACTAGATGGTGTATGAGAAGTTAACTGGAATTTCCTTTTTTGCTGCTGTTATATTTTGGCAGGCATATGTGTATGTAGGTGGGTGTTCATGCATGCCATTGTGCATAGGTGGTGGTCAGAGGACCACTGGCTCTTAGAATCTTTTTGTCTCTTCTCCCACAAAGCTACCTGAGCCCTGAGTGAGGAGCTTGATGAAGAGATCCCATTTTAAGACTGAGTGTTCCATCAGGATATGATGGTGCAGATCTTGCAGATTTTTTTTGTTTTTTGTTTTTTCGAGACAAGGTTTTTCTGTGTAACAGCTCTGGCTGTCCTGGACTCGCTTTGTAGACCAGGCTGGCCTCGAACTCACAGAGATCCGCCTGCCTCTGCCTCCCGAGTGCTGGGATTAAAGGCGTGCGCCACCACGGGCCTGGCTTTACCATGCTGTTTTTTTATACTATAGATCTGTAGTACAATTTGAGATTGGGATGGTGATACCTCATGTAGTTGTTTATTATTCAATATTGTTTTAGATATCCTAGGTTTGGTTTTGTTTGCATGTGTGTGTGTGTGCGTGTGTGTGTGTGTGTGTGTGTGTGTGTGTGTGTGTGTGTTTCCATATGAAGCTGAAAATTGTCCTTTTCAGATCTGTGAAGAATTGTGTTGAGATTTTGATGGGGTGGGAAGGGGGCATAAGCAAGAGAGAGTACAAATTACATCTGTGCTAAAAAGCCCTTCCTGGGGTTCCAAACTTGGCACCTATAGAGGGAATGGGACAGTGAGGAGGGACAAGGTAGAAGTGATAGTAGATATCCTTCAGGACTTGTAACCGAAGTTTTTAATTATTATTTAACACTTATTTATTTATTACTATATTCACTTATAACAAATAACAATTATTTCTTAACTATTAATCCTACACATTCCTACAACCCCTTTAACCTATCCACTAAACCTATTGATAACTATTTTTCTAACCTTTTAGAAGGACACAGTCTCTGGGGCAGGTCCTCAGTTGTCAGGAACACAGTCTTTGTTGAAGATTCTTTTTTTTTTTTTGGTTTTTCGAGACAGGGTTTCTCTGAATATCTCTGGCTGTCCTGGACTCGCTTTGTAGACCAGGCTGGCCTCGAACTCACAAAGATCCGCCTGCCTCTGCCTCCCAAGTGCTGGGATTAAAGGCGTGCGCCACCACCGCCCGGCTGTTGTAGATTCTTTAACGCACTTAGCAGTCCTTTTTCTGGATCTCTCAGATGTTGATTCCTCAGGGTAAGTTGGTTATTGCAGTCTCACCTTAAATAAGGCTTGAGGCTTTTTTCTCTCTGGGAGACCCCAGCCCCTTCGCATCAGCAACTCTGCCGCTCTACTTCAGAGTCCTTAAAGCCAGGTACAGTTTCCTTTAGGCCACTGTTCAGACAGATCAAACCCCTCCAGGCAAAAGCTGAGCCACAGGGTTTAGTCCTTGGCCTTTTGCTGTCTTGCTCAGGCTTTCTTTGCTCATCAGCTTATTTATGTCTCAGAGAGATCTGGCCATGAAATGATGGCCAGCACTTTTTTCAGCAGAACTCTCAGAGCTCTCTAGCATCAGGGGCCTCTTCTCTTTTTTATGGGGTTCTATGCACTGTCCTTAAATAGGAGGAACTCTGTTTCAGCTTAATTTGGGCTCTGCCCACTTAGCAGCTGAAAACAATGTCAGGCCAGATACTTTGTTTCTTTTTTTTTTTAATTTATTTTTATTATGTATACAGTGTTCTGTCTGCTTGTATGCCTGCAGGCCAGAAGAGGGCACCAGATCTCATTATGGATGGTTGTGAACCACCATGTGGTTGCTGGAAATTGAACTCACGACCTCTGGAAGAGCAGCCACTGCTCTTAACCTCTGAGCCATCTCTCCAGCCCGATACTTTGTTTCTTAAGTCCATTAAGTCTTTCCTGTTTTCCTGACTTCAACCTTGTTTTGTCAGTCCATTAAGTCTTTCCTGTTTTTCCTGACTTCAACCTTGTTTTTCCACAAGCTGAGAAGCTAATCACTCACAGCCAAGTTGATCTTCATTCCCCGAATTAAGAGACTGTATCAGGCCAGGTGGTGGTGGCGCACGCCTTTAATCCCAGCACTTGGGAGGCAGAGGCAGGTGGATCTCTGTGAGTTCGAGACCAGCCTGGTCTACAAAGCGAGTCCCGGTCAGGGCTACATAGAGAAACCCTATCTCGAAAAACCAAAAAAAAAAAAAAAAGAGACTGTATCAGAAACCCCTATATATTTTCTAAATCTAATTTAATTATTCTAACTCCCTACAAGGACTGGCTTTAATCCAAAGGAAGGGACAATGCACAACACAGTATGCAGATGGAGGCCTTAAATATGGCCCAGCACAGGAGAAGTCAGTAGTTGCCGAGTAGAGGGACACTCCTTTAATCCCAGCACTTGAGAAGCAGAGGCAAGCAGATCTCTGCATTGGAGGTCAACCTGGTTTACAGAGTGAGTTCCAGGACAGCCAGGGCTACAAAGAACAACCTGCAAAGAGGGAGTGGGATGGAAAGAAGGAAGAAAGAGAGAGAATTCAATAATCAAGGTATTTTCTGTCTCTTGACCACTTGGTTTGGGAAAGGCTATTTAAACTTTGTTTGGAATGTGTGTGTGTGTGTGTGTGTGTGTGTGTGTGTATGAGAGAGGAGAGAGAGAGAGAGGAAGAAAACTGGGAATGATGTGGCTCTTTGAAACCTCAAAGCCCCCCTAGACACCTCCTTCAATAAGGCCACACCTCCTAATCTCTCTCAAGCAATTCCACCAACCAAGCTTTCAAATATATGAGCTTCTATTTTAAAATATTTTTATTTTTTATTTTTTATTTTTTTTGGTTTTTCGAGACAGGGTTTCTCTGTGTATCCTTGGCTGTCCTGGACTCGCTTTGTAGACCAGGCTGGCCTCGAACTCACAGAGATCCGCCTGCCTCTGCCTCCCGAGTGCTGGGATTAAAGGCGTGCGCCACCACACCCGGCTTAAAAATATTTTTATTTTTTTCTTTGAAAAAATTCACATATGCACATAAAGTATTTTGATCATACACACTCCCTGCTACTGCTCTAATTTCTCTTTTTTGATGTAATGTTTCTTTTTTCTTGAGTAAAATTAATTTGCTAGCAATCTATTTGATATCAGAAACATTGGCTCCTGAAATTTAAACTAGCTCTTACATTCTCAAAGTGACTTTCTGTGTGTTCTTCAGTAGCCACTGTCCCTCCATCAGTCAATGCAAACTCCAGTTTCCCTTCTGCCATTGCCATCTGACAAGAGGCTACTAAAGCCTGTTGCTCCCTGGCACACAGCAGCTCCCTAAGTTCTGCTCTTGCCCCCATCCCAACAAAATTGCCGAGCTATATGCTTAAATTTTATATAATATTGTCTCACTTTTTCCTTAAAGCGTGTACTTATGAGTTTTCCATGCACCACAGGAAAATTCTGACTCTGTGGCAGGACTTGGAAGGCCCCCAGAGTCTACAGATATGGGTATTTCTGAGCCTCACAGGACCTTCTTCTCTGTGAACATTCCTCCATTTCCCAGGAGAACTTGTGGTTTCTTGCTGTTCAGGCTGATGCTTTGGTAAATCTGCTGTGATCATCATCATGGGTCTCCTTTTTAAAAAGGTTTTTGTTTGTGTGTCTTTCTGTGTATGTCTGTGTGTGTGTGTGAGCGCAAGTGAGTGCAGGTGCCTGTGGAGTCCAGAAGAGGGTGCTGAATCTTCTGGACCTGGAGTTACAGGCAGTTGTGGGCCACCCACATGGAGGCTGAGAACTAAACTATTTGGTCCTCTACAAGAGCAGTACATGCTCTTAACCACTGAGAAATCTATTTAGCTCCAGGTCTCCACTGTTATTCTCTATAATAGAGCTCCATTCATTAAGTCCCCACTCCATTTGGCATTCACCTGCAGTTATTTTATCCACTTTGATGGTTCTTTGTGTGTAGTGTGGTATTCCTTGTGGGAGTGTGCATATGAGTGTAGAGACCAGAGGTAGACATCAAGTGTCTGGTCCCTATTGCTCTCCAGCCTTATTTTTTGAGACAGTCTCTTACTGAACCTGGAACTCATGATTTGGCTACATTGACCAGCCAATGAACTTCAGGGATCTTATGATTTTGCTCCTATGGCTCTGCGGCTACAGAATCTAAACTCACATTGCCATTCCTGAACAGTAGGTGTTTTTAACTTAATGAGACATCTTTCACCAGGGATTTGTTTCTTTTCTTTTTAATTTTTGAAATTATTATTGTGTATATGTATGATGTGTGTTGGGGGTACTCCACTGCACATATTTGGAGGACAACTTTGAAGAACTGGTTCTTTCCTTCCACTCACGTGGGTCCTGGGAGGCAAAGCCAGGAAGTCAGTCTGGCTCAGCCAGCTCTTTATCAGCTGAGCCATATCTTACAAGTCCCCCATTTTTCTTGTTTTGGGGGCAAGGTCTTACTCTAGCCCAGACTGGGCTGGGACTCATTCTGTAGTTCAGGCTGGCCACAAACTCAGAGTGAGTTTGACTTCCTTGACTCCTGAGTGCAGGAATTACAGATGTGATCCTCCACACCCAGCCAAAGAGTTTATTTTCTTTCTATTCATTGGTTGTGTGTGGTGCTAGGGATTGAACCTTAGGTTTTGCATAGGCAAATACTCTACCAAAGAGTTACATTCCTAGACCTTGGGGATTTTCTGTTTATTGGAGTTTTCTAGTCTAATAAATTCCATGATACAAGGGGTCACATATATGTTACTTACTGTTCTATGCTTAACAGTCATGAATCTAAAATAACATAGACTTTCAATACTATTAGAATGAATAGACAACAAAGCTCTGCATAAAAATTCTACGCTGTCTTTTGGGATGAAGAGATGTCTCAGTTGTTAAGATCACTGGCTGCTCTTGCAGAGGACACAGGTTCAGTTCCCAGCACCCACCCACATGGTAACTCACAACCATCTGTAACTCCAGTTTCAGGATACCTGACTGACACCTTCTTTTGATCTTCATAAGTACCAGCCATGCACAGGATACACTTACATTCGTATAGGTAAATTACTCATTCACACAAAACAAAATAGATAAATCTAAAAAAATAAATATAAAAATTTTAGCCAGGCAGTGGCGGTGCAAGCCTTTAATCTCAACACTTGGGAGGCAAATGCAGGTGGATGGATGTCTGTTAGTTTGAGGCTAGTCTGACCTACAGAGCAAGGGGCAGGACAGCCAGGGATACACAAAGAAACCCTGTCTCCAAACAACAAAACAACAAAATTCTAAATTGTATTAATAACAATGAATAAGTAAGTGTTAGTATCATGGCACCACATTTAGAGAATGGTGATTAGGGGTGGGAGGTGAAAATTTGCAATCCTTGGCAAAAGTTTCAGGCCAGCATGGGATAAATAGCTGCAGCACAGGTTCCTAACTACAGATGCAGTTCGTCAACAGCATTTCCCATAGACCCATTTATTTATTTGTGGTAGAAGTTAGGCCTATTAGTGAATTAGTAGGCAGTTTAGATTAGCATCTGGTAGCACATAAGGAGGAGCTTGACATTCCTTTAACCTGCTGAAATGGACAGAGCCAAGTTGTGGCTGGACGATATGCCCTGTTGAAGGGGCGTGGCTAAGAAACTTTGCAAGCCTGAAGGTGGTGGTTGTCGCAAGAAACCATGGGACTGCTGGACATTGCGAGAAATCTCGTGGACCCTCCAGACCACGAAGGATCTTGAGATAATGATTTATATATATGTATATATGCCAGAGAACTCCACATGGTCTCTCTCTTCTTCCTGCCCTCACAGACTGAGAAGTCATGCTGGAGAAGTGCGTAGCAAGTTATGCCATTTAATTTAGACTTCCATAGCCCAAGGCAAAGGCATGGCATAAAACCTGCTGAGAGAGAGTTCCTTGAAGGAGGTTGTTTTAGGGCCCCAGAACTCCAAAAAAGTGAGCTAAGCAAGTTAAGTTAGGAAGCTGCTTGGAGAGGCTTTCAGTTGTGGGGTTTGCCCTGGCCAAGGAGACCGTGGAGGCTGTGGAAAAGGCCGGACTCAGTTGTGGAAAAGGCCGGACTCAGTTTGGAGGCTGGAACCAATTGACTTTATAAATTTGGTGGCTGAAATAAATTGGTATTGCGAACTGGCTAAGTAAGGCCCAATGGACTTTAAGCTTAAAAGATACTACCTGGTGGGACTGTTGTAAACCAAGACACCCTGCACAGACCTATACAGTAAGAATATTAATATCCTTTTTAAAAAGTTAAAATAGTGTTAGTTAAGTGTTTTTAGATAGGTATTAGAGTGTTCTTAGATATTAGGTGTTCTTAGATTATAGGTTTTAGGTTATAGGATTTAGGTACTTCATAGGTGTTTCTTAAGTATTAATAACTATAAATGTTTATAAATAAAATATTATGTTACAATTTATTTGTTTGTTTATTTATTTGGTTTTTGTGAGATAGGGTTTATCTGTTTAACAGAGCCCTGGCTGTCCTGGACTCGCTTTGTAGAACAGGCTGGACTTGAACTCAGAGATTTGCCTGCTTCTGCCTCCTGAGTGCTGGGAATAAAGGAATGTTCTACCATGCCCAGTCGACCCACTTATTTTATGTCACCACATAATCAATAAAAGTAAAAGTGTATGTATGTTTTCCTCTCCCTGCCTGCTCTGAGGTGCTGTTTGTGTTGAATGCCACTTTCTCATGTGTGTGTCCTTAGAGCGTATTTCTTTTTCTTTTTCTTTTTTTTTTTTTTGTTTTTTTGAGACAGGGTTTCTCTGTATAACAGCCCTGGCTGTCCTGGAGGTTCTCGATTTGTAGACCAGGCTGGCCTGGAAATCAAGGAGATCCTCCTGCCACCTCTGCATCCTGAGTGGTGGGATTAAAGGTGTGGGCCACCATGCCCAGTTCAGATCGTATTTCTTACCAGTCTTTCAGAGGCTGAAGTTTGCCTGGGTATGGTGCATTTAGTAATTACATCTCACTTGCCTTCTCATATACTTCTTCTTATGGTCTTTTTTACCTGTCTATTTCAGTTTCCTATTGCCGTGATAGATAACAACAGACCAGAAGCAATGTGGGGAGGAAAGGGTTTATTTCATCTTACACTTTACAGTCCTTCATTGGGGAAGTCAGGTCTGGAACCTGGAAGCAGTAATTGAAGCAAGGATCTCGAGGTATTTTGTTTACTGACTTGCGCAGACCACCCACAATGGGCTGGACAAATGTCCACATCAATCATTAAGAAAGTGCCATACAGGCTAGTCGATGGAGACAAACAAAACAAAAAACTCAACCAGGATACTATCCATCAGGAACAAAATGAGGATGATTACTTTTCTCTGGGATAATTTTTATTTTCCTAGACATCACCAGTTCTTCACAGAGTCGCTTCACCTTCTTCCATGCTCATTAATGTCACCACTATGAAATGCCTGTGGCAGCTGGTTGTATAAAGAAGGTTCACAGGCTGAAAGGCTAAATGTGCTGCAGACTTTATTTTGTTCAGTTTTGTTTTCCTGACACAGGGTTGTGCTGAGGACTTTAACAGAGTCCACAGTGGATGTTGAAGCATGGGCTTAAAGAAGAAACCACATGGGCTGGAGAGATGGCTCAGTGGTTAAGAGCACTGGCTGCTCTTCCAAAGGACCCAGGTTCAAATCCCAGCACCCACATGGCAGTTCACAGCTGTTTGTAATTACCAGGCATGGTGGCACACGCCTTTAATCCCAGTGCTTGGGAGGCAGAGGCACTCAGATCTCTGAGTTCAAGGCCAGCCTGGTCTACAAAGTGACTCCAGGACTGCCAAGCAAAGTGAGTCCAGGACAGCCAAGGATACACAGAGAAACCCTGTCTTGAAAAACCAAAACTAAACAAATAAAAAAAGAAAGGATGGAACCATACTAAAACAAAAAGCCTGAGAGAGACCTGGGTGGGAGGTGATGTTGGGTTCTCTTTGACCTTCACTGGCAGCAGAAAGACAATCCACAGGAGATAAGAGGGCTGGTCAGCACAACCAGATTCAGTAGCTGGTGTTGGTTCAAACTACAGGAGTTTGAATCCCAGCGGTTTATCTTAGACACACACACACACACACACACACACACACACACACACACACACACACGTATTTGTTGTTTTTTTTTTTTGAGACAGGGTTTTTCTGTGTATCAGGAGACAGGGTTTTTCTGTGTATCAGTCCTGGCTGTCCTGGACTCGAACTCACAGAGATCTGCCCGCCTCTGTCTCCCAAGGGCTGGGATTAAAGGCATGCGCCACCACACCCAGCTTTTTTAGACATATTTAAGAAAGACACATTATCCAGTGCTTGGAAATCTTCAGCCACACAGACTGTACAAAGGTTGCCAGGCTAGAAAGCAGGCCCACTACAGCCACAGTCTTCTGGGTGGAAAACAGGTTTTGGATTCCTTTCCTTGGAGGAATAACTCTGTGTACTTAACATTCCAGGTCCCTGCACCACATGTCTATGAGCACAAAGACCTCCATGTCCCTTGTAAGGTGGGAACCCCAAAACTCTCCTTGGTACTTCTCAAGTGTGGGAGGATCTGCCAGGCCCACCTCATGGAGGTTCCCTATCATCTCAATGCAGCCGTCCAGGGACAAAACCTCCAGAGTATACACCTGGAGGGAGATATCACATCCAAGCCACAGCACCATCTCATAAAGAAAATAGGCAGTGCAGTTCCTCTGGAGTGGTATAAATGGAAAAATGGTTACATCTAACATTTACATTAAAAACAACAATAGCTAGGCATTGTGGCACAGTGCCTTCAATCCCAGCACAGCCTGGGCTGTTATATAGAGAAGTCCTGTCTCTAAAAAATCAGAAAGAAAGAAAGGAAGGAAGGAAGAAAAGAAACAAAAGAAAGAAGGGAAGAAAGAGGGAAAGAAAACAATAATAAGATACAATGATATATCTGGATGAAGAGAAGCCAAAATGCGGAAAGTCCTGAAAGCTGAGGAGAGCAGAAGGAGCTCTTATTGTCAGTATCTATTCTTCAGGAATGTGGATGATGTGGAGGTTGTCCAAGTGTAGGGTGTGTCTTAGTGTTTTCATTGCTATGAGACATGATGACCATGGCAACTCTTTTGTTTTTTGTTTTTGTTTTTTTTTTTTGAGACAGGGTTTCACTGTGTAGCCCTGGCTATCCTAGAACTTGCTCTGTAGAGCAGGACAGCCTTGAACTCACAGAGATTGGCCTGCCTCTGCCTCCCAAGTGCTGGGACTGAGGGTGTGCACCACCATCGCTCAGCTATGACATCCCAGGCAGATATGGTGTTGGAGAAGGAGAGTTCTACATCTTGATCTGCAGGCAGCAGCAGGAGACTTTAAGCCACACTGGGTGGGGTTTGAGCATATATAACCTCAAAGTCCACTCCCCACAGTGACAAGCTTTCTCCAACAAGGCCACATCTCGCCATAGTGCCACTCCCTATAGCTAAGCATTCAAACACCAGTCTATGGTGGCCATTCCTATTCAAACCGTCCCAGAGTGGATGGCCCATAGGAAGTCCCTCTTTTTAACTTCATCTTATTGTTCAAGAAATGTAACCGAAATCATGTGTGAATGCCAGCTTTATTGGTTGTGTTTCCATTCTACTTTTGAGTTTTCTTATATGTGTCTCTCTTTTTGTGTCTATTATTTCTTCTGAAAGTCATTGAGTTAATATTTATAGCTTGAGAAGTAGGGAAAGTATTTTGTGACAGGGATAGGCTAATTCAAACTGTTAGACCTGCTTAATTTTAGGGTTATTTTGTTTAAGAAGAGGTATCCAATGCAGAAATTCAATAATTAGTAGTTGACAATATAAGGGAAGATCCTAGTGCCTCTGCCTCCCAAATGCTAGGACTAAAGGTGTTCGCCACCATCTCCAGTCCACAGCAACTCTTATAAAGGAAAACATTTAATTGGAGCTGGCTTAAGTTCAGAGGTTTAGTCCATTATTGTCCTAGTGGTAAGCATGGCCATGTGCAGACTGACATGGTGCTGGAGAGGTAGCTGAGAGTTCTACATCTAGATCTGCAGACAGCAGGAAGAGACAGTGAGCCACTGTGTCTGGCCTGAGCTAGTGAAACCTCATAGCCTACCCCCAGTGACATATATCCTTCAACAGGGTCAATCTATTCCAACAAGATCATACTTCCTAAAATGACGCTCCTTATGGGCCTACCGGCTATTTGCATTCAAACTGCCATATTCCACTCCTTGGCCCCCCCATAGGCTTATAGCCATATCATAGTCGAACTTCAAAAGTCTCCATGGTCTATCACACTATCAGCACTGCTTAGAAGTTCAAAGTTCAAGTAGGGTGTGGTTGCACACGCCTTTAATCCCAGCATTTGGGAGGCAGAGGCAGGCGGATCTTTGAGAGTTCAAGGCTAGCCTGGTCTAAAAATTGAGGCTGTTTCAGATTGTCCACAGCAGCTAATTATGATTTGTCTCATGCTCTGGCAGGTACGAGATTTTTGCCAGCTGAAGATAGTTTACATTTGGGATTCTGGGGACTCTTCAGAGGGTATATAAATCCCAGAGCCCTGAGAGGTGCAGTGGCTGCTTCTCCCCCTGTTCCTGCTGGTGTGGCTGGTTGCTCTTTGCTGCTGCTGCTGTTTGTTGCTGGATTGCTGACTGAAGATATCCTGACAATGAAGATCAAATTTGCCCCCAGGAATTCAACACCCCTATTCAGCATGAAGTAATCTAATGATACTGATGCCCCCATTACCCTCTAACCTTCTTTCTCTCCAAACTAGTGTTGGGAGTTGGAAGGGATGGGGTGGTGTAGAGAGGTAGGAAAAACAACCCAATAAAGTAGCCAAAAGTGATCTTTTTTTTCCCCATACAGGATTTCTCTGTGTAATAACCCTGCCTGTCCTGGACTCACTTTGTAGGCCAGGGTGGCCTTGAACTCACAGAGATCTGCATTCCTCTGCCTCCCAAGTGCTGGGATTAAAGGCATTCGCCACCATGCCTGGTTTAAAGTAATCTCTTAACTGTAATCCCCTATAATATCAAAATCAAAAAATCAAGATCACATACTTCCAACATATAGTGGTACAGGATATACAATACCATTCCAAAAAGGAGGAAAGGGAGCATAGTGACAAAATAATGGGCAAAAACAAGACCAAAAACCAGTAGGACAAATTCCGAACTCTGCATTTCCATGTCTGTTGTCATAGTGCTCTCCTGATCTCCAACTCTTCAGTTTTGTTGAATGCAACATACTTCTTTCTCTTAGACTACTTATACTTCCTGTTAGCAGCTTTTCTCAGCAGGTATCCCACAACTCTGGCATTTCTAGCATCTTGGGGTCTCCTAGGCAATCCAGGCTTACCTTCAGAACTTCACCCAATGGCCTCTGCCTCATGCCTGGCCTCAGTGACTTTTCTTAGTCAGAAAGATCCCAAACCCCACTTCTATCCCTGACTCGAAAGCCAGAGCCGTGTGGCTAAAGCTGCCACGTTCTGCTGCATTGTTCAACACATCTTCACCAGCTTTCAGATTTTGATGGCTTCCTTCACTGCCTAAGCTTGGCTGTCCTGGAACTTGCTTTGTAGACCAAGCTGGTCTCCAACTCAGAGACCAGCCTGCCTCTGCCTCTGGAGTGCTGGGATTAAAGGTGTCTGTCATTCAGAACATAGAGGTAGCACAATTAGGTGTTCAAAGTAATCCTCTATTACATAATGAGCTCAAGGGTAGGCTAGCTACATCAGACTCAGTTTCAGAGAGAGGGAGAGAGAACAACATTCAAGCTCAAATTGAATTGCTATTGAGACAACACTAAGAGTAGTTTAGATTTAGATCCTGAGGATCCCCCCCCCTTACATGTTGATTAGATTAGTGCCCTTTTGGCAGTAATGAGCTCCTTATCTAGGACCTTATCTAGTTTGATCTGTTTGCAATCATCATCTTAATTCCATATGAGTCTAGTGTTGGTGGTAGCTATACCAACATAGCCCCTACAAACTACCATACATACTTTTTCCTCCCAGGCAAGATGGCAGAGTCCTGTAAGCCTAGCTCTTTTCTCTTAGTAATAGGGACTCCCTATGTATCCCAGATTGGTCTTAAACTTACAACTCTTGTTCTAGTTTGCTTTGTATAGCTGTAATATTGTGACCAAAATCAATTGGGTGAGGAAAGGGTTTACTTGGCTTACACATCCCATTCACAGTCCATCATGTAGCGAAGCCAGGGCAAGAACTCAAGCCTGGAACCTGGAGCTGAAAGAGAGGCCACAGAGGAACCATACTTATTGATGTGATTCTCCTGGCTTGCTCAGACAGCTCTCTTACACAACCCTGAACTATGTGTCCAGAGGGGGCCTGACTGAATGCTCAGCCAGGAAGTCGGACAAGAACAGCAAGTGAGTTCCTGCTAAAAAGTTTCAAGGCCTCACCTCAGTCACACACTCTTTTTTTTTTTTTTTTTTTGGTTTTTCGAGACAGAGTTTCTCTGTGTAACAGCTCTGGCTGTCCTGGTCTTACTTTTGTAGACCAGGCTGGCCTCGAACTCACAGAGATCCGCCTGCCTCTGCCTCCCAAGTGCTGGAATTAAAGGCATGTGCCACCACTGCCCAGCTAGTCACACACTCTTATAGCTAGGGACTCATGGGCCATGCTAGCCCATGTTCAAACACACAATCCTATGGGAGTATTTCTCATTCAGCAAACAACATCCACCTAATCTAGAAAAAAGCTTCCAATGCCAGCCAGTTCTCATTTCCTTCCCATATCCACCTCTTTGGCTCTTTGGTTCACTACATGTATAGCCTAGTTTTTTTTTTTTTTTTGCATGAAAATCATTCATATTGCCATCCCCTTCCTTCCTACCTGGTTGTCACCTGGATGCAGTTTGTTTCCTATGCCTGGTTACCTGGTTGTTATCTGGAGATGGTCTTTCTTACAAAAACCCTGCCTTTGAAGCAGACCAACGTCATAATTAGGCTCTGAGAGCTCTGTGATCATGGTCATGCTGGCCATAGCCAGTTTTGGGGTGTGTGTTCAATAAACCATCAATGTCTGACTGAGTCTGGTGACTGAGTGGCTTGTGCGGTTATTCTTGGACTCCAACAAAAACAGAAAACTCAAAGTGTATAGTTAAATGGTTTTCAGTTCTAAGTTGAATAGCTACCACTTCAATTGATTTTAGAACATTTCAATCTTTTCACAAAAATGCCATATTTTCCTCAATCAAGTCACTTCCCAACTTCTTCTCTGTTTTTTATTGAGCTTCCTTGGCCCAACCCCCTTCTGTGACATGCATCCCACTTTCCCAGCTTTGAGGAAGAGCTAAATAATTTAATATCTCTCTGTATTCACCTATTTGGGACATTTCACAGAAATGAAATTGTGTAATATGTAGTCTTTTGGGTGTGGTTTATTTCACTTAGGATAATCTATTGAAGGGTTGTCCACACATTTATCTGAACTTTGTTTATCTTTATGGTTGAGTAATATTCAATTGTATGGCTATTGCATGTTTTATTCACTCACCAGTCGATGTACATTCTGTTTTTTAATAACTTTTTGAAATTATGAATAATACTGTTATGATCAGTCAGATTCTTTTTCTTTGTTTTTGTTTTTTTGAAACAGGGTTTTTCTGTGTAACATCCGTGGCTGTCCTGGACTTGCTTTGTAGACCAGGCTAGCCTTGAACTCACAGAGATCCACCTGCCTCTGCCTGCCAAGTGCTGGTATTAAAGGGGTGAGCTCCCACACCCAGCCCAGATACTTTTTCTTTAAGAAATCATTTATTGGGCTGGAGAGATGGCTCAGAGGTTAAGAACACTGGCTGTTCTTCCAAAGGTCCTGAGTTCAATTCCCAGCAACCACATGGTGGCTCACAACCATCTACAATGAGATCTGGTGCCCTCTTCTGGAGTGAATGCGTACATGCAGGCAGAACAATGTATACACAATAAATAAATAATCTTTAAAAAAAAAAAAAAAAAAGAAATCATTTATTGAGCCAGGCGTGGTTGGCGCACGCCTTTAATCCCAGCACTTGGGAGGCAGAGGCAGGCAGATCTCTGTGAGTTTGAGGCCAGCCTGGTCTACAAAGCAAGTCCAGGACAGCCAGGGCTGTTACACAGAAACACCCTGTCTCGAAAAACCAAAAAAAAAGAAAAAAGAAATTATTTATTGTGTGGGTCACATGCAGAGGTTTGAAGGTAACTTTAGAGAATAAGTTCAATTCTTCCATCTTATGGCTTCAAGGGGCAAGACTTCAAGTCTCTGGGCTTTTTGTGTCAAGTGCCTTTATTCTCTGAGCTATCTCAGCAGGCCTCTTTTAAAAGATTTATTTCCTTTTGTCTTACGGATGTGAGTGTTTAGCTGCACCCATGTACACTATATGCCTCTATGTTCACTCCATGTGTTCACTTCAGCCTGGTGCATGGAGAGGCCAGAGAGGGTGTTCGATCCCCTGAGTTGGAGTTGCAGAGAGTTATGAGAAGGGAACTGAATCCAAGTTGCATTATCTACTTTTCTGTTGCTTTGATAAAACACCATGGGCAGAAGCAATTCATAGAAGGAAGAGTTTATTTGAGATTACCATTCCAGAGAGTTAAATGACCATGATGGCATGGCAGGGAGCTGAGAGTTTGCAACTTCAGCTGCAAGCAAAAGCAGAGAGAGTAAAGTGGGAGCGGGGCAAGAGCTCATGCTCTCAAACCCCACCCCAGTGAAGTGTTCTCTCCAGCAAGGCCACGCCTCCTAAGTTTCCCCACACAGTGCCACCTGCTGGATTTCAGACCGGAGACAAGTGACTAAGGTGCCTATTTAATATATAAAAGAGGACCTGGCCTACAGGTTCTCCCAGCATTCCTCAGTCCCTACCTGTTACAGGGCCTGGCTGGTATACCCTGCCTTCTATTGTGAACTTTCCACCCCAGGTGCTGGGCTTCCCCTCCTCCAGAGGCTCTTCCCTATATAATCCATTTTGGTCACTTTCTCTCTACATCTCCCTCCCAGAACACAGCTAAATTATGTTTTGGGTTGACATACTTAAATTAACAAGAACCATTAGTCAAAAGCATAACTACAGAAGCCAAAAAATAAGGTTAGTACACTCAGGAGACTCCCAGAACTATGGACTTTGGTGAATTGGGTCTTTGTTTTGGTTTTCGGCAGGTGGTACTGTCTATGTTCTAAGTCTTACAGCCTGAATGGTACTTTTATCATGGAGTCAGTTATGCTAGGGTTTTGGGGCCTGTTGCAATTATTTTTTTTTTTTTGAGACCGTGTTTCTCTGTGTATCCATGGCTATCCTGGACTCATTTTGTAGACCAGGCTCACCTTGAACTCACAGAGATCTGCCTGCCTCTATCTCCCAAGCGCTGGGATTAAAGGTGGGTGCCACCATGCCTGGCCAAATGGTTATTTTAAAAAGAACTTTCAAACAAAATTGAGTATAATTTGTGTTTAAGTTATCATGTATGAAATCTTCCCCCCTAGCATTGTGGAATGATGTCCTCCTGGCATGACTTAGTCCTTGCACTCTACTCAGTGGCTGTTATTACTTATGCAAGGCCTGTGCAAGATTTGGCCCATTACTGTTTATCATATTGGTGGTAAGGGGTTCATAATCTCCTACCCTTCTAGCTGTATAGGCAGTTAACAGTTGGTGGGGGAGGGGTTCATGAGGCCCTGTGCCTTCCTAAGAATAAATAGATAGATAATAGTTGTTGGGGGAGGGGCTCCAGAGATGCTGCCCTCCAGGATGATCTCCATTGTTAACAGTTTCTGGAAAGACTTTTCTTCAATGTAAAACGTTGCCTAGGTTTTTGTAAGTAGTCATCATTAAATCCATCCATTCACAAAGTTCTACTTGTATAGGGTTTTTTTTTTTTTTTTTTTTTTTTTCCCTACCTGGGGTGAATGGGTACTTGTTCTTTTCCCTAGGAAAAGTCCACATCACATGTAATTCAATCAAAATTCTTATAATTGGCTGGGTATGGTGGTACATGCATTTAAGCTTAGCATTCTGCAGGCTGAGAGATAGGAGAATCTCTGTGAGTTCCAGGGCAGCATGGTCTACATATTTTCAGGCCAGTTGTGCTACACAGTGAGAGTTTGTCTTAAAACAAAATGAAACAAAATTCTGATAAGTTTTATGGAAAAAAATGATGAACAAAGTATTGTATCTAATCTTCCACTTTTTTGTTTGTTTTATTTTTCAAGACACGATTTCTTTGTGTAACAGAGGCCTGGCTGTCCCAGACTCACTTTGTAGAACAGGCTGGCCTGGAACTCACAGAGATCTGCCTGCCTCTGCCTCCTGAGTGCTGGGATTAGAGATGTGTGCCACCATGCCCAGCTCTTCCACACATTTTAATTTTTAAAATTATATTAGAGTGTTTGTGTGTACAGACAGATGTTTATGCAGTTGCACATGTTTATAATCCTTGAATTTAGGAGGTATAGGTACGATCAAGAGTCCAAAGTCATCCTCAGCTACAATGTAACTTTGAGGCTAGCCTTGAGTACAGCCGACATTTTAGCAGGGCTTGGTGGCACATGTTTATCTCAGAATATGGGAGGTAGAGGCAGAAGGACCAGGAATTCATGGTCTTCTTTGGGTATATATATTGAGTTCTAGGTCATCCTGGAGTGTAAGGACCTGTTTCAACTAACCAAACATTGAATGTTTTCCAGGAAGGGTGATGTATACCTGCTTTCTACCACATGGGTTCCAGAGATTGAGTTCAGGTTGTCACTATAGAATTGTGAAGTATAAAACAGCAATAACATCAGGGAATTGATAGCAGTGTAAAGCTGTTCCCATGTGAACAGCTTGTGGCAAACCAATCAATCAGCTTACCACATAAACACTTTTAACAAACTCAGTGAGTTGTCTTAGAATATGACCCTAATGTCTTCATCGCATCCCTCCCTCAGGGATCAGGGATGTATTCAGTGGAAGAGGACAAACTGTATGAGCCAGAGGTGGTGGATGACTGGAAGGAAACAACAGGACTGATACACTTAAGACTTCTCAGAGGCTGGGACAGAATTCACAGGACCTGCTTGGGGTTCAAGTTCTAGCACTGTGAAGGGGAAGTGGACCCTAACTCTAGCCACTCCTAGTCAAGAAGCTATTTGCAACAAGTATCTGCTGGCAAACAAACTCAGTTTTTCCCAAGGGAGTGTCATTGAGTATATCCAACCACCCTTCAGGGCATGCCAGGTCCCCATGAGTAGTTGGCTAACACAAATGAACTCCATACTCTTTTATGTGAACTTTTTGTTTTGTTTTGGCATTATTTGGTTTTTCGAGTCAGGGTTTGTGTAACAGCCCTGGACGTCCTGGAGTTCATTCTGTAGACCAGGTTGGCCCTGAACTTGGAGATCCACCTGTCTATGCCTCCCAAGTACTGGGATTTAAAGGGGATACATCACCATCCAGCACATTTTTTTTTTAAAACCGGTTTCCTATTTGCTTTGTTTTTTTAGAAAAAAAATCTTTTTAGAGGAAAGAATAGGAAGTTGGGGTAGGGAGGTGAAGAGTAGGTTTGAGAAATGTGGGAAGGGAAAAACACGATTAAAATATATAGTATGAAAAAATTTTAAAGAAAAAGAGAATATGGCCCTACATGACAGCAGAAAAAAAGTACTGCCATGTTTTCAGTGAATTTTAACGTTCCTCATGTTTATTAAGAGGATTTCTTGTAACAATGACATCGAGCATGTCAATGTAAAATATTTTGTAATATGAAATTTTAGAGTTTTTTTTATGCTGAAAATTACTTTGTAAAGCTGATTCATATACATGTAGTATTTTTTCCAATTAGTAAAAGAGAGTAGTATATGTCTGGAATTTAGACGCGGGTGACAGCACTGTTTAATTTTTATTGAAAATGAGTATCAGCTTCTACCAGGTTATCCTTTATAAATGGCATCCACTAGAGTTTGCACATTAGTCTTAAGTCCTTAATCGATATTTCATTAAAATTTTCTTGCTCATTATCATCCTGAAGAGCGTTAAAATGTAACGTCATATGTCTCATAATAGGCAGTATTGTCAATCTGGAAATTGAGAGGTCTAATTTAATTCATCCATTTGGCTGGGGGAAGTAACCAATAGCATCAGTTGTAATCCCGCTAACCACCGCCAGGGCGAGGTGCATCTGTTAAGTCTTTACAGGGAGTCCTGGAAATCCGGCTCCATGACATCCGCCGAAGACGTAGGTGTAGACCAGGAACAAAAGAGCCTCGTGCCGCCCACCCGCGGCTCCGCTCCGAACGCACCCGGCGGGGCTCCCGTGCCAGGGTCACTGTCCACGCGGCCAGGACTGGAGGGAAGGACGCGCGGTGGCCCGAGGCCGGGTCAACGCGGAGGACAGGCGCTGGGCAGGCCCGGGGGCGCTTAGTGTGCCAGGCACCGACGGCCGAGCCCAGACAGCCTGGGTCCCCCGGGCGCGAGCCGGCCAAGGGAGCCCGCCGCTCCATCTTGCCCGGCGGCAGTGTCTGGGCCCCGCACCGTCGTGCGGCCTCGCCGCAACCTAGGCGCGTACGCCCTTAGCGGCTGAGGGCAAGGCCGATGGTAGAGCGTGGTCCAGGCCGTTCCGGGCTAAGTTTCCCGGCCCTACGGGGTTCGGTTCTGATGGGTCCCAAGTTCTCCCAACAGATCCCACAAAATGGAGGACTACGCCTCCTCCGGCGCAGCTATGGCGGAGGTGGGGGACCGTTCCCACGGGCGAGGCAAGGTGGAAGCGCCTGCACGGCCGCCGGCACGCCAGTCCCCTGGCAGGAACGGCCGGGCCGCCCCCTCGACCCGCCGCCGGCACTGCCGGGCTCGCCCGTCGCCTGGGCCTTGGGGGCCTGGACAGGGAGGACGCTGGGGCATCGAGGCCGCGACCCTCCTCGGGCAGAGTCGCTGGGGGCCGCGGCGACCGTCCAGAGGCTAAAGCGCGGTGACTCGATCCCTGCCTCACAGGAAGCCTCGACGAAGATTCCCCACCACGAGGCCGCAGCGCGATCCGTCCCGCGGGCCGCGCCACTTGGGCTCCTAACCCTGGCGGACCCTGAGAGTGGGGGCGGGGCGGGGCGGGGGCACGGGGGGGGGGGGGGCCGGGGGAAGCCCGGGGGGGGGGGGGGGGGGGGAAAGGAGAGGGAGGGAACGGCAGGCCCGAGGGCGTGGCCCGCCTTTGACGGACAGCCGCTCGGACTACCTCACCGAGGAGGGTCCTGAAAGAAGGCCGCCTGAGCCAATGGACATGCCCGAGGCTTTCCGGGCCTCCTTCGCCAGCAGCCAATAGCGTGCGGAGGGCGGGGCCTTCCCGGGTTCCGCCGTGCCACCGCCTCCTCTACCTCCTCCTCACCAGCGCGAAAGCCGGGACTGGACCGAGCGGAGTTGTGCGTGTCGCCGACGGGGGGGGTGGGCCGGGGGAGGGGAGGTTCGCTCCGCGGAGCTGCAGCCAGAACCGGGTGAGGCTTCTCCCCGCTGTCTTTCCTGTCGAGGGCCGCGGAGAGTGGGGGTGGCCGGGAGAGAGCAGCCTCGGGTGGAGGAGGAGGAGGAGGCGGGGGCGACTGGGGAGGCGGAGATGGGTGAGGGCAGCTTCGGGAGCCTCCCACCGACCCGGGCTTAGCAGCCCGCTGCGGCCGGTGTCGCCGCTGCTGCGTGGGGGCCTCGGGGTTCGCTGGGGTCCGCGCTCATGTCCCGGGCGGCTTTGCGTGCGGCGCGAGTGCTGAGGGAGCGCGGGCGTGACCAGGGGTGCTGGGTGAGGCGTACGCCGGGGCGGGGGGCTTGGGGGCCTCGGGGCGCGGGCAGCGGCGGCCGGAGGTCGCGGGGTGTTTTCCTTTCTGTGCTGCGGGCCGGCCGGCCCGGGAGGGGCCCGTTGGCCCTCCCTCTTGGTTGCCGCACTCCCACCCTGCCTGCCTGACTGAGACCCCAAGTTTTCGATGGCCAGGTTCCCTCCCGAGTCTCGCTGCGTCCCCTTCGTCGCCGGTCTCCTCTCAGGCGCTGTGCTGCGCGGCTCTTGCTCCTCACGTATTGTTTGGCTGGGTCTCTAATGGCGGACGGGAGGCAGCGCTGCCGGTCGCGGACTGCAGGGGGGGGGCAAACCTCGGGCTCAGGGCAACTGCTTGGGGCAAATATGGGCTATATCAGCCCTGCGCTGACGTGAGCTGTTTCTTACCTGTAAATTGGTGCTGAGTTTGACTGGAATGACCGTGGGTGATGAGTTTTGAGAGGGAGTGCAAGTCCCTTGCTGGCGTCGGGGCAATGTTTGCCCTTCCCCCTCCCTTCCCAGGAGCAGACTTGATGCTCTCAGGTCCCTTCCCCTGCAGATTGTGGCTTTCACATAGGTTTTGGACACAAATATTTCCCTCCTCTTGGATAGGAGTGGAGTGTTTTGCGTTGGCTGGGAGTAATACAAGGGCCGAACCTCCTTGACCTCTTAGTCCCTTCTCTGCCTCCTCCTGGTGAAATAGGCTTGGTGCTCCTACCAGATTGGGTGTTCATCCATTTTTCTTTTCCTTTTTTTTTTTTTCTCTCTCTTATCCCAGGACCAGAAATTTCGTTCAATCCTATCTGGTGCATCTTTGGCAGAAAGTGAGGAAAACACCCTTGTGAGTCCTTTGCTTCTAATTTGTTGCTTAATACAGAGGACATCGTCAAGTTATAGGGGTTCAGCTATGGGACTTGGCCCTCCTGCTTGTTTGGAGCGGGGAGGAGCCTTCTCTTGGGTGGCAGCTGCTCCTGGGGAGAAGCCCAGTGATGCCTGCTGAGGCAGCTGGGAGTGGGCGCTGCTGTTTCCACCGCTGCAGACATCCCTTCTGCTGCTGCAATACCAACCTCAGCAACCAGACGACGGGCTTTTGCAGCTGCTCACGTTACTGGGGAGGAGGGGTGTTGTCAAGGAGGGCATATTTCTGGTGCCCTCTAGAGTTGCCAAGTGGGAATTAATGTTATTTTGTTTGAAGTGCTCACAACCATTTTTGACATTTTTCTTGTCATGATGGTTGAGCTAGGTTATTGGACAACTCTTGGAGAGAGCTGATCTAAATGACAAAATCTGACACTTACGGTGGCTGTGTTTGTGGACATTTGTCATGTCTTTGCTTCATCATCTGTTCTTTTTGTCTACTGTTTCACCTCACCAAGCAGATGCACAGACCTGTGTAGTCCTCTGCTTAGTCTTTCATCTTTGGTCTTCACCAATCTTCTATTAAGTCACACTTTGAAAATTTTTTCTACAAATTTTTATTGTGTGTAAGTGCATGATGTGTTCGTCACGTGTCACACATGATGCACATGCCACAGCACCAGTGTGTAGATCAGGACAACTTTTAGTGTTGGTTCTAGTCTTCGAGTGTCCTAGGTTCTATGGATCCAACTCAGTTTGTTAGGTTCACGAAGCAAGCAGCTCTATCTACTCATCGATCTTGCCATCCTTGTTGCTTATTTTGAGACAGGGTCTAATATATCCCAGGTTGACCTTGAACATTTGTTGTGTAGTCAAGGATGACTTTGAACTTGTGATCCTTTGTCTCACCTTTCTAAGTGCTAGAATTACAGGCGTGTGTCTTGCCAGACTTATTTGGTGCTGGGAATCAAACCCAGTGCTTCCTCCATGCTACTCTACTAACTTACTTGACTTACTCTACCAACTGAGCTATATTTCTAGTCCCAAATACAACTCGTAAGCCCAGGACAGGTCATGTTGTATTTGTATACAAGAATTATCAAATATCAAAGGTGTAAGTGCTTATGGTTTCTCTGGATTTTTAAAAAAATGTATATGATTGTTTTACCTGCATCAATATATGTGCACCATACATGTACCTGGTGCCCAAGGATGTCAGAAAAAGGTATTGGATTCCCTGGAACTATAGTTGTGAGCCACTGTGTGGGTACTGAAAACTGAACCCCAAAAGAACAAGTGCTTTTAACTGCTGAGCCATCTCTCCAAGTGTTAAATATTTTTAAATTTCATTAAGTAATTTACTCCAGAACTTGGTAGTGTAGCTAATATTTTCCCTTCTGAATACTGTTTTTCTGAATTTGCAGAGGAGGGAATAGACATAGAAAGATACTGAAAAATATTTAGTAAAGCGAGGTCTGAACTTAAGCAGTGTGGTGACAGTACAAAATCAACTATAGTGTACTCTAAGATTCCCATATCATGGACCACAAATTTGAAACTGAGTCAAAATAATCTTTTCGGGCTTGGAAGTAGAAACATAAAAAGTGCTTGAGTCCTGTTGGATTTTTTTTCTTTTTAAAAAATAGAGAATGCTGGGCGGTGGTGGCACACAGCTTTAATCCCAGCACTCAAGAGGCAGAGGCAGGTAGATCTCTGTGAGTTCAAGGCTAGCCTGGTCTACAGAGTGAGTTCCAAGACAGAGCTACACAGAAAAACCTTGTCTGGGAGGTGGAGGTGAGGGACAAAACAAACCAAAGGGGGGGGGGTTAATGATAGTTAACAGTCATCTTTTAGTTATTTATTTACTTATGTATTTAGACAGGATTATGGCTCTGGCTGGCCTCGAATTCACAGTGTAGCAAATGTTCTTTATGCCTCTATTTCCTAGTTGGTGTGGTTACAGGCATGTGTTATGTTACCATGTCCTGCTTCATTTAGATATTTTTACTACCTCATTTCAAAACCAATAGAGACTTTTTGTAACAGTACAATTTTTTTGCAGTATTTGTCCACATTAGTCTGAAAATTTGGAAGACTTTATTATTATTTGAGATGAGATTTTACCATATAGTTTTGGAACTTACTCTGTAGACCAAGCTGGCCCTGAACTCAGAGAGATTCACTTGCCTCAGCCTTCTAAGTGCTGGGATTGCAAGGTTCAAAATTATGCCTGGTTGAAATATAAACCTCTAATTAGTATGAAGTCTTTCTAGGAATGAAGTCATTCAGAGACTATATTTCAGGACCTTTCAAGCGGATAATGTTTACCATATTTTCCTGAAAGATAGACATCTTCCCCCCTCCCCTTTTTTTAGTTGTAGGTTGTTTGTTTGAGACAGTCTTGCTATGTATATGTAGCTCAGGCTGGCCTGGAATTTGCAGCAATTCTCCTGACTCAGTGTTAGGGCTGGGGCTACAGGTGTGCCAACTGACATGGTCTGACTTTGTGTCAGTCACTTTGGTATCCACAGAGGCTGACATAAGAACAGTTCCAGCTTGCATGTATATGAGCTTGTCTGACCATAGGTTTGTATAACTAGATTCAGTTTTGTATGGCTTTACTTTGTTTTGCTTGTTTGATGTATACAAGCAATGCTATTGTGACAAAGTGAATCTCTGGTATTACTGTGATAGGAAAATATGTATAAAATACTATAACTTTGTTGTCAAAAGATTTGGTATAGTTTTAATTTAGTCTCTATGTGTTATAACTCCATTTTATTGATATCATAACACATAGTTTATTATATTAAATGGCACTTACAAGAAATCAGAGGCATATTCACTTCTGTGTCTTTAGAGACTATAAGGAAGGCTCAAACTAATAACTTATCCTGACTAAGTTACATGTGTGAGCCACCACAGTGAGACCTTGAGACCTTGAGAGAGGGAGAGGGAGAGAGGAAAGGAGGTAGAGAGAGAGAGAGAGAGAGAGATTGACGACTGTCTTTTTTGTCTTTCTATCTTTTCTTCTGGAAATAGATTGTGTGGACTTCATGTGTAGTAAATTTTAATTTTGATTTTAGTTGATTATTTTTTTTTATTACTAGCAGTATAGAATGAGGATTTTAGAATTGAGCATATTCAGGTCTAAAATCTGTGCAGATCCTAATAGATGTAACTCATAAAGTTGTCAATGAGAAAAAAATTGCTGTTGGATAAATGCATAAGTCTGAAGTATGAGGTTCAGAGCAACAGTTACAGTGTATTATTATGTACCATCTAGAAAATTCTGTTTTACATGTTTGGATATCTTAGTTTTAAAACAATTGTCATTATAAGTTTGCAACAGAAAACTTTTATTGAAAACACTTATATTTATTAATACTTAAACACCTATAAAACACCTAAATACTTAATACCCAAGAACACCTAACCAATACTATTTTAACTTTCTTAAGAGGATATTGCCGGGCGTTGGTGGCGCACGCCTTTAATCCCAGCACTTGGGAGGCAGAGGTAGGCGGATCTCTGTGAGTTCGAGGCCAGCCTGGTCTACAAAGTGAGTCTAGGACAGCCAGAGCTGTTATACAGAGAAATCCTGTCTCGAAAAACAAAAAAAAAAAAAAAGGATATTAATATTCTTAGTGTAGGTCCGTGCAGAATAACTTGATTTTGGCAGTCTAGCGCAGAATAACTTGATTTTGGCAGTCTGGCAGTCACATCAGATAGTCCCTTTCAAGTTTAGCGTCTGTTAGGCCTAACTTTGACAGTTCATATGGTCAGTTTATTTCAACTGCTAGATTGTGGCCAGCTTAGAAGGTCAGCCTGTTTTAACCGCTAACTTGAGGTCGGCTTCTTCCATCAGCTGAGACTCATTTCCATAGTCTTCTAGGCCCATGTGTGCTTCACGGTGTCCTTGGCGGGGCCTGGGAACTCCATGCCTCGCCCTATCTCCCAACCATCTCAGGGCCCTGAATGGATGTCTTTTGTGTCCAGTTTTTAAGAACCCTTTCTCAGCCGAGCGGTGGTGGCGCACGCCTTTAATTGGGAGGCACAGGCAGGCGGATCTTTGGGAGTTCAAGGCCAGCCTGGTCTACAAAGTGAGTCCAGCACAGCCAGGGCTACACAGAGAAACCTTGTCTCGAAAAACCAAAAAAAAAAAAAAAAAAAAAGAACCCTTTCTTGGCAGGTTCTATGCCATGCCTTTTCTGCCAGCCTTCTTAGACTGGCTTATGGGATGTGCTCAGGCTATTGCGGCCTAAATGCTGATTAATGGCATACCTTGCGGTTCATTTCTCCACCATTTGTTGTCTTATCAGTCCATGAGAGAGTGCCTCGTGGAGCTCTCTGGTTTATATATAGTATTGTCTTGAGATCCTTAGCAGTCTTGAGGGCCCACAAGATCTCTTGCGATATCCAGCGGTCCCATCATTCTCTGCTTGTACAGTTTCTTTCTTTTTTTTTTTTTTTGGTTTTTTCGAGACAGGGTTTCTCTGTATATCCTTGGCTGTCCTGGACTCGCTTTGTAGACCAGGCTGGCCTTGAACTCACAGAGATCCGCCTGCCTCTGCCTCCCCAGTGCTGGGATTAAAGGCGTGCGCCACCACCGCCCGGCATCTTGTACAGTTTCTTAGCCACACCCCTTCAAGAAGGCATTTCGTGTTTCTCACAGAGCTATAGCTTCAACTCTGCTCTGCCCTTCTCCACCCCAAGTCCAAGCGGTGCCAAGCTCTTCCTTTATGTGCTGCCTTCATCTGCATACAAATACACTAAAGAGAACTAACTTCTACCACATAAGGTTTTTTCTTTTTTTTTTTAACATAGCAGTAACAAGTTTATCTTCATTGATGCCTGTGCGAAATTCATGGTAAAGAGATTCATCTTAAAGGGTGAATTATAACACACCTTTTATTTTGTTTAAAAGCATATTAATTTAGATTCTAGAGAGATGGCTCAGTGGCAAAGAGCACTGGCTGTTCTTCCAGAGGACCCAGATTCAATTTCCAGCACCACAACTGTAACTCCAGTTCTAGAGGATCTGGCATCCTCACACAGACATGTATGCAGGGAAGACACCAATGCATGTAAAAATAAATAAAAAACAAAAGCATATCAGTTTAAAAGTGAAGTTTAAATACTTGAAGTACTTTTTTAAAACTGTAGAACACAATTTTTGTTTTGTTAACTATTAAAAATCCATTTTTTAGTTAGAAAATTTATTAAGTAGAACATTCACTTGGTCACATGGTGTGGCTTGTTTTTTAATTTTATTGATTTTTTTTTGAAACAGTGTCCTAGCTTGCTTTTCTGTTGTTGTAATAAAACACAGGTCAGAAACAACTTAGAGGAGGAAAGGATTTGTTTGCTACACTTATAGGTCACAGTCTATCGTTGAGGGAAGTCAGGGCAGGCATTCAAACAGGACCCTGGAAGCCAGCCGGAACCATGAAGGAATGTTGCTTGCTGGATTGTCCCATCCCCTTCCTCTCCTCTCTTCTTTTTTTTTGACAGAACTTCAATATATATTCTGTCTGGCTTGGAACTTCCTATGTAGACTGGGCTGCACTCAAAGTCATAGAGATCTGCTTGTCTCTGCTTTTGCTCTCAGAGTGCTTTAAAGAGTGTGCTGTTATGCCCTACTCAGTTAGCCAACGCTACTTAGTGAGACTTGGTCAAAATAAATAAAAAATTAACAATAAGGGTGCTGGAGAGATGTCTCACTGTTTAAAGACACTTCTTGCTCCTTCAGAGGACCATACACTGTTTGGTCCATTGACACAGATATAGCATACATAAATAAAAATAAAATCTTACCCAAAAATGTAAAAGGTATTAATTAAATCTTTGTTAGTATAATAAGGTAGGTGTTCTTTAGAGTCTAAATTTGTGTTTAATACAAGTAGTTCTTTTATTTTTCTTGGTAGCTTTTTAAAATTTTTTAAGATTGGCCTAAATGTATGTCTGTGTACTGTGTGTATATTTGGTGCCCACAAAGGCCAGAAGAGTGTGTCTAATTCTCTGGATCGGGAGAGTTACAGATGTGTGTTACCTAGCAGCCTAGTGTTCATAACTCTTGAACCTTCTTTCCAGTCCCCTTGGTGGTTGTTTTTAACTGTTTATGTTCACTTTTAACTGAAGTGTACTTTTGTTCCCTATTTTCTGGCATACTACTCCTGAAATTTATCAGTCTCCAAAATGATGTTTATGCTAATGAGGTTTTCTGGTGGCTGGCAGTCCTGGTGATATGAAAATGTGGGTGGGGCAAGGAAAGATCCAGGTGTAAGAGGGTTGGGGTTTTCAGTCCCAAACTGTTACTTCTGGGGCAGGAAGAGAGAGCTGATGGTTAACTTTATTATCAGTGTTCACAAGCTTCTGTATAAACCTAAAAGGAAAGGTTCAGAAAGCTTTTGGATAGGTGAACTTTTAGAGAGCCCTGGAGGATGGCACCATAATGGGGGCAGGGGACTCTTTTGCTCTTTCTGATTCTCTAGATCTCTTCTATAGTCTTTAAAATACCATTTATATAAAGTAAACTGTTGAGTGTAAATCCCAAATTGAATTTTATGGACAGCTTTAGCCAAGTTTGGACCTAACTAGAGGATCTTGAAGGCTCTCAGCTCAGAGCTGATTAAGGAGAAACACAAAACAAACTTGTGGCATGCAATCTGAAGTGTAAGGTACATGAGTCCTCAGCTTGTGGGATCTTTTTTTTTTTGGTTTTTTGAGACAGGGTTTCTCTGTGTATCCTTGGCTGTCCTGGACTCGCTTTGTAGGCCAGGCTGGCCTCGAACTCACAGAGATCCGCCTGCCTCTGCCTCCCGAGTGCTGGGATTAAAGGCGTGCGCCACCACGCCCGGCTAGCTTGTGGGATCTTATTCTGTCTCTAGGTAGTTGTATCGGAATTAAGCTGAATCAGAGGGTATCTTGCTGGTGTTAGGGAAACCTCTTCTACATTTGATCCCAGATTTTCATTTGATCTGGGATCAAATGATTGTTCTGTGAACTCAGAACAATCATAGCTCTGTTCTGAGTTCCAGAACAATCAGAGCTATGATTTCTTTGCATAGCTCTGATTGTTCTGGAACTCACTCTGTATACTAGGTTGGCCTTAGACTCAGAGATCTACCTGCCTCCTCTGCCTCCCTGAGTGGGAGTATTGAGAAACTTTGTTGTGTTTGTTTTTCCTTGATTCTGTTTTTCCCCCATGTACTTAGTTGTTGTCTACTTTTTCCTTTAAAAATTCTTGTGATATTTTAAAAAATCTTTATCACTTAAAGTTTTTTTAGGTTTTTTGAATTTTATGTGTATAAATGTTTTGCTTGTATGTATGTGCACCATGCGTATGCCTGGTGTACACATATACATAGACATACAGATATATCCATGTGTACACATACCATAAGAATAATACAGTTTTAAGAAAGTCTTTGAAAGCCAGGCGTGGCGCACGCCTTTAATCCCAGCACCCGGGAGGCAGAGCCAGGTGAGCCAGGTGAACTCTGTCTCAAAAAACCAAAACAACAAAAAACAACAACAAAAAAAGTCTTTGAAGATTCTTCATACTTTGAGCTTTAAAAAAAAAAATTTCTCATGACAGGGTTTCTTTTTTTTTTTAATAAATGTTTTTTCTTTAATTTATTCTATTTTCTGTACTTTGATGGTTTGACTGTATGTATGTCTGTGTGAGGGTGTTGGATCCCCTGGAACAGAGGTTACAGACAGTTGTGATTTGAACCCAGGTCCTCTGGAAGAGCAGAGGAACATTAAGAGCACTCAGTTAAGTGCTCTTAACCACTGAGCCATTTCTCCAGCCCCAAGACAGGGTTTCTTTGTGTAGCCTTGATTATTCTGGAACTCACTCTGTATAACAGGTTGACCTCAGACTCAGAGATCTACCTGCCTTTGCCTCCTGAGTGCTAAGAATTGAAGATGTGCTGCACCACCTTGAACCTCTGATCTCGTGGTTTCTGCTGCCTGAGTGCAAACTGCAGGTGTGGGCTACCATACCGGGTTTATGGATTCAGGGTTTTATCCATACTAGGTGAGGACCCTACCACATGAGCTATATGAAAAATTTTAAATAACTATACTATTTTAATTTCCAGCAGTGCTAAGGGGATTTTATTTTTTTATTTTCAGTAATTAAAATTACATGTATTTTAATAAGTGATAAACATTATGGAAGATTTGAAAGGACAGACCTCAAGTAGAATAAAGAGCCAGCACATTCCCTAATGGTTGTTCTTCACAGAGATGGTAGTTGAGCCAGATGTGCTTGTGCACTTCTGCAATCCCAGCACTGGGAGGCAGGTGGATCTCAGAGTTGGAGGTCAGCCTCCTCTACAAAGCAAGTCCAGGATAGCCAGGGCAGTTACCTGGACAGAGAAACCCTGCTAAAAAAAAGCCAAACCAAACAAACAAGCAAAGAAATAACAGTTGATCTTTAATAGATTTCTCCTGCCTTGTGTGTTTCAGAGGCTGAATTCAGGTGGTCAGGCTTGTCACCAAGCACTAGCAAGTGCCATTTTGTGGGTCCCTGCATAGTTTTTTTTGAGACAGATATCAAAATGTAGCTTAGGCTATCCCTAAGTCTTGAACAGTTTAACAGGTTTTTTTTTCTTACCTGTATTTTGGTGTTATCTAAAAAAAATGAATGACAAATCTAGTAACATGACGTTTTCTCTAAGTGTTTTTTTGGTTGGCTTCTATTTAGATCTTGATTCTTTTTGAGATTAATTTATATATTGTGTATGATATATACACAAATGAAGGACCAGTTTTGAGTTTTTTTCCACCCTTTCAGGTCATCGCTCTATTTTTGTTTCCATATATGAAAGAAAGCACACGGCTGCCTATAATTATTTCACTTAACATGATTTCTTCTAGTTCATGCATTTTTGTGTAAATAGCAGGATTTCATGTTTCTTGCATGAATACTTTTTATATACCATATTCTTATATTTTTTGGTTGTGAGCCTAGCCTTTAACGGATGAGCCATCTCTCCAACCCTGTATACCATATTCTTCATCTATAAAAACTTTTGGCTAGCACCGAGGCAGAGGCAGGCGGATCTCTGTGAGTTCAAAGCCAGCCTGGTCTACAAAGTGAGTCCAGGACAGTCAAGGATACACAGAGAAACCCTGTCTCAGAAACCTTAAAAACAAACAAAAAAAACCCTTTTGGATCTGTCTTTTTGTTGTTGCTTGTTTTATGAGACAGGGTCTCTGTAGTCCTGGCTATCCTGGAGTTCAGTATGTACACCAGGCTGGTGTCTAGCTCACTGAGATCCTCCTAACTCTGCCTTCCAGTGATGGTGTTAAGAGGCATGTATCATCCATCATGCCTGGCAAAGATTACAACAAAGTAATCTGTGTAAAGATTACTATAAATAACATGTTTGTCAGAATTACATATCCAGGTAAATCTGAATTAAAAAAGGTAGTTTAGAAATGGTCCCTCCTCCTTTCTCCTTACTCCTCCTTGTCCATCTCCATCATCATAAGTTTTCGAGACAGGGTTTCTCCGTGTAGCCCTGGCTGTCTTGGAACTCTCTCTGTAGACCAGGCTGGCCTCAGACCCACTGCATAGTCAAAGATGACCTTATAGTTCTTTAAAAAGAAGTCTTACCTCCGTCTCTGGAATGCTGGGATCACAAGCATGTAACATTGTACCTGAGTTTTGTGGTTCTGTAGATAGAGCCTAGGGTTTCCTGAATGCTAAACAAGAACTCTTACCTTTTTTTCCCTCCGGAGACAGGGTTTCTCTGTATCCCTGGCTGTCCTGGACTCACTCTGTATACCAGTCTGTCCTTGAACTCAGAGATCCACCTGCCTCTGCCTCCCAAGTGCTGGGATTAAAGGCGTGTGCCACTAAGCCTTGCAGTTACGGACAGCTCTGAAGTGCTGTGTGGGTGCTGGGATTTGAACCCTGGTCCTTTGGAAGAGCAACCAGTGCTCTTAACCGCTGAGCCATGTCTCCAGCCTGAACTCTTACATCTTTATCTGATATTTACACTGATTTATATCATTTCCAGAATGGTGTTAGATTGTCATAATAAAAGATATACTTATCATTCTCTAATGGTGTTTTAAATATATTTTATTATTTAATATTTTTATTTTGATATATTTATATTTTAAAACTCATTTTTCTGTTTTATTAGGAATTACTAACTTTAAATTGATTGTATTAACTGAGAACTGTAGCAGTTACCACAAACACATTAGCTGATATTCCTTTGGTGTAGAGTATTTATCCTAGCCTCATGAAATTGTTTTATGGTCCTTACAAAGATTTTAGGTAGGCTTCTAAAGGGGAAAGTGTTCTTTTTCTCCTTCCTTCCTTCCTTTTGTTTTTGTTTTTTTTTCCAAGACAGGGTCCCTAGCTATCCTGGAACTCACTCTGTAGACCAGGCTGACCTTGAACTCATAAAGATGCCTCCTAAATGCTGAGATTAAAGCCATGCACCACCACACCTGGCCTCTTCCTTTCTTTTTTAAAACTTGAGACAGACTTTCACTCTGATAGGTCTATAAATGAGAAGATGATACTTTGTTTTTATTTTGAGACAGGTTATCACTCTGAAGCCGATACTGAGCTTAAACTTAATTGTTAGGTAAATATGAGTGATAGTAAATTATCTAAAATTAAATTACCTTCTGCTTATGGTACATATAGTAATAAAATATTCTTATATCCTTTAAACCTGAATTGTCTTTAACATGAAGTTTAAATTAATGGGAAACCAAACAAGCTGAAGTCTCATGCTTCATTGCTTATTCTGACACCAAAGAGGTAGAATAAAATTTAGAATGAAGATATTTATATTCCATTCACAAAATCATGAGATGATTTTATGAATCTTCAATGAGAATGTTCAAGTTTATCTGTGTATAGTCATTGTATTTTCACTGTGAAGCTGGTAGCACTACTGAACACTTGCTGTATTCAGCTCTCACTGTAAACCTTTGATTTCTTCACCAGTTAACAGTTGCTCAGTTTATACTTTTCAACTATTTTTTGGAGTAAAGTTTCTGACCATCCATTATACATGTTTCTATTGCTATCTTTCTGTGTTCTTTTTTGTTTTTTTGTTTTGAAACAAGGTTTCTCTGTGTAGCCCTGGCTGAGCTGATCAGTCCAGGCTGATCTCGAAATCAGAGATATACCTCTGCCTCCTCAGTTCTGGGATTAAAGATATGCACAAATGCCCGCCAGCTATCTTGTACATTTTTGTTTGTCTCAGTGACCACGTGAAACTGTGTATAAGAAGAGCTCCAGACTTGGCAGCCATTAAGCTATTGCTCAGACTTAGTGGGTCACGAATGCTGACAAAGACATATTTTGTGAAGTGTCATACTTCCTAAGATTTCAAAATGATTCTTGAGTTATTTGAAGGATTTCTCTCAAGCTTTTGTTTTCCTTCTCAAGCTGGAATATTGTCCTTGTTCCTTATAAACATGCAGCTCTTCAGTTTCATTAACTGCTGACATTTCAGTCATCTGGTCAACGTGCTTATAAATCTTCAGGGTACTATTTTATCTTCATTATTATATCCAGATCATCCATCTCTTTGGCCATTCATTAGCCCTTGATAGTTGTCTTCAAAATTGCTCATTGTAAATCTCAAAGGATTCTGATTTTTTTTCTTCCAGAAGAGTATGTGGCTTTTGTTCTCTTTATGAATTTGTCTGTTTTCTTGTGGGATTCCTGTAACTAATATAGGCCATGACTGATTTCTTGTAGCTTTGTGGCTGTTTTGTTTTGTGTTGTGCTTTGTTTTTAGAGTAGGTTTCACTGTATAGTTCTGGGTGTTGTCTTTAGAGTAGGGTTCACTGTATAATTTTGGGTGTACATGAACTCGCATTATAGGCCAAGCTGGTCTCAGACTCATGGAAATCTGCCCACCTCTCTTTCTTCCATTCTTACTGTTTCTTTAAGCTCATAGACTTCTTGGTACTACTTCACTCCTTGTCACTTGTTGAGAGCTGTGATCTGTTGTGTTGCACTGTCATGGTCTCAGTCTTTCAGCAAGGGCTACAGCATCAGCCAGTGCTTTCCCAGTTGTGCAGCTTATTTCCACAGGAATATTTCACTTTCCAAAAGAAGAGTTCACCTCTAGGCACCAGGTAGGGAAGGTTTCTATTTAATTCATTCGTTTCATAGTCATTAGCTGACAACTGGGGCCTGAATGCCTAAGCCAAAGACCTACCCTTGTACTTTTTAATTATAAGACTCTAGTGCTAAGTGTATCTTACCTTCTCATTATATGTTCTAGGATTTCAGACATGTGCTTCTGCTCTTGGTTTATTTCATGCTAGGGTTCTGAACCCAGGGTGTGTATGCTAGGCAATCTGTCTACCAACTGAGCTACATCCTCATTCTGCTTTAAAAATAATTTAAATTTATAACCAGATAGTTTACTATGGTAGTTTATTTACACCTGTAATCCTAGCACTTGGGAGGATAAGGCAGCAGGATTGCCACAGTTCAAGGCTAGCTTGAGCTGCATATTGAATACCTGGTCAGCTAGGACTGTATAGTAAGGCCCTATCTCAAACTTAAAAGCCAAGGATTCCCTTCCTCTACATTTAGCTTAAAAAAAAAAAGAAAATCATGTGATCCAAAAATTAGGAAAACGATAAACAGTGAACACATTCTCTACTCTTGTCACCCATTAGTCAAAATGATAATTACATTTTCCTCTCTCCTATTAGCTCTTTGTACTTTGATTTTAAGCCAGGCTTCTCAGATTTATACAACCAGGGCTTGGGGTATTGGCTTACATGAGAAATTGCTTGCTGCATTCGATTTGGGTCACCAATATAAGAAGCTGTGTGTGGTGGTGCACGGCTGTCATCCTAGCAGGTAGAGACAGCAGGATCTCTGGAACTTTTTAAGCAGTCTGGTCAAATTAGTGAGCTCCAGGTTAAGTGAGACTCTGTCTTAAAAATTGAGGTAAGAAATGTCGGAGAGATGACTTAACAGTTAAGAGTGCTTCTTGTTCTTCCTGAGGACTTGAGTTTGTTCCTGCAGCTTACAACTGCCTGTAACTCTGGCTCCAGGGGATATGATGCCCTCTCTTGGACTCTGTGGGTGGCTACACACGTGTGGCATACATTCAATACATATAACATAAATAAAAATGAATGTTAATTTAAAAAATAAGATAAGAGCTAAGTGCATGTTGACTTCTGGCCTTTGCACATATGTGCATGCATGCCTATATATGTGCACACTCATGAATGTGTGCACACACTTACACAAAAAATACCTGTATAACTAACTATGTCTCAGGTAGCTTTCTCTGTAACATAAAGCTGTCATGTATAAATCATTTCAACTTTTAAAAAAAATTTTATTTTTATTTTATAGACATTGGTGTTTTGCCTGCGTGTATGTCTGTGTGAGGGTGTCATATCCCCAGAACAGGAATTACAGACTGTTGTGAGCTACCATGTGGATGCTGGGAATTGAACCGAGGTCCTCTAGAAGAGCAGCCAGTGGTCTTAACCGCTGAGCCACCTCTCTAGCCCAATCATTTCAACGTTTATACTCCTGTCATGTCTAAGTAGATAGTATCCACTTAAAGTGTATGCTGTCCAATTTCCCTGTGTCTACTTGGTCCACTGATACTTTTTTGTCTATAAGATCTCAAGTTTTCTTGAGAATTAGTGGTTTTGCCTTCTATGCACATGATCTCATCTATATGTGCTCAAGAACTTTGTTTTAGTAAATTTTTTTTTAACTCTACTTTTTTGGCTTCAGCGTAGATAGGCATTATGGTGGGTATTCAGAGAATTTTAATTAGAGCTGGATGTCAGGGCTAATGCTGTTAACTGAGTAGCTAAAGCAGAAGCAGGAAGATTGCCTTTAGTTTGAGACTAGATTGGGTTACAGAGTGAGATCCTATCTAAAAACCACAACAAATGAACAAAAATGGTTGGATGTAGCAGAGCATAGAAGGCTCTGGACTCTTGAGAGGCTTGTGTGTTTGTATCATGTACTTGGACAAATTAGCTTCTCTCAGTTACAGTTTGAGAGAGAGAGAGAGACAGTGTTTGTGTGTGTGTGTTATGATTTTTATGTGTAAGTCTGTTCCATTTATATGCTTGATGTCCCTGGAGGCCAGAAGAGGCCATCTGATTCCCTGGAACTGGAGTTAGAGATAGTTGAGAACCACCATGTGGGTGCTGGAAATTGGTCCTAGATCCTCTGGAAGATTCCCTAAACTACAATTTCTTTCTCACGGTTTCTCTCTATAGTCTCAGCTGTTCTGGAACTCTTTCTGTAGACCAGGCTATCCTTGAACTCATAGATCTGCCTGCCTCTGAGTGCTGGGATTAAAGGTCTGTGCCACCACTGCTGGCCTTTCTGTTTTTTTTTTTTTAATTTTAAATTTGGTTTTAAATTAAACCAAATATATAGAGACAGGGTTTCTCTGTATAATCTTGGCTATCCTGGAACTCACTCTGTAGACCAGGCTGACCTTGAACTCAGATCCACCTGCCTCTGCCTCCCAAGTGCTGGAATTAAAGGGGTGCACCACCACTGCTCAGCTCAGCTTTGTTTGTTTTTAATTAAAAAGATAGGGTTTTATTGTGTAGTTCTGGCTGGCCTGGAATTCTATGTAAAAGCAGGTTGATTTGGAACTTGAGGAGCTTTACCTGCATTTGCCCAAAATTAAAGGCCTGTACCATGTTTGGCCTGCAATTTCTTTTCTTTTCTTTTTTTCTTTATTTAAGGTGTATCTTTTTTTTACCCTCCCAACATCTCTTCTTTTTAGTCCAATAAAAGGCTCTTTGTTATAACAATAAATACAATACAAATAACAATAATTAGACAACTATTATGAAAATTCCATTCCATTCCCAATGTCCAGTCCATATGTGTTTGGCAACTAATAATAATAGTCTATTATCTATGTATCTTGATGAGTTTAAAGGTCTATTCCTACCTAACTCAGTTTCCATCCTAAGTTGCATTACCAACTTAAAAAAAAAAAAAAATCTTAGACCTAGAACATCCGTTTAATTCCTAAACAACTTAAAACTTAACTGTGAGGCTATACCTGTCTAGTCTTCAGCTACATCAGAGACCTGAGAAGGATAAATATATCTGAATAAACAGGAAGTGTAGAGCCAGCAGCTTCCAAAACTAAGAAATGGCAGACAACTGGCTGCCTGGACAGTCCCCAATTTCTCTCAATACATTGGAGCATCTATCTTCAGTCTTTTGGCCCAGTATCTCTGACAGACATTAATTGTAAAGCAGGAATTATGAAGGACTTGCTCACCTGTCTTGGCAGAACTAGGCTGTTGACTTACTGCTTCTGAGTTTTATCCTTTTCAGACAGACAGCATTCTGTCTACAGTTAAAGCAAGGGCTTTCTTTTGCCCGGTGGCTAACTTGCCACTAATAGAGCCATCTCCAAATGGAGATTCTTCGATGCTCATCATCTACTTGGAGTTGAATTGGGGGGAGGGGGTGCTGTCAGGAGCTGACATGTCTCAATATCACAAAATCTTAAGTTAAGAAAACAAATTTAAATGCTATATTCTACAGATCTCTTGAGGCTTTTGAAGACCACCTATCTATGAATATTTGAATAAGCAAATGTTGCTTGTTTCTTTGCAACTTGACTTCAAATTAACTTAGAAAACATCTGATATACTAAACTAGTACCTAACAAAATGAAGTATGAATGACTATTAATTTGCATTTCTTTGTTTAGTTGGTGTTTTGTTTTACTTTTTTGCATTTTTTGAGAAAGGATTTCTCTGTGAATCTCTGGCTGCCCTGGAGTCACTTTGTAGACCAGGCTAGCCTTGAACTCACAGAGATCCACCTGCCTCTGCCTCCTGAGTGCTGGGATTAGAGGTGTGTGCTACCACACCCTAGTTTGCATTTCTTAATTATCACAAACAGTTTGTGATAGTTGCTATCAAAAGGCCTAGATTTTTTTTTTTTTTAGGTTTTTCGAGACAGGGATTCTCTGTGTGTCCTTGGCTGTTCTGGACTCACTCTGTAGACCAGGCTGGCCTTGAACTCACAGAGATCCGCCTGCCTCTTCCTAAAGGTGTGTGCCACCATCCCCGGCAGTTACAGACAGCTGTGTACTGCCATGTGGGTGCTGGGATTTGAACCTGGGTCCTTTGGAAGAGCAGTCAGTGCTCTTAACCACTGAGCCATCCTTCCAGCCCCTTCACATTGCATTTTTAAGAATTACATGGGTACAGTATGTTAAAAAGTTTTTATCAATATACAAAATCTATACCAGTATAGCCAATATAACCTTAATTTTGTATCAATATACAAAGATATAAGAGTAGATTCAATAATCTACCCCCCCCCTTTTTATCATTCCTATGTCATGTCTATATCCTCTTTCTTTTCAAGTCTTTCTCCCCTACATAGGAGAAAAGAAGGAGAGAGAAGAGAAAAAGAGAGAAATGCCTGGGTCTAACCCCTGAACCTTGTTTAACAAGACCATTTAACAACTTGTAAGCAATCCCCCTAAGTAACAACAAACATCTATAACCCATCAAATAACCAAAAAAAAAAAAAAAAAAAAATCACATACTCTATCTTCTGGGAACAGGATGTAGCTCTCTTAAGATTGTTTCCTGCTGATTTGGAATACAGGAAACCTGTTTTGGGGGCCCAAATATGAATGGAAAAATGGTTAAGCAAGTTAATAGCAACATTTGTTGTCCAGTCTTTTTGTGCTCAGCTATTTAAATGTCCTGAGAACTTTGTAGTCAGAAGCTGAACATTGGATGGGAAAATTCAGGGCTTTACTGAAGTCCTGGCTAGAACAGTTTGTGAGGCTGGACCATCTTAGCTAGCTAGCCATTTTGAAGTTCTGGATGTAGAATTTTGAGGAAACAGCTTTTGAGGCAATCTGTGAGGCTGGATCATCTGGGCTACTTGTCTTCTTTAGTGTCTGATCCCTTTTTGTTTTCAGGAGTTTTGAGTTGTCCAGTTGTCCCTGGACTCTTGGATGCTTTTAATCTCCTGGAAAGATAAGAACAGAACCCTGCCCTAATCCTAACTCTGGGGTGTTACTTTTTTGGCAAGCAATATCTTTCCTAGAGCAAGTTGGGTTTTCTGACGACATAAAAAATATCATTCAATTGAGATTAAAATTTTTTTTTGAAAATTTGGAACTAAATATACCATTAAGTGTATATATTTTGAGATCACAAAGACAGTTCACTTTGTGAATTTCAGCTTGCCTTTTTTTTCAAGTGGCTTTTAAACTTAAAATAATTGTAAATCCTGTGTGCCTGCCTCTGCCTCCCAAGTGTTGGAATCAAAGGTGTATGCCTCCCAATTGTTGGGATTAAAGGTATGAACCACCACCCCTGGATCTAAGTTTTTCTCTGTTTGGAGCTTGTTCTGTGTCAGGTTGGTTTTTAAATCAGAGATCTACATGCTTCTGACTCCAGTGTGTTGGCATTAAAGTTGTGAACCATCACTACCCTCTTCATTGTAACTCTAGAATTTAAAAGAGAACTAACTCTGTAGTGTCTGTCTCTGCTGGGATTAAAGGAATGAGCTAACACCACCCTGTTCAAATATTTTTTTTTTTTTTTTTTTTTTGGTTTTTCGAGACAGGGTTTCTCTGAATATCTCTGGCTGCCCTGGACTCGCTTTGTAGACCAGGCTGGCCTTGAACTCACAAAGATCCACCTGCCTCTGCCTCCCAAGTGCTGGGATTAAAGGCGTGCGCCACCACCGCCCGGCTGCTGTTCAAATATTTTATCTTAGCTCCAAATTACTTCAACTTTTAGAGATTTAAAAAACCAGTTTGAATTGTAGTAACCCTTAATTTACTTAAAACATTTTAAATCTCTTTTTTTTTTTGGTTTTTCGAGACAGGGTTTCTCTGTTTAACAGCTCTGGCTGTCCTGGACTTGCTTTGTAGACCAGGCTGGCCTTGAACTCGCAAAGATCCGCCTGCCTCTGCCTCCCACCCAAGTGCTGGGATTAAAGGTGTGCGCCACTACCGCCCGGCTCGTTAAAACATTTTAAATCTCTTAACTATATTTCTAACACTGAATAATGAAAATATTCTTTATATATAAGAGGAAAACTTATAAGCTGATATCCAAGAGGGTGTGAGCATTGTGTTTCTGATAGTGTAGTATTCCATTGTATAAATGTATCACAGGTTTTTTTTTTTTATCTATTCTTCAGATGAAGCACATCTGTGTTGTTTCCAGTTTCTGGCTATTACAAATAAAGCTGCTATGAACATTGTTGAGGCGATGTCCTTGTGGTTTGGTGGAGAATCTTTTGGACATATGCCCAGGAGGGGTATGGCTGGGTCTTGAGGTAGAATTATTCCCAATTTTCTAAGGTACTGCCAGATTGATTTCCAAAATTGCCAACTTTTTAAAATTGGGTGGTTGTGAAAAATTAGTTAACAGTAGAAGATTTCTGAAAGTCCAAGGACCAAGTTCTAAAAGATTCTATTTCAAAAAGAAAAAAAAAAAAAGAAAAGAAATAGCAGTAGAGGAAGATACCTCATGCTGACCCCTTGCTTTCATATTTTTGAGTTAGTTTTGTGTTTTCTTTTGACACCTAAGTATTTACCTTTTGGGTAAACTTTATGGAGTAAGTAGTGTATCTCTAGAAAAAAAGTGGTGTGGAGGTGTAATACCACCACATGATTACCACTAACTTGATGTGTTCCTTGTTACCCTGTGTGTAGCTACATGGATATGTAAACTCACACTTGAGATATAGAATGTATCGCTGTAGTCTTAGAACAGAAAATAAACACATCTTTAGAAATAAGTCACATTCACATTTATATTCTTTCATTTCCCTGAACAGGTTCTTTGGCATGGACACAAGTTCAGTGGGAACATTAGAATTGACTGATCAAACTCCTGTTTTATTAGGAAGTACAGCCATGGCAACTAGTCTCACGAACGTAGGCAACTCATTTAGTGGCCCACCTAATCCTTTAGTGTCTAGATCTAGTAAGTTTCAGAACTCATCAGTGGAAGAAGATGATGATGTTGTTTTTATTGAACCTGTACAACCTCCTTCATCTTCTGCACCTTTGGTTGCTGATCAAAGACCCTTAACATTTACATCTTCAAAAAACGAAGAACTACAAGGAAATGATCCCAAAATTCTTCCTTCATCAAAAGAGTTGACTTCTCAGAAGGGCACTGTAAGTGAGACAATTGTCATTGATGATGAAGAAGACATGGAAACAAATCAAGGGCAAGAGAAGAATTCCTTAAATTTTATTGAAAGGAGACCTTCTGAAACTAAAAACAGAACGAATGATATGGATTTTTCTACTTCTACTTTTTCAAGAAGTAAGGTAAATGCAGGAATGAGTAATAGTGGTATCACCACAGAACCAGACTCCGAAATTCAGATTGCTAATGTTACAACATTAGAAACAGGGGTAAGCTCTGTAAATGATGGCCCATTAGAAAATACTGACGGGAGAGATATGAACTTAATGATTACTCATGTAACATCACTGCATAATACCAGCCTGGGAGATGTCTCTAACGGACTTCAATCAAGCAACTTTGGTGTGAATATACAGACATACACCCCGTCTTTAACTTCACAGACCAAGTCTGGAGTAGGACCTTTTAATCCTGGTAGGATGAATGCTGCAGGAGATGTATTTCAGAATGGAGAGTCTACACCTCATCATAATCCTGGTAAGTATTGATACTCTACTTCAAACAAGTGAATGGACTTAATATTTTGTCTGATACTTTTTTCATTGTAATAAAAGTATTGCTTTGTTTAGTTCTTCATATAGAAAATGTTTTAAATCTGTTGACATTAAAGTTTGAAATTTTGCCGGTTGTGGTGGCTTACGCCTTTAATCCCAGCACTAGGGAGGCAGAGGCAGGTGGATCTCTGAGTTCAAGGCTAGTCTGGTCTACAAAGTAAGTCCAGGACAGCCAGGTATACACAGAGAAACCTTGTCTCGAAAAAAAAAAAAAAGTTTGAAATTTTAATGAGTTGTAAAACCATGTATAATATTTGTGAAGTAGAATATTAATAGCAGTATGATTCTATGTTTAATGTATTAGAACTACTGTGTAAATTTAGCATCTTTTAGATTTCTTTTTATTAATATATGTTTGTTTTAATATGTAAATTAGAACAAAATATAGCATCCCTAAAAACGTTATACAGTAAGTTATATTCTCTTATTTTTCTGCATATTTCCCATACTTTTATTAAAGAACTAAGGTATTTTTAATTTCCTATCTTTTGAAGATAGCAAAACACATTTTTCATTTTTAAATTATTTTATTTTTGTTCTATTTATTTATTTATTTATTTGGTTTTATTGAGACAGGGTTTTTCTATGTAGCCCTGGCTGTCCTGGAACTCTCTGTAGACCAGGCTGGCCTTTAACTCAGATCCGTCTGTCTCTGCCTCCCCAGTACTGGAATTAAAGGTGTGTGCCACCACCTCTAGGCTTTTAAACTATTTTAAGGGATGATTGACTTGTAAAAAATATATGTGTAGTATATTCAGCTCAGAGAGTTTGAGGTCTTTGTGCTTTGTTTGCTTGTTCTTTTGAGATAGGGTCTACTGTGTGGCCTGGAGCTTAGAGTATTTGTGAAGTAGAATATTAATAGAAGTGTGATTTTATGTTTAATGTATTAAAACTACTTCAAAACACCTTAGGAATTGTGCAGAATTAATGTAGGGTAGCTAAAATGCAGGCTCTTTGACATATATGCCAATTATTTTTTTTTAAACTAATGTATTTACTTAATGTGAGTGAGTATTCACCTGTGTGTATGTATCTGCACCATGAGCTTGAGGAGGACAGCAGAATAGATTCCCTATAACTGGAATTACAGATGACTGTGAGCCTTCATGTAGGTGCTGGGATTCGAATTTGGGTCCTCTGGAAGTGCAACCAGTTACTCTTAATCTGTGAGTCATCTCTCCACCTTTTAATTTTGTTTATTTACTTCAACATTAGTATCTGATTAGTGAAGAACATTTAGAAAATGCCCAATTAAGAATGAGGGGCAGGGGCTGGAGAGATGGCTCAGTGGTTAAGAATGTTTGTCTTTGGGCTGGGTGTGGCGGCACACACCATTAATCCCTGCACTCAGGAGGCAGAGACAGGTGAATCCCTGTGAGTTTGAAGCCAGTCTGGTCCAGAACAGTCAGAACTGTCTCAAGAAAACCAAAAGGTGGGGGAGGGGGAGAGTGCTATGTGCTTTTCCAGGGGATCCTGGTTCAGTTCCCAGCACCCACATGGCAGCTCACAATTGTCTTTAACTCTAGTGCCAGGGGGTCTGACATCCTCACACAGACATGCATGTAGGCAGAACACCAATGACATAAAATAAAAATAAATTATTAAAAAAAATGAGGAATATCTCATATTCCTACTAATTGAAGATGATCATTTTCAGTGGTGTTGGTTATCTTTATTTTGTTTTTGTTTTAAATTTAGCTTAGTTGAAACATAGCTCTGTACACTGTAGTTTTAGGTTTTTTAAAAGATAATTTCTTTTAAATTTACTTTATTATTTTGTGTCTATGAGTGTTTTGCCTGCATGTATGTCTGTGCACCACATGCATGCCTGGTGCCCAAGGAGGTGATGAGCTTCCATGTACATGCTGAGAATGAACTGAGGTCCTTTGCAAGAGCAAGTGCTCTTAACCACTGAACCAACTCTCCAGCCCTTATTTTATTTTTATTTTTTTCTCCACTTAGTATTATACTTCTCACACCATTAACACTTTCTGTATAATTTGTAGAGAGCAGTTGTGACAGGGTCATGTCTCATCCTGTATCCTTGAACTTAGTGGTGATCTTTCTTTTTCAGCCTCCTGAGTTCTGGTTTCACTAGAATGTACCATGGCCCCTAGCTTTATTTTTATGCATTTATGACTGCGCAGTGGAGATTAGTGTGCTTTTCTACTTTTGTTTGTTTGTTTTTAATTTACTGTATTTTTTATTATTTCAGATTATTTTCTTAGCATAGAATTCTAGAGGTGAAGTTACTGGGCCAAAGAATGGTTATTCCTATACTTTCTTAGAAATAAAAAAGGAGCTGGGCGGTGGTGGTGCAAGCCTTTAATTCCCGCTCTCAGGAGGCAGAGGCAGGTGGATGGATCTCTTGAGTTTGAGGCCAACCTGGTCTACAGAGTGAGTTCCAGGACAGCCTGGCCTATACAGAGAAACCCTGTCTGAAAAAACAGGATGGGAGGTTAGTAAGTTATAGAAGATCCCAAGTACTGAGATTAAAGGTGTGTGTCACCACCTCCCAACTGAAGAGATTTTTTTTTTTTTGGGGGGGTGGGGAGGTTTGAGACACGGTTTCTCTGTGTAACAGCCCTGGTGTCTTGTACTTAACTTTGTAGATCAGGCTGGCCTCAAACTCACAGAGATCTGCCTGGCTCTGCTTTCTGAGCGCTGGGGTTAAAGGCGTGCACCACCATGCCCCATAAAGGGATGTTTCTTATTATTCAATTTAGAGATTTGTTTCAATACTTCTTCCCCCTACATATGCATATGTGTGTATGTGTAATTATACATGCATGCAATAAGGAGTATGCATGCATATGAGTATTGTTATATGTGAGTTTATATAAGCTTTGTATGTGTGTGTTAGTGATTGTTCTGTTGCTGTGAAGAGACCATGACCAAAGCAATTCTTAGAAAAGAAAGCATGTAATTGGGGGTGTGCATATGGTTTGTCATGATGAGAGTGAGCTGGCATACACGGCTCTGGAGCAGTAGCTGAGAACTATACCCTGATCCAGAGGCAGAGAGACTGGGGCTTCCTGTGGGCGTTTGAGACTTCAAAGCCCACCCCCATTAATACACTCCAGCAAGGCCACACTTCCTAGTTTTTCTAACCCTTCTCAATTAGTGCCACTTTCTAGTGACCAAGCTTTCCAATTTATGAACCTTTTGGGGGACATTTTTAGTCAAACCACCATAATGTCTGTACATCTGCATGTAGAGGCAAGGAGTCGCTGTTAGATATGTTCCTTGGCCACTGTCCTTTATTTTTGAGGCAAGGTTTCTAAATGAATCTGGAGCCTATGGATTTGACTTGACTGGGTGGCCAGCAAGCCCTAGGGATCTTCTTGTCTATGCCTCCCCAGTATTGGAATTATAGGCGCACTTGACTGTACCTAGTATTTTTGTGTTCTAAGTGATGTGTCTCAGGTTCTTATTCTTCCATGGAGAATGCTTACCCAGATCTTTGTTATTCTTTCTTTTTTTTTGAGACAGAGTTTTACATAGTCTACACTTGGGTTCAGTATGTAACTTAGGATGACTTTAATTTCTATTCTTTTTGCTTTTACCTTCTGAGTACAGGGATTATAGGCCTGCACCACCACTATGTTTCTTTTTCTTTTTTTTTTAAAAATAAAGATTTATTTATTTATTATATATACAGTGTTCTGTCTGAAGATATAGCTGCAGGCCAGAAGAGGGCACCAGATTTCATTATGGATGGTTATGAGCCACCATGTGGTTGCTGGGAATTGAACTCAGGACTTCTGGAAGAGCAGCCAGTACTCTTAACCACTGAGCCATCTCTCCAGCCCCATGCTCAGTTTCTTAAAAAAGTATTCTCCATGGCATATGTTGAGGAAAAGCCTTAAATAAAAAGTAAAAATTCTCTCTCTCTGTCTCTCTCATGTGTGTATTTGCACACATGCTGTATTAGTTACTTTTTAATGAGATAGATGGCTCAGCAGGTAATAGTATTTGCAAGCTAGGTGTGATGCCTGGGACCCACATGATGAAAAGAGAACTGACTTTTTAAAAAATTTGTTTTCCAATCTCCACTTCTGCCTGTGACATGCACATATGCTGAGTCAATATAACAGAAAAAATTAAAAAGCTGTTTGGAAATAATCTTATGCCTTTTCAAACATGTCACATTTGTTCTAGGTCCTAATACCTTCTGATCATATTCCATTTTTATGTTGACGTATATGTTTCTTGTAAATACATCTATACTTCCTGTCTCATAACCAGTGACATATTTAGTGCTTCCTGTATGCTAGTCTCTGTGCTTTGTTACATGTATTATATTTAATGTTAAGTGTTTTAGAGAGGAATGACAATTTTTTTTTAAAGTAGCACACCAATCTCAAAAGTGGTAGATACTATTTTAAATTTATTTTTAGTTATTGATTTGTTGTGTGTATGTGTGTGGGTCTTTGTGTAGGGTACATTTGTATTGCTGTGGAGGCCAGAGGTTAATCCTGAGTATTGTTCCTCAGACATTGTATATCTTATTCTTTGAGAAAATGTCTCATTTGCCTAGAGCTCACTAAGTAGCCTAGGTTGACTGGTCAGTGAGCCCTAGGGATCTGTCTCTGCCTCCTCAGTTCTGGGATTATGAGAGTGTGTACCATTCATGAGTTCTGGTGTTTGAACTCAGATCCTCATGCTTTTGCAGGTAGCCAAAAAAAAAAAAGCTGTCTTCCAGCTCCATTCTTTCTTTGTTTTTTTTTTTTTTTTTTAAACTGACAAATAGAAGTAATAAGCTTTTAAAAAATAAATATTTTAAGCCAGGCATGGTGGCTCACACCTTAATCCCAGCACTCGGGAGGCAGATGGATCTCTGTGAGTTTGAGACCAGCCTGGTCTACAAAGTGAGTTTGGAATAGTGACAGCTGCATAGAGAAACCCTGTCTTTAAAAACGAAAAAAATTTTTTTTCTTTATTTTTATTTTATGTGCATTGGTGTCTTGCCAGTATGTATGTCTGTGTGAGGGTGTTGTAGTCCTTGGTACTGGAGTTATAAACAGTTGTTAGCTGCCATATCGGTGCAGGGAATTGGACCCGGATCCTCTAAAAGAGCAACCAGTGTTCTTAACAGATGAGCGCCATCTCTTCAGCCCCATAATACGCTTTTATCTTGTAGAACATGTTGATTAGAAATAAGTTGAGTTGTGGAATGGTTATCAAGCTAATCATGCATCATATCATATACTGTCTTGCCATTTTTAAGACTATAATGCATTGTTTATAGAAAGCAGAATCTTACTTACAAACACTCCACTCTGCAAAATTGCTGCTTCATTAGCATCTGAGACCACTGCTGACTTTAGAGCTCAGGCTGGTTTTAAATTCATGGCAATTCTCCTGTTTCATTTTCCCAAGTGTTGGGATTATAGGGATGAACTACCATGTGTGGTTTAATTAGCGTCATAAACTTGAGCAAACTGGAAAAGTAAAACTATTTATCTAATAATAGATTTCAATGTCTTTAAGTACCTATTTGATTATTCTTTTCTCTATATTTTTGTTTTTAAGATTCTTGGATCTCCCAGTCAGCGTCATTTCCTCGTAACCAGAAACAACAAGGGGTGGATTCTTTATCACCAGTGGCCTCACTTCCTAAACAGAATTTCCAGCCCTCAAGCCAACAGCAACCCACTAAACCAGTTAAAGTCACTTGTGCAAACTGCAAAAAACCTCTACAGAAGGGACAGACAGCTTATCAACGAAAAGGATCAGCTCACCTCTTCTGTTCAACCACCTGTCTGTCTTCTTTCTCTCATAAACCTGCTCCAAAGAAACTCTGTGTTATGTGTAAAAAGTAAGATTAACCTTTTACACAGTTCTATGTGTTTGAATATTGATCATAAAAATTTTTAGAAATTTCATTAAGATTCCTGAAATCTTTGAAGCCCAGGTCTAGGTAGCTTATAGACAAGGCTTCTTGTTAGGTTGGGTTGGGGCTGATTTGGCCCCTGTTATTATTTTGACTGTCATCTCAAATGGATCCCTTGAATTTGAAAAAATGTGAACATTTACATTGTTTTATATCTTTTATTTGTATTTATGGTGCTAAGAATCAAGTCTAGTGTGTCACCTCACAGAGGTACTCTAATAAATTTGTTATTAATTGTAAGAATATAGCTTATTGTTAGACAGTTATATATTTATATTTATGATACACAATGTATATATGGTGCATTTTATATTAAAATAAGCCACATTTTACAGTATCTTTGGAATGTGAATGTTTTCTGTTTTTTTTTTTTTTGGGTTTTTCGAGACAGGGTTTCTCTGAATATCTCTGGCTGTCCTGGACTCGCTTTGTAGACCAGGCTGGCCTCGAACTCACAAAGATCCGCCTGCCTCTGCCTCCCAAGTGCTGGGATTAAAGGCGTGCGCCACCACCGCCCGGCTGTGAATGTTTTCAATTGGTAAATCTTTGGGTTTTGGGTGTAATTTGCTTTGAATGTTGTCAAAGGGTTACAGTTTCATGACTCATACTTTTTTTTCCCCTAGTCTTGGAAATACAGCTTCTACTGTTTTTTTTTTAGGTAATGTATTGTAGGGTCAAATCAGATGGATTTTTTTGTACTCTTGGAGCAGCCCAAGTCTGAAGCTATTTTTAGACATTAGACCTCTGGGGAGGGCTTAGTGCTTTATTTTTGTAGTAAATCTAGGCACAGAAACAATTGTTCTACAATGTTTAGATTGTTTACAGTACAATACTGTAATAGAGGGTCTAGACATTTAGTTTATCGCTTGAAGAAATACTTAATTTCAGTAGTGTCATATTATTTTAGATTTTTTTTTATTGTTTTTTTTGATATATCTTGTTATGTAGTCCAGGATATCCTAGAATTTCTTGTAAGTCATTCTGGCTTCAAACTTGTGGCAATTCCAGTACTTCTCCCTAGTGTTGGGATTACAGGTGCATCCACCCATTTATTTATTTGTTTGTGTCCAGACAAACAAACAAACCTTATGTAATCTAGGTTAGTTGTACACTGATGACCTTGAACTCTGATCCTTTTATCTCCACCCAAGTATTCGACTGTAGGTATGAGCCACCAAGCCTGGAAAGTGGTGCATTTAAGTAGAAAATAACTCATGTAGTCCCTCTTGATGTTAATTAAATTTCTGTGATCTAGTAATCTCATGCTTTCCTATTAATTGGGGATGGGAATTGAGTACGTACTGTCAGTTTAAAAATTAGTCTTTTCTTCTATGTAATTATAGTAATTTTATTTTAGTGTTTCCAATATCTGAAAGCTGTGATAGTGCATTTGAAGATAAATTATTAGTGACAGGATCAAACATCTTAAATTCTTAATTTTTTTTTTTTTTGGTCAAGAGTTCATATTTTATACTTAAGATGATCTAGATCTAAAAATGGTGTTTGATTTTCATGATTCAGTCTGTGGTGAAAAGTATCAGTTATGGGCCAGGCGTGGTGGCACGGGCCTTTAATCCCAGCACTCAAGAGGCAGAGGCAGGTGGATCTACAGATTGAGTTCCAGGTCAGCCAGGACTGTTACATGAAGAAACCCTGCCTAGAAAAACCTTTAAAAAAAAAAATCAGTTAATAACTTTTATTTTTGGTTTCTTTTGAAATGGAACTTTTTGTTGTACTTTTTGTTTTTCAGAGATATAACTACAATGAAAGGAACGATTGTTGCCCAAGTGGATTCAAGTGAGTCCTTCCAAGAATTTTGTAGTACATCTTGTTTGTCTCTCTATGAGGACAAACAGAGTCCTGCTAAAGGAGCTCTAAATAAGTCGAGATGCACGATCTGTGGCAAATTGACTGAGGTTTGTACTTCTGTACTTTTCACTTGGTCTTATGAGAGTTCATTTTGGATTTTGACAGCTTCCCCCTACTCTTTTATTGATGCATGTGTCCTTAGAAACTTTTAGAGTATCACATTATATATTCCTAGTCTTCCAAGGAAGCTGACTCAGGACAGATTACCTTATTTATGTTGTCAGAGTGAGAGCAGTCACAGAAAAAAAAAAAAGTCATAGTATTTTGATTGTTCTTTTTTCCTTTTTTTATTAGTCTAATAATATGTTTATTTATGCAAATAGGCTGACTACACAAGAAAGACAAACACTTGTAGGCAAATAGAAGTGGGAGCGTTTTCAAAAAATAAATGTACATTATTAATTATGACATTAAAGCCACCTGCATACACACACCTTATTTGAATTGACTGTAGTGTTGTCATTTCCTTTTCCTTGCAAATGCAGTCAGTGTACTTTGTCATTTCTTTTGGAGTTGTCTAAAGATTTATAGTAAGTCTGTTTATGAATTGTAATATTAATACTATCTAAACATGGTGGTTTTTCTCTCATTTTGTCTTTAGAGAAGTTAATAGTGATAATCACTATGGTCATTCTTTTTTTTAACTACCATGCGTGTGTGTACATGTTATTTTGTATATAAATAGTTTAAAGATACGAAATGTATTTCAGTTTTTCCTTCTCCTCAAATTAGCGTTCTTAGGGTATGGTGTCTTTGTTGCTGTTGGATCACATTTTTAGTTACTGGAAAATAGATAAATTCTTTTTTCTTTAATTTTTTTCAAGTTACATCTCGATCACAGTTCCCTCCCTCTCTCCCTCCGTCTCTCCCTCCCTCCCTCCCTCCATCCCTCCCTCCTTCTTCCTCATCTCCCTCTTCTCCTCAGATGAAAGAGGCCCCCCACTTATCAAACCCCCACAGTTCATCAGTCACGTGAGGGCTAAGAGCTTCCTCTTGTGCTGGGGCTTCATATGGCAGCCCATCTAGGGTAAGGTGTTCCACTAACAAGCAACAGGGTCCATGACTCACTGCTGGATGGAGTTTGATAAATTCTTTGAAATTGTGTTAATTGTTTTTCTTTTAGATTCGCCATGAAGTTAGTTTTAAAAATATGACCCATAAGTTGTGCAGTGATCACTGCTTCAATAGATATAGAATGGCCAACGGTCTGGTAATGAACTGCTGCGAACAGTGTGGGGAATATTTGCCCAGTAAAGGTGCTGGAAATAATGTTCTGGTGATTGATGGTCAGCAGAAAAGATTTTGCTGTCAGAGCTGTGTCAGTGAATACAAACAGGTAATTTATGTTCTTAAAAAAAACAAAACAAAACAACTAAGTATTCTTTTGGGTGGGTTTGGAAGCATTGTAGTAGTTCTAATATAGGAAGATTTAACAATATTCATCTTGAAATCTCATTTAGTTTGGTAATTGTCTACATATGAAGATGGACTACTTCAAATGAATTAGAAAATATGTAGGTTGTTGGAAATCAACTTGTAATTTTATATATAATAGTAAAGGATACTAGTGCAATTCATGAATTTTCTTTTAGAGGAGTTTGAGAGGGATTTTCAAAGTGTTAGAGTTTGGTTTGGGAATAATTACCTTTATATTTAAACTTTTAAGATTAATTTCCAGTTTTAGAGCTCTAGTTTGAGTTTCTAAATACATTTAGAAATAAAATATGTATAATAAGTTTATTAACTATTATTTTGTTTTCTTCTCGATTCCTATGCATTATTTTTAGGTAATACTTTTCACTTCTGTTTTCTGTATCCATTTTGAAAAAATTAAGGAAATAGCTAATTTCATTGTTAAGTTTTTTTTTTTTAAAAAAGAAGGTATCTTAATATATGTATTGTTTAAAAAAAGGGGGGGGGGGCTGGAGAGATGGCTCAATAGTTAAGAGCACTGCCTGCTCTTCCAGAGTTCAAATCCCAGCACCCACATGGCAGTTCACAGCTGTCTGCAATTGCCGGGCGTGGTGGCACACACCTTTTATCCCAGCAGGAGGCAGAGGCAGGTTGATCTCTGTGAATTCAAGGCCAGCCTGGTCTACAAAGTGAGCCCAGGATAGCCAGGGCTACACAGAGAACCCTGTCTCAAAAAACCAAACCCCAAAACAAACAAACAGAAATATATATGTATGTATTCTGTATGTCTCTTAACTCATTCCCGATCAACACATGAATAGATCTTTCTCATTCTGTGTGGCAGCATAGTCCATTTCATAGTAATTTTATGAGTCCATTATTAAAAATTAAATTAAACCAGGAGTGGTGGCTCATGCTTTTAATCCCAGCATTTAGAAGGCAGAGGCAGGTGGAGTTCAAGGCCAGCCTGGTCTACAAGGCAAGTCCGGGACAGCCAGGACTACACAGAAAAACTCTGTCTCAAAAAACCAAACCAAAAAAAAGAAAGAAAGAAAGAAAGAAAGAAACGTGTGGTTGATTAGATTAATATTAATTAGTTCTTTTCAGCTGCTGACTTTAGACTCTGACTTAAATAATAGCGATTGACAGTTTTACAGTTCTGGAGGATGAGAGTTGGTCTCTGCTGCTGCATCTTCTCTACTTCCTACTTCCCTACATCTGTATTTTGTGCCTTGTTAGTATATGGCCTTTCCTTCTTTTCATAACCAGTTATAATTTTCATGATTCCAATAGGAAACTAGTCCTATTGCATTACAGCCCTACTCTTATGACCTTGTTTAACTTTAATTACTTCTAAAAGATCTTGTCTCCACATAACATTAAATTGGTTTGAGTTTCAAAGTAGGAATTGGGTTGAAGGGAGCACACAGTTTAGTCAACAATAATAAAAGCAATGATCCTCAAAATTCTCACTACATTGTCTTTTATTTTGTTCTGTTTTGTGAATGACTCTATTTGTAGCCCATGCTTGCCTTGAATTTGATACCTGCCTCCGCCTTCCAATACCTTGGATTATAGCATATATCACCATTCCTATGTTGTTCATTGTATTTTACTTATCTGTGCTTTTATGTTATTTGTGTTCATTATATTTGTATGTTGAAAGTACTATATGTTTAATGGTGTGTATCTCTTCTCCTTCCATGATCAGTTCCTTGCTAATAACCTCGGTTAGCCACAGCAGGAGTGTTTTGGTTTTTTTTTTTTTTAAACCAGCAAATCAGGATGTCTTCTATAATTCCTTCTATAATGTTGAGGGTCCTTATAAGAGATAGTATAAGGCTGTAGAGTAGTAGCTTTGTTGTTGATGGCATTTAAGCTGTGTCCTGTCTTTTGCTGTTACAAAACAGTGAATGATGAGCAACATAATATTTTGTTTGCCCCGTATTTGGAGCTAATAATTATCTATAATCTCAGTAGTTGGGAGATTAAAGCAGGAGGATTACTTGTTTAAGGACTAGATATAGCAAGACCCAGTCTTAAAAAAGTAATTTGATGTTGGCATTAGAATCTTCTGGTTAGCCGGGCGGTGGTGGCGCACGCCTTTAATCCCAGCACTTGGGAGGCAGAGGCAGGCAGATCTTTGTGAGTTCGAGGCCAGCCTGGTCTACAAAGTGAGTCCAGGACAGCCAAGGATACACAGAGAAACCCTGTCTCGAAAAAACCAAAAAAAAAAAAAAAAGAGAATCTGCTGGTCTAGGTTGACATATGGTTCTACCCATGATTAAGTATGTTCCCTGCCGAAATTACTCATGTGCATTGCCTGTTTTTATTGTCTGTAATTGGGAAAATAATAATCTATTATAAGAACAAATGTGGGCATTTTATCTTAAGAACCTGACTCATTGCTTGGCTCATTGCATCTGTCTTCCATACCTTCTTGTTTGTTTTGTTGTTTGTGGTGCTAGGGAGTGAACCACTGAGCTCCATCTCTCTCCTGACTACCAGGACAACAATTTTGCTTAGCTCTCTCAATTCAGTTCTTTTTGATAGTTTGGCTACCTTGCTCCCATTCCAATTTTATATGAATTTGAGAATCTGCATTATAAGTTTGCAGAAATAGAATTTTGATATGGTGGCATGGAATCTACATATGGTTTTGGATAGTTTTGACATCTTGATAGTATTAAGCCTTCTTATTTATAAACAATAGGTCTTTGCATTTACTTAAGTAGTTCTTGAGCAATCTTACAGTTTTTACTGTGTAGGTCTTCATTTCTTTGGTTATTATTCTTAGATGTTTAGTGTTTGACATGTTAATTGACTTGTTGCATTTTTTTTTTTTGAGAGTGCACATGGCCAGTGTATAGAAATAGGATGGAACCTATGTGATCTTTAACTTTGCTGAAAATACTTATTGCCTCTAATTTCATTCTAGATGTCTTGGGAGTTTCTGTATTTTCAGTCATTCCATCTACCTGTGAGTCAGGGAGAATTTTATCTATTCTTTTCTACTATGGATGCTTTTCATGTTTGTTTGCCAATTTCTATTGACAGAACTTAATATCATGTCTAATGGAAATGATGAAAATGTTGAGGAGATGTTTGTGATCCCACAGGAAAGGTCGAACACACATACTTACTTTTGGTAGTTCATAGCCATTGTAAGGTTGAGGTAGGGTTTTTTTTTTTAAATATTCTTAGTGTATTGGGCTTTTTTATTCTAAGAGGGTGTTGAATTTGGTTTAATGTTTCTATTTCTTTGAGATAACTAAAATAAACTTTATTGTATTATGTAGATTGATTTCCTTTTTGAATTCTCTTTAAAGGGATAAATCCCATTTGATTGTTGCTACACACTTTTCTTCCAAGTAAGCTTATGTGTGTACTCTAATTTTCTTTTGCTGTTATATCTGTTTTGTAATGAGAGTAGTGCTGGCCTATGGACAGATGGGTTGAAATGTCTCATCTGCTTTTTAGAAGAGAATGAGAATGCATGTTGTTTGTAGAATTTAGCTGTGAAACTTTCTATTATTGGGCTTTTCTTTGCTGGGAGATTGTTTTAATCTTGAAATAGAGTCTTGTTGTCAAAGCTGCCCTCGGACTATTCTGTCCACATCTTCTGTGCTAAGATTACAGCTGTCTGTTATCATGCCAGTGTGACGAAGTTTTCAGTGACTGATTAAATCTCTTTACTAAGTTAATGTAGTTCTCTTGACATATTCTGGAATGTTTTGTGTTGTTTTGGGAATTTGTGTTTTTAGAAAAATTTCCATTTTGTCTAGGTCAAACTTGTTTTGTACAACTTTTTATACCACTTTCTTGTACTCCTTTAATTTCAAAACATTAATGTTACATTTATGTATAGTGTTCTTTATGGTTTTTTTTTTGGTGTATATGTGTATATACATGTTTGGGTATGGGCTCATGTGCATGTGTGCATGTTTTTAAGCCAGAGGTCAACTTTGGGGTGTCTTTCTTTTAGGTGCTGATCACCTGGTATATGTATATACCTATTTTTTGAGATATAAAATCTTACTGGCTTGTAGCCCAGCAAATAGTCCAGGCTGGATGACTGACAAGCAAGCCCTGGGTTTTGTTACACTTCTGCTTGGCTTTTTTTTTTTTTTTTTTTTAAATGTGGGTATTAGAGGTAAAACTCAAGTTACCAGGTTTGTGTAGCAAGGCATTTACTGATTGAGTTATTTCCCTAGCCTTTGTGTGTTTTGTTACTTTAGCAAAAGGTTTAGAGATTTTCTTTATCTTTTATGTTTTTTTTCTCCTTTCTGCACCTAGGGCCTCACACATGCTAGGCAGATACGTTCTTACTGAGTTGTATCTGCAACTCTTTTTGTATAATTTCCATTTCTTTTTTGCTGTGTGTTGTGGGGGTACAGGGGTGCTTAAAGGTATATTTTTGGTTGTGAGCCTAGCCTCTAACGGCTAAGCCATCTCTCCAGCCCAGCTTAAAGGTATATGTATGGAGGCCACAGGTCAATCTTGAGTGCCATTCTTTAGTGTCTTGGTTTTTGAGGTAATCCTTTACCCTGAGACCTGGGGCTCACAATGGAGCTAGGCTGACTGGCACCAGAGCTCCAGAGCATCCATGTTTTTGTACCTCCCCAGCACTATAATGCAAATGTGGCACCAAACCTAGCTTTTTAAGTTGAATGCTAGGGCTTAAACTTGTCCTTATAGTTACTGTAACACACTTTAATGAGTGAGCTATATTCTGGCAGCTATTTTAATTTTAATTGATTTAACAATTTTATGTATATATGGTGTTTTGCCTATGTGTATGTCCATTTGTGCCTGTTGCCCACAGAGGCAGCCGTGGTCTCAGCTGTTTATTCATCTCTCCAGCCTCTTCTTAATCATCCATTCATCCATCTATTCATTCATTCATGTATTAATTAAATTGAGACGAGGCTTGTGCCACCACTGCCAGGCTTGTTTTTTCTTTTCTTTTTTAATTTCTTTATGTTTTTTTTTAGGGGAAATTGGAGTATTGATTTGAGATTTCATGAATAAATTACAGGTTTTTGTTAAGGAACCATATTGTCTCAAATAGGTATTCTTTGTGTCTCATCCAACAGTGATGAGACTTATGTAAAAAGGCCCATGCCTATGCTTAGCAGCTGTGGTAGTTGCTGCTGTTGCCTTCCCTCCCCTTTATTTATCTTTGTATCCTGGGTTGAGGCTGAACTTGCAGTATATATAGGTGAAGATGACTTTGGAAGGCTGGTTCTCCTGTATTCACCAGATACAGTTAAAGGCAGGCACTAACACAGTGTTTATATGCTTCTGGGAGTTCACTCCAGGCTTTCCTGCAAGCACATTCCACTGAGTTACTTCCCCAACCATGGTTGTTTTACTATGTTAGTGCTGGAGATGCAGCCCCTTTCTCTGTAATTTCAGTATTGTCCTTGTTACTGCTAGTTATTGGTTTGACTGTGACCTAGGCCAGACCACCTTATTAGGATTTGGGGTAAGAGTAATGGTAGTGGTTAAGCTATGTTATTACTGCCTGGGGAGTAGCGGATTTGGTCTTTAACATAATAGTAGCTGGGGTGCTGGGTTTAGGAGAGGTACCTTCTGTTGAAAAGTAAGATGGAAATCTAGGCTCTATGCTTTGCCTTTTCTTGTGTGGGCGGGGTTAGAGAAATTGATGGTTCTGTTTCTCTATGAGGTCATTGTATTGTTATTGTAGTTGTGTTTTTTCTATGTGTTCCTTTTTCTAATTTCAAGATTTTTATTTATTTCATTTTTTAATTTTTTCTTTTTTCTTTTTTTTTGGTTTTTCGAGACAAGGTTTCTCTGTGTAGCCCTGGCTGTCCTGGACTCACTTTATAGACCAGGCTGGCCTCGAACTCACAAAGATCCACCTGCCTCTACCTCCCAAGTGCTGGGATTAAAGACGTGCGCCACCACCGCCCGGCAATTTTTTCTTTTTTTTGTTTTTCAAGACAAAGAGTTTCTCTGTATATCCCTGGCTGTCCTGGACTCACTTTGTAGAGCAAGCTGGCCTTGAACTCACAGAGATCCACCTCTGCCTTCCTAGTGCTGGGATTAAAGGCATGGGCCACCATGTCCAGCTCAAGATTTTATTATCTTTAATTTTAAGAAATTGTTGGTACGTCTGTTTTTTCCGTGGGTAGAGGTGAAGTTAATCTAGGGCTTACTTAACTTCTATCTGTAGATTTAGTTTTTGGTTTTTGTTTTTTTGTTTTAGAGAACTTGTCTTTATCTCTGTCTTTTTGTCTTAACCACCCCAGAGCTCTAAAGATATGAAATAGTACATCTACTATTGTCTTACAGTTCTCTGGTTCTGTAACATTTTTTTCTTTTCTATATTTATTTCTTTGTTGTTTTCAGACGGTGTCTTACTATGTAGCCTTGGCTCAGGCTTGAATTCTCCAGAGATCTACTGCCTGCCTCAGCCTCTCAAGTGCTAGGACTAAATGTGTGGACCACCTCACCTGGCTCTGTATATATTTTTACATTGAGAACTACTTTATTTCTTCTTAAACATACTGTAACTGTTGAAGCTTTTCTTTTTTGTTTTGTTTTTTTCCAGGCAGTGACAGCAGGTTAGCCTTGAACTCATGGAGATTACCTGCCTCTGCCTCCCGAGTGCTGGGATTAAAGGGACTAAAGGCGTGTGCCATCATACCCAGCAATTACAGACAGCTGTGAATTGCCATGTGGGTGCTGGAGCTTGAACCCGGGTCCTTTGGAAGAACAGTCAGTGCTCTTAACCGCTGAGCCATCTCTCCAGCCTCTGTTGAAGCATTTTATAATGGATACCTATGAAGTCTTTACCAGCTAATTCTAACATGTGGTTTTAGTTTTGACATTTATTGCCTTAATTGATTTTAAAGCTTTACCTTTGCTTTTAGTGATGAAGATTGTTCTTTTTAACTTAAATTTCTACTTCCTAGTCTAGGGATCTTCTCTTTTTTTTCTTATGCTTTTCTTGTTTGTGCATGTATGTGTTCACTACATGTTCTGGAACCCAGGATGATTTCCTCTCGCTTCAGCTTATCAAGTGAATGTTTGTTAAGTGGATACCCTTTTACTGAACTTCACGGTCCTGTCATTATTAAGTAAAACGAACATTTTCTTGAAATACTTTCTCAGTTTTTGTTCTTTGAGCTTTTCTTTCTATATATTCATAAGTAAATAAGTAGGTAGGAGTCCATGGAGGCCCTTTTATTGATCACAAGACTTAATTAGACAGGTTGGAGACCACAACATGATATATATGTTCTAGTCTAGGCAGTGTTTTCTTGTACTCTAGGAACTAAAATTATATGACCCTTTCTTATTTTTCCCCATTTAACTTTGTCTTTCTGACATTGTAGTTGGTTATCTTTTTGTTGCTGTTTTGCCAGACAGGCTTTCTCTGTGTAGCCTTGGCAGTCCTGGAAGTTGCTCTGTAGACCAGACTGGCCTTGAATTTAGAGATCTGCCTGCCTCTGCCTCCAAAGTGCTGGGATTAAAATAACAGCCCAGTGACTGACTGTTTCTTATATGTCCTCACTGCTCAGTTTCTGGAACCCCGATTCTTTTTAATAGTACTGTAGATCATAGTAATGCGTGTTGTGTGCACTTAATGGCTTTTCAGTAACTTTCCATCTCTAATATTTTGACTGTCATAACATGTTGGAGACTGTCTTGTTTTTGTTTTTTTGAGACAGGGTTTTTTGTATACTTAGCTGTTCTGGACTCACTTTGTAGACTAGGCTAGCCTTGAACTCACAGAAATCTGACTGCCTCTGCCTCCCAAGTGCTGCAATTAAAGGCGTGCGCCACTACATCCGGCAATTAGAGATAGCTGAGAACTGCCATGTGTGTGCTGGGATTTGAACCTGGGTCTTTTGGAAGAGCAGCCTATACTCTTTTAAGTGCTGAACATCTCTCCAGCCCTGGAGACTATCGTTTTAAGCTTATCTTTTAGGGTAGAATGTACATGTTATCTGTTATAGACGATATTAAGTGCTTTAAAAGGAATCTCAAAACAATCCACTTTGCAGATAATGCAAATTTATTTATAATGTCTTTATTGCTTTAGATTTGAAATTTAATTATTGTTTAGTATGTTTTAGTAAGACCTTAGAATATTCTAGGTTATCTAAGAGAAACAAATGATTTTTCTTGATTAAAGATGACAGATGTGGTTCAGTGTGGCAGGACTATGAGCTACTCAGGAAGCTGTGGTAGGAAAATCACAAATTCCAGGCTAGTCTGAGGTATACAGTGAGTTTAAAGCAAGCCTGAGCAACATATAGTAAGACCATCTCAACACTCAGAAGTATAGGGACTGCTGTGATGGTTTCACCTATGCAAGAGTGAGGACCTGAGTATGAATTCCTTAGAACCCACAAGCCAAACAAGGTAGCATGCTGTCTATAATCCCAATGCTCCCTACATCAGGGTGGGAAATAGAGGTAGGATATCCGTAGAAGCTCATGGTTCAGTTCCTGGCATACTTGACAAACAGGAGACCATATCTCAAATAAATTAGGAGTCAGGACTGATACCTAAGGCTGTCCTCTGACCTCCACACATTCCACATATGTGCATTAAAAGCATCAAAAGTTCAGGGAGGTATGGTGTTACATACTTTTTATTTTATTTTATTTTTCCTTTATTTTTTATTTCTTCAAGTTACATCTCAATCGCGGTTCCATCCCTATTCCCCCTCCAGTCCCACCCTCCCACCCTCAGCCCCCCATCCTCTTCCCTTTTTTTTTCTTTTAAGTTTAAGGTATATCTTATTTCCCCCTACAGTTTCCCCTTTCAGTCCAGCAAGTGGCTCTTTCTCTTATAATAATAAACACAATACAAAACAACAGAGGTAATTAGGCCACAGTTATGAGGGTTATATGGCTTAACATACATTCCCAATGACCAGTCCATATGTATTTGGTATCTGACTTTAACATTCTACTATCTAACCATCTCCATGAGTTTAAAGTTCTATATTTGACTCAACATTCATACTAATTGCAACACAATTTTAAAAGTATCTTCTTAGATCTATAACACTCTCTTGACTCCTAAACAACTCAAAATTTAATTATGAGACTCTAGCTATCTGTTCTTCAACCACCTCAGAGACCTGAGAGGGATAAATATATCTGATTTTATAGGAAGTACAGGGCCTGCAGCTTCCCAAACTAAGAAATAACATACCAGTGGCTGCCTGGACAGTTCCCATTTTCTCTCCATACATTACAGCATCGATCTTCAGTCATTTGGCCCCGTTTCTCTGACAGACATTGATTGTAGAGCAGGGGTTATGAAGGACTTACCTACCCTGTCTCGGAAGAGCTAGGCTGTCGACTTACCTGCTTCCAGGTTTTGTCCTTTTTGGACAGCATTCTGTCTACAGTTGGAGCAAGGAGCTTTTCCTACCAAGAGATAGGCTTGCGACTAATTCAGTCATCTCCCACTGGAGATTCTTCAATGCTCATCTTCCACTTGGAGGAGAATAGGGGGTGCTGTCAGGAGTTGATATGTCTTGATATAAAAAAATCTAGCCGGGCGGTGGTGGCGCACGCCTTTAATCCCAGCACTTGGGAGGCAGAGGCAGGCGGATCTTTGTGAGTTCGAGGCCAGCCTGGTCTACAAAGCGAGTCCAGGACAGCCAGAGATATTCAGAGAAACCCTGTCTCGAAAAACCAAAAAAAAAAAATCTAAAGTTACGAAAACATCTTTGAATGCCATATTCTGCAGATCTCTTGAGGTTTTTGAAGAGGCCCTATCTATCTCTTATATTAGGGTAAGCGGATGTTGCTTGTCTTGTAGCAGGTTTATTTCTGATTAGCTTAGCAAATAACTATAATAGGCTGTCATAGTACCTAACGGAATGACTGGCTTGCATAACCATTAGTTTGCATTTCTTAATTATCCTAACCAGTTTATGACAATTAGTAGTAAAAGGCCAAAACATCACATTTCATTTTTTTTTTCTTTATCTCCTAACCCTTCCATCCCATTTCTCTGGGATGGGGTGTCCTTATATAACAGTCCCTCATCTCAGTTGAGAGGTCGTATGAGGGCCAAGAGCCTCCTCATTCATTGGGGGGTCTACGAAGCAGTACCATCAGTGAAAAGTGTCTCGTTGCCCGGGAGAGAGAACTACTAAACAGACAAACCAATAAGTAGACAATAGATAAAAAAGACTAAAAAAAGAAAAAAATATAAAATATATATTAAAAAAAATAAAAATTAAAAATAAGAAGTCTATGTCCAAGTTCCCTTTGGTGTGTTAGTTGTAGTATCAATACCTTCTACTATATAGCTAAAATCCTACTATAAGTGAATAGATGCCATATGTGTCCTTCAGAGTCTGGGTTAGCTCACTCAGGATGAGCTTTTCTAGTTCCATCCATTTGGCTGCAAATTGCATAATTTCATTGTTCCTGATAGCTGAATAATATTCCATTGTGTAGATGTACCACAGTTTTTTAACCCATTCTTCGGTTGAGGGACATCTGGGTTGTTTCCAGTTTCTAGCTATTACAAATAAGGCTGCTATAAACATAGATGAGGAAACTTCCTTATGATTCCATGAAGAGGCATTTGGGTGTATACCCAAAAGTGGTATGGCTGGGTCCTGAAGCAGAGCTATTCCAAGTTTTCTAAGATTTCGCCAGACTGACCTCCATAGTGGTTGCACAAGCCTGCATTCCCACCAGCAATGGAGTAGGGTACCCCTTTCTCCACACCCTCACCAGCATGTGCTGTCATTTGAGTTTTTGATCTTAGCCATTCTGACAGGTGTGAGATGGAATCTCAGAGTCGTCTTGAGTTGCATTTCTCTGATGATGGTGTTACATACTTTTAATCCCAACACTCAGGTGGTAGAGGCACAGTGGGATTTCTGAATTTGAGACTAGTTCATTTTAAATGCCAAGTTCCAGTCCAGCCAGGGCTATGTAGTGAGACCCTGCCTGGGTGGGGGGGGGGGGGGAGGAAAGAAAAAAAAACAAAACAGGGCCTGAAGAGATGGCTCAGCCGTTAAGAGCCACTGGCAATTCTTCCAGAGGACCAGGGTTCAATTCCCAGCACCCATATGGCAGCTCACAACTGTGTGTAACTCCAGTTCCAGGGGATTCGACACCCTCATACAAACATATATGCAGGCAAAAGACCAACGCACATAAAAAATAAATACATAATTAAAAAAGAAACAAAATATCAAAAGTCCAAAGAGGGATAATAGTAATCTCTACTCTTTTTTAAATAATTTTATTTTTATTTTTTCTGTACATTAGTGTTTTGACTGTATGTATATTTGTGTGAGGATGTGGGATCCCCTGGAACTGGAGTTACAGACAGTTGTGAGAAGCCATGTAGGTACTGAGACTTGAACCCTGGTCCTCTGGAAGAACGGCCAGTGCTCTTAACTGCTGAGTCATCTCTCCAGCCTGTAACCTCTACTCTTAAGATATATTTTAATATATCTTGCCAGATGTGGTGGTTCATGCAGGATGTTTGATCACACTGTGAATCCCAGGATTGTGTTATTTATTGGAAAAATCTTTTTCTAGTTGTGGTATGCCTCAGCCCTAGCACACACCTTTAATCCAATAATTTTTTGTTTATTTATCTTAATTAATTTATTAAATTTTTTTTTTTTTTTAAGAAGGGTTTCTCTGTGTAGTCCTGGCTGTCCTGGACTCACTTTGTGGACCAGGATGACCTTAAACTCACAGAGATCCACCTGCCCCTGCCTCCCAAGTGCTGGGAGGTAATTGCCACCACACCCGGCAGTTACAGACAACTGTGAACTGCCATGTGGGTGCTGGGATTTGAACTGGGGTCCTTTGGAAGAACAGCCAGTGCTCTTAACCACTGAGCCATCTCTCCAGCCCCCAATTTTCTGTTTATGTGTAAACAGGATTAAGGTCAACCATAGGTCAAGAGCCAGAGGAAGCAACCAGATGATAGGGAGTGAACATAGGAAAAAAAAAACCACACACATAGCAAGTGAGAGGAAGTCAGGAGGACATATAGAGATATATATACAGGAAGTAGAAAGGAGGGATATTCAGTTTGAAGGGTTTTTGAGACAGGGTAGAGAAGCAGAACTGGCTTTTCCTTCTGGTACGTTAGTTTAAGAGAAAGATCAGCTGGGTGTTTTCTGTGCCTCCCTGCACTAGCATCTGTGCCTCCCTGCACCTTAGCATCTGGCTCCTGACTCTTTAGTGGTAAAATTGAACCTTTGAGATTTTGTTAAAAACATGTTTTTAATTTCAGCACTTGGGAGGTTAAATGCAGGCAGATTTCCTTGAGGCCAGCCTGGTCTGTCTACATAGTGAGTGCCAGGATAGCAAGTCAGACCTGCTGTGTATGTTTTGGGGAGATATCTTAATACTAGAGTGCTTATCTAGCATTAAAGAACAGGTATTGGTTCTTTAATATGGAGGGAGTGTGGAGGGGATGAAAGCCAGAAAATCTGGTTTTCCTCCCTACATTTTTTTTTTTTTTTTTTTTTTGGTTTTTCGACACAGGGTTTCTCTGAATATCTCTGGCTGTCCTGGACTCGCTTTGTAGACCAGGCTGGCCTCGAACTCACAAAGATCCGCCTGCCTCTGCCTCCCAAGTGCTGGGATTAAAGGCTGCGCCACCACCACCCGGCTCTCCCTACATTGTTATGCTAATGTTTTATTGTATCATTCTCCCTTCAACAGTGAGTATAGAGCAGAAAATGCATTGGTGAAAGATAAGAGTAAGATTGTAAGTCAGTCAATAATTGCAGCAGTTTTTATAGATTGTTCATTTACTTTTTTGCCTAACAGTTTTTCTTTATATACTTACAACGTGTTTTAAAATGTTTTAGGTAGGTAGCCATCCAAGCTTCCTGAAGGAAGTTCGAGATCACATGCAGGACTCTTTCTTAATGCAGCCCGAGGTGAGCAGGAATGTTGGTGAGATCCAAGCCTGGTTTAAAAAAAAAAAAAAACATATACACACACAGTATATATATATATATTTGTGAATGTATGCATGTGTGTGTGTAGGCATAGACATGCCATGGTGGATGTGTGAAGGTCAGAAGACAACTTTTAAGAATTAGTTATCTCTATATGTGTATGTACCTGTATGTAAAAGTCACATTTATTTTGAAGCATTAAAATGCACCTTCAGCATAGTAATTGTGTAAGTATATTAAAACTTGTTTTCTTAAATTATATCGCATAAGTGTTTGTATCTCCAAGAAATAGATTTTTCAATTCCACTAAATTTTACATGTTTCTGTCAGAAAATACTTGTGTTCTTAGAAAATTCTTTTCAGATACAATTTTTCTTTTTCTTTTTTCGAGACATGGTTTCTCTGTGTAGCCCTGGCTGTCCTAGACCAGGCTGGCCTCGAACTCGCAAAGATCCGCCTGCCTCTGCCTCCCGAGTGCTAGAATTAAAGGCGTACACTACCACCGCCTGGCAATTTTTTGATATTGTTTACCCAGATGAATAATACTCTTTTCTTTTCCTGATGCTCCACTTTGGAGTGTGTTTTGTATCTTTTTGAGACAGGGTCACAGTATGTAGCCTAGACTCCTGCCTCAGCTTCCTCCCTGCTGAGATTCAGACATGTAGTACCACTGCCAGCACTTTCATGTGTCTGCTTCTCACACATGCACATATTAATTCTTTACCAGAGACCTCTAACCTGTTCCAAATTGTAGTTCTCTAAAACTTCATGTATTTCCTCAGTACAACTTCTGGACTCTAAACATCACAAACCACCTCCAGGCAGTGAGATTTAGTAGCCATAGAGCTTACTTGGTTCTTGTTTCTTAGAGATGCAGTCTTGATCATAGTCCCAAAACCATTGTACACATACAAAAAAGGTACAAAGCTTTTTCTAGATTTTCACCTAAATTTTAGACAAAATCATTGTTCTTTGCAGAAGAGTTAGGTGATGATGATTGGTTTGTTAGAACTTAGTCTAGTTGGTGGCACAATTAGTTTGCATCTAGATAAATGGAATACTTTGAATAAATAGCAAATGCTTTGAGGTATGTATGATGGCATGTATCTGCAATCTTAGATTGCAGCTAAGGAAGGAAGGTCAGAAGTTTTGAGGCCTACCTGGGCTCCAAGTGCTACCTTTTGCACTTCAAAAAATGGTATGAAATTAGTTCTCCAGTTGAATTTTTGTATGTGTGTGTGTGTGTTTTTAAATTATCTTTTTATGTTTAAATTTTAGAAATATGGAAAACTAACAACTTGTACTGGTTGTGGAACACAGTGCAGGTTTTTTGATATGACTCAGTGCATAGGTCCTAATGGATATATGGAGCCATATTGTTCAACTGCTTGCATGAACAGTCACAAGACAAAATATGCAAAATCACAAAGTAAGTTTCAGGTATTTGGAAAGTTTAAAGGCTTTAATGTCATAATTGTTTATTAAAGGTAACTCGTCTTATTTTGATATGTTTTCAACTGTTTGATTTTCTTATACCTATCTTCTTTAATGCAAGCCTAAAACAATTTTGATGATTTCCATACTTTTTAATTTTTAAAAGGTAGTGAGGTTTTTCTCTGTATCTGAAATTCTTAGATTAAACTCTTATTACACCCAAAAATATCTAAAACATTTTTATATATCTATGTATGGTTTAGGTAGTCTTAACAGCTTTTTTTTTTTAGTGGCAGTACTTTTAACTATATTTTTATTTTATGTGTATGAGTGTTCTGCCTACATGAATCTGTGTGCACTTGGGTACATGCAGTGCCCACAGAGGTCGAAGGAGGGTGTAGGATCTTCTGGAACTGGAGTTATAGATGGTTGTTGGCTGCCTTGTGGGTGCTGGAAACTGAACTTGGGTCCTTTGCAAGAGCTCCTAATTGCTGAGCTATCTCTTAAACCCCTCGCAGTACTTTTTAAAGATGCAAATAATCTTGAATAACTAAAAGTACAAATGTAAGTACAAGGATAATTTATAGAAAGACCCATTTAAAAAAAATCAGTTAACCATTTAAGAAAACCTTTTACTTTATAAAGAAATCAGGTATGTATCTTTTCTTTTATAGGTTTGGGAATTATTTGCCATTTTTGTAAGCGAAACTCTTTACCTCAATACCAAGCCACAATGCCTGATGGAAAACTGTATAACTTTTGCAATTCCAGTTGTGTGGCTAAATTTCAGGTTTGTTACATATTTTTCCCCACTCTCATAAAATGCACATAGATAACAGTGTAATATATGCTTTATCTTCTCTGTTACTTTATTCTTAATTTGTTGAGGGCCTGATTGGAGGGTGGAGATTATAGCATGAATCACAGAAGGCCTGGCTGTACTTTGTACAGATTTGATTAACTTTTAAATTATCACTGTGATACAGAGCTTGAAGGAAAATGGTTTTTAGTATGGTTTAATTCAATGCTTGATGTATAGTGCTTTTCTTGTTAGATAGTTTGAGTAGCTGTGTTCTCTGATAAGTGAATGAAATATATAAGTGTCTTTAGCCTGTAAGTATTACACACATGCTTTCCAAATTTGAAATGAGCCTTGTAAAAAGATTAGACTTCTTTTCTTTCTTTTTTTTTTTTTTTGGTTTTTCGAGACAGGGTTTCTCTGTATAACAGCTCTGGCTGTCCTGGACTCGCTTTTGTAGACCAGGCTGGCCTCGAACTCACAGAGATCCACCTGCCTCTGCCTCCCAAGTGCTGGGATTAAAGGCGTGCGCCACCACCGCCCGGCTTAGACTTCTTTTAGTAGACCGTAAGTTAGTATGGAATCCATTTCAGGGAGACATTTTTGATTTGGTAAATGTTATGAATTGTCTGACGTAGTTCTTCAGATTTGGAGTATAATCTCAGAATATAACGCTATAAGAAGTGTTGAGATTTAACTTGGTTGACCACTCTGAAGGAATAGTTGAGGGAACTCAAGCATTAGTTAGGTAGTACTAGTAGGTTTACCTATTGTGTGTCAAAATTTCAGGGTATTGCCCAAAGGTTCAAACCAGTGCATAAAGCTATGCTTCATGAATTAATTCATCCAACAGTTCCACTTTATAACAGCTACTGTGCTCTATGTTTATTTATTTAAACTGAAACTATAGTCTTTTAAATATGCTACAGTAATTGCTACCATTTAAATTGAAGTTTTAAACTCAGTCAGATGAATGAATATTTTTTTCTTAAAGTAAGATGATAAACTTGTTCAAGACTAAACTTTTCTAAGTTGAAATCATAGCCAGTGATAAAGTTTTTAGAGTGGTATATATTGTCTCTATTTTGTTGGTTTTTCTTAAACTAGAAGTAAAGGATAATTAATTTGAGACAAAAAGGATAGTGTTGATGGCATCCTACTTGTCAGATCTTAAAAATACCATTATCCTTTTTGATGTTAGGCATACTGGGTTGATTAAAGATAGTGTCTTAACTACTTAACCTTTCACCCTTGCTTTTGAAAGTGTTTAACACTATAGCTTAGACTGTCCTAGAACTGGAAGTGCATACCCCTGTCTCAAACTCGCAAGTGTTGGGATTGCATTCTTCAGCCACTGTGACCAGTGTAACTACTTTTCCCATTTACTTCAAAGTTTTCTTGACTGTTGTTTGATGAGATTATGTACATGTACATTAAATACTTTTAAGAAACAATTTTAAGTAACACATCCAGATAAGGAAAGGTGTGTGTGTGTGTGTGTGTGTGTAGTCTCATTTATAGACAGATAAGACAAAGTTGAAAAAAAGGCAATATTTTTTTCTCTCTTAAGCAAGCTGTATAATTTGAATTTTTTTATTTGTATTAGGTATTTTCCTTTTAAAAGCAAGAAAATAGGGCTGGACAGATCAGTGGTTAAGAGCACAGTTTCTTACAGAAGACCTGGGTTCAATTCTCAGCACCCACATGGCAATTTTCACAGCTGTCTGTACCTCCAATTCCAGGGAGTCTGGCACCCTCAGAGACAAAACACCAGTGCACATAAAAAGAAATGTCTTAAAAAAGCAAGATAATAATATTCTTTGTCTCTTTAAGCTACTATAACAAAATAGCTTATAAGCAAAAGTTACTATTTCTCAGTGTTAGAAAATCCAGGATGGCTCTTGCAAGTTTGTGACTCATAGACTTTTTAGACTTTACTAGATGAAACTGAATGAGGTGGCCCAAAAGGCATGTAATATTTTAGTCACTTGATAGTAAATGTCCTTTTTACTTTTTTTTCAACAAATTTTAATTGTACAATGTGATATTTACAAATGGTTGTCTCTCCTTCTTGAATAATTTTATTAGCTATTTCATATATGCATAAGGTTGTGTGTCATGTGTTTATGTGATGCATGACATACTTCAAAAGAATGATAAATACTAGTGTACTCAGTTTAAGAATCAGAAAAAAAAAAAAAAGCTGAGCGTGCTGTTTGCTTATACCTTTAATCCAGAACTCAGGAAGTAGAGGCAGGAGACCTCAGAGTTTGAGGCCATCCCGGTATATAGAGTGAGTTCCAGGACAGCCGAGACTACATAGCCAGAAGAAAAAGAGAGATAGGATAGAAAGAGAGAGGGGAAACAAAGTAAAATTCTTTTGTGGTAGTATTTACCATTAATCCTAGCATTTGGGAGGCAGGAAGATCTGTGCTCTACATAGCTAGTTCCAGAACATCAGGGACTAACTATATAGTCCCTGATGCAATCAAAGAATCAGGGAAAAACAAAACAAAAAAACAACCAAACTCCAAAACTCCATTTCAAGTCTGTGTGCTTATATATCCTATTTTATTCTATGAATTACTCCTGGTATAAATACCAACTCTATAGAAGAATTGGTTACCTTTTTAAAAAGCAATACATGCTGTTTTCCTTGATAAGGAGTTGGATTGAGAATTATGAGAGTGATGTAGTCTGAGGGCAATTTTCCATTAATGATTGCTTTAGCTACTTGAGTTGTTTCCTTATTTTAATTTTTATGAGAGGGCTGAGTAATTAATAACTTACTATTTGAACTTGGAGAGATCAATATAGGTTTTTCTATCTCCTTGCTTTGAGCCTTCCTCTCTTTTCATTCCTCTTCCATGCTTTCATTTGCAGTTCAGACCTTGTGCCACTAACCTTGTTGTTATAATTTTCTTGAGCTGAAATAATTGAGCTATAGTTTTCCTTTCATATTTTATTTTAGATAATCCTTTGGAAAACATTTAACAGTGTATTTTTTTTGTTGTTGTTCTCTGTGTATCTCTAGCTGTCCTAGAACTCACTCTATAGACCAGGCTGGCCTTGAACTCATAGATCCACCTGCATCTACCTGCCGAGTGCTGGGATTAAAGGCGTGTACCACCACTGCCCGTTTAATCTGTTTTTTAAATACTGGGGATTGATTCTAGGGCCTGTGCTTGCTAAGCAAGCATCCTACCACTGAGGTACATCTCAGCCCTTTGACACAGTGTATTTTAAGGGCAAAATTAAGAATTGTTGTTTCAGGCCAGGTCTGGTTGCATACGCCTTTAATCCCAGCACTTGGGAGGCAGAGGTGGGTGGATCTTTGTGAGTTCAAGGCTAGCCTGGTCTACAAAGTGAGTCTAGGACAGCCAGGGATATGCAGAGAAACCCTGTGTCGAAAAACCGAAATAAAAAATAAAATTGTCGTTTCATGCACTAAAGAAATAATTAGCAAAGAAACTATTGCTTTCTGCTTATAGTAGACATTTGATAGTTTTTACATGTAGAATTTCTAAAATACATTTCATACTAAGTGTATTTTGTTCTTTATTTTAGGCTCTGAGCATGCAGTCATCTCCAAATGGCCAGTTTGTAGCACCCAGTGATATTCAGTTGAAATGCAACTATTGTAAAAATTCCTTTTGTTCAAAACCAGAAATCTTGGAATGGGAGGCAAGTCTTGTTTCCTTATGTGTTATCTAATGCTAAGATTAGAATCTAATAAAATAATGGAAGCCTCCTTCTTAGTGGATGTTTCATATTTTATATCATTGGTGTGTTTATTCTGTGGAAATGAAATCAACAGGATAGATTTCAAGTTAAGCAATTTATTGAAGCCATTTGCACAATAATATGTATGTAATAGAATATAAAAAGTCATTTCATGCACCCAGCAAATCTATATACTATTGTTTTCTCCTTGTCATTATCGTCGTCATCATCATCTGTGAACTATAAATATTTTATTGCTTAATATTTGTAGAACTAGAGTTTGTAAGTCAAATACTATGTTGTCATTTAATATCTTATAAATATATTTTAATAAGAATAGAGGCCTGTGAATCTTGTTGGTTATTGTTTTCCTTAGCACTCAACCTTTTCTAGTGTAGTGATTATTTTGTCATGTTCTTTCTTTTGCTGTTGTCACCTGTGAGCAGTAAGTTTGTTTCCATAAGAGGAGAGTAATGGATAGGTAGATGATTCAGGCTGCTCATTGCTGTGTTGAACAGTGTTTACTTTTGGCCATCCTTTAAACGTTTTTTTGAGTAGTTTGAGTGGTCTGAGAGTAGAGCATGGAGTATATACTTAAAAAATTATATGCAATATAGAACTAAAATCAGACTGTAATGCTCATTTGTAAAGTGGTATCTTGAATCAGACTGATTTCTAACATATTTGGAAATCTGAGAATGTTTATTATTTTAGTGCCTGTAGAATTCCTTAGTTTATTATTTTGTTTGGTGCTGTCTCCCGAGTAGTTAAACTAGTCATTCTTTTGATACTCTTGATGGCATCCTGTCATGAGTTTAGACTAATAGCAGAAATGTTATTGCATACCCAACATGTAAATAAAGGAATGACTAGGGAGTGAGGAAAGAAATCCACAGGCAAGTGTACAAAATAGTGTCACAGGAAATGAAGATTCTTTAATAAACTGAAATCTGACAATTTTAGATGAAAATGGGGATTTCCCCACTCTCCATGTTTTTTTGTAGTATTGTGGTGTTTCTTCTGTTTACACAGAACTTTGATGCCATTAAGGTATCCTTCCATTGAGTGAGCATCTCCCTCAGGACAATGGGTTTAGGGCTTCATAATTAGCTGTTATGATTTCTTATTCTCTCTCTCTTTCTCTCTCTCTCTCTCTCTCTCTCTCTCTCTCTCTCTCTCTCTCGTGTGTGTGTCTATTGTTTATTGAATCCAGAACCTTGAGTATGCTCAGCAAATAACTTTCCTACTGAGCTGCCTCACTAGCCTCCTTTCTCCTCTTGAGTTATGTATTCATAATGGGGCAATTTTCTATTGATGATTGCATAAGCTACTTGAGTTGTTTCCTTATTTTAATTTTTATGTGTTAAGTTGATGGTTTAGGCTTAATTTGTATCTGTTATACTTTTGAGAGAGAAGTTGCTTTCCTTGGAGTTTTAGTTCTTTCTTTTGTTTTTTTTGGTTTTTTGTTTCTTTTGTTTGTTTGGAGTTTTAGTTTTTAACTCCTGGCTCGCCTCTTAAAAAGTAGGCCTGACAATTGTGTGCCTTTGAAACCAGGAGACATAATAATTAACTTTTTTCTTTTTGGTTTTTAGAGACAGGGTTTCTGTGTGTATCTATGGCTGTCCTTGACTCACTTTGTAGACCAGACTAGCTTTGCACTCACAGAGATTCGAGTGCTGGGATTAAAGGTGTGTGCCAGCTCATTTGGCAATTACAGGCAGCTGCCATGTGGGTGCTGGGATTTGAACCTGGGTCCTTTGGAAGAGCAGTCAGTGCTCTTAACCACTGAGCCATCTCTCCAGCCCCTAATTAACCATTTAAAAATTTATTTATTTACTTGTATGTACATTGGTGTTTTGACTGCATGTATGTCTGTTCGAGGGTGTCAGATCTTCTGGAACAGGAACGACAGTTGTGAACTGCCTTATGGGTGCTAGGACTTGAACCCAGATTCTTGGGAAGAGCAGCCAGTTCTTTTAACTGCTGGGCAATCTCTCCAGCCCCACCATTTTTTATTTAAGGGAACTAACTCAGTCTCAAGTTTTTGCATAAATGCTATATCATAGCCCCAGATTGAAAACTTTAGACATAATGTTTTTATTAAAGTGTGATAGGAATGTGTTTGAATCTAATTCTCTATTTTTAACAGACTATCTTTCATTGACTAAAAATGTTGTGTATTGTATTTCTATAGCTTACTCACATTGTATTTCTTTTTAAATTTTGTTTCTCCAATTCAGTTAGCATTTCCAGACTGATACTTTACTTAGTCACTGAGTACTTTTAGGATGGTTAATGATGCTGAATTTGTGGAGCTATGTTTATATTAAGTGAATTAGTTAGCTTAGATCAGACTCTGGCCTATAAGAAATGTATCTCCAAGGATCATAATATTAACTAGATGAATAATTAACTTTCTGTTAATATGGCTTGTTTATTTTTTAAACTTGAACTTAAGATGGTTCTCATACTTACCAAGGTTTCCATTGTGCATTTAGAACAAAGTGCATCAGTTCTGCAGTAAAACTTGCTCAGATGACTATAAGAAGTTGCATTGCATAGTTACATACTGCGAATACTGCCAAGAGGAGAAGACTCTGCACGAAACAGTAAATTTCTCTGGCATTAAGAGACCTTTCTGTAGTGAAGGCAAGTGTGTATACAGCATTGTTCATAACTTTTATTATCTATAATGTCTTTTCCAAAATATTTAAAGAATATGTAGTTACAGGTGTCCAGAATAGGTGCATAGTTTTAATATGGCTGAACAAAACGTAGTTTACTTTACTACTGAATCTTTTTTATTGTTCTACATGTATTTTCAGACTTCAGGGCCTCAAGGTTTTATCTCTAGAAATTTGGGTATAAAATGAAAGAAAACATTGTCATATCATGTCATTACATTGTGGCCTGAAAGTTGATTTTCAAGAGCAAAGAGTGTTTTGCATTAGCTCCATTTTCCCTACCAGCTTGCTGTCCAGCTACAGTTTTTTAGTATATAGATGATCATCACTGATCTCAAAATCTGAAACCCATGATACTCCAGAAGTTTCAGGTTTTGGACTTTAGGTTAAGGAAGTATAGTCAGTAAAGTTCATGCAGCTGTTCTAAGCAAACAAACATCCCACAGAAAACCCTCAAATCTGAAATTCCTCTGGCCCCCAAACATTTTAGATAAAGGTTATTGTTGGAGAGGTGGGAAGAATTACTGGCAGTTATTACTGCAGTGGATACATTGAAGGTTTTGTGGTGTCTGGGGTACATTGGGTTTAGTTACAATATGTTCACAAATGTCCTTTCTCCTCATTTGAACTTTTCACTGGCTTCCTACCAGAAATCAGATTATAAAAATGAATTCTAGTTGTAAATTTACTTCTCCAGAGATAGTAGCAGGATTGGGTTTTAGGTATTCTTAATTGTCACATTTTTGCTCTAAGTTGGCTTTTACCTTCTGTTCTTTCTTTTGTGTGTGTGTGTGTGTGTGTGTGTGTGTGTGTGTGTGTGTGTATTTTTTTTTCCTATCTTCTATGTGCATTGGTGTTATGCCTACATGTATGTCTATGAGAGGGTATCAAATCTCCTGGAATTGCAGTTACAGACATTTGTGAGCTGCCCTGTGGGTGCTAGGAATTGAACCCTGGTCTTTTGGAAGAGCAGGCCATGCTCTTAACCATCTTTCCACCCTCCCAACATATTATTTTTATTATTTGAAAATTTCACACAATGTACCCCATCCCTCTCGTTTCCCAGTCCTCTAAGGTCCACCACCCCATCCTTGTGCCCTCCCCCGAAAATGGAAGAAGAAAAGAAAAAAATATTACACCAAGACCAATTTGTGTTGCCCATATACTCTTTGGAGCATGGTTAACTCCCAGTGGCCAGCCTCTTAAAGAAAGAGTCCTTCTCTATCTCTGCTACAAACCATTACCTGAAGAGCTACATCCCTCTCACTTTTTGTTTGTTTGTTGTGGTTTTTTTTTTTGAGACAGAGTTTGTCTGTGTAGTCCTTACTGTGTAGTTCAGGCTGGCCTCCAACTCAGAAATCCACCAGCCTCTGCCTCCCGAGTGCTGAGATTAAAGGTGTGTGCTACCACACCTGCCTCACTATCATAGTTTTTTTTTTTTTTTTTTTTTTTTCGAGACAGGGTCTCTCTGTGTATCCTTGGCTGTCCTGGACTCACTTTGTAGACCAGGCTGGCCTCGAACTCACAGTGATCCGCCTGCCTCTGCCTCCCAAGTGCTGGGATTAAAGGCGTGCGCCACCACCGCCCGGCTACTATCATAGTTTTTAACGCCTCTTTTCTCTTTTCAATGGCTTCCTGTCTAGACTGTTTCTTTTTGGGGGTGGGAGTCTGGAGGAGTCACAGAAGCCTTCTGTCTCTCAGTGTCAACTGAGTCTACAGTCATTGGTACACTGCCAGAGCAGCTTCCTATCTGTAATTTTCACCTGATTGAGGACTCTTTGTCCCCTGCTTCTACTTTCTCTGTGAGTTCCTATAGCAAAATTAGGGCAGAAGGGAAATTGGAGAATCCTAATGCCATAAATCAATGATAGAAAAATTAGATATGTCAGTTTGTTCAATTGGTATCTCCATACAACTCACACACAATACAACATGCACGTTAGAAGGCATTAATTAACAAAGCAAGACATTTCTACTTAGTTGTAATTGGTACATCTCATCTACAATCATACTTTACTGTTATTACCTAAGAGCAAAGTTATGGTAAAAATGACAGCTTCTAAGATATTAAAATGATTAATACTGAGTTGATTTACTCTATCACCTGCATTTTGTCCAAAAACAGTCTAATTCATTCCTAAGTCTGAACATATTAATACTACTGATTAATATATGTCAGTGATCTTGTAGAAAATATATTTTTATAAATCTAATATTTGGGTTTATTGAAATGAAGAGTAAATAAAATAGTTAATTGGTACTTAGAAACATTATTTTCCTAGGGAGGGACTTAAAGTTTTAGATTGGTAATAAATGTTAAGGATGCGAAATTTTCTTATTTTTTACTGCTAAATGAGGGTTTAAAAAAAAAAAAAGCCCTTTGTTGCTCAACCTCATTTTCTGCTGGATTAATCCAGTTACCTTAAAAAGGGCAGATGTGGTGACATACACTTTTAATCCCAGCACTGAGGAGACAGATGCTGTAGATACTTGTGAGTTCCAGAACAGCTTGATCTACATAGTGAGTTCCAAGACATCCAGGGCTACATTGAGACCTGCTCAAAACAAACAAACAAAAAAACCCAACAACAAAAACTAAAGAAGATATATATTAAAAAGTATTTTAAAATATAGTTCAAGGGCTGATGATAGCTAAGTGGGGAAAGGTGACAGGCCTGGTAACCTCAATTTGATTCCCAGTACTCATATGGTAGAAAGAACTGGCACTTTCAAGTTGTCCTTACTGCCCTTTGTAGGCTATAGTACGATGAGGCCACACGAACATAATTACATATATAAATAAATAAGTATAAATTAAAAATAAAATAAAGTTCACAGAAATAAATTGTAGGATGGTACACATTGATTTGTACAAATTTTCTTTTTAAATTGTGCAGTTAGGGATGGTGGCAGCTGCCTATAATCTTAACACTCAGGAATTTGAGTAAGAAGGATTCAAAGTTCAAAGCCACCCTGAACTATATAATGAGACCCAGCTTCTAAAAACAAAAGATTCACAGATATTACAAAACATTTAAAACATCTAAGTCAATGACAACATTATATATGGTAGAATTATAATTTGAACTTTTTATTAAAGAATAGATAGGGTTTCCTAGATATTAGTAGATTATTCTACCTACATGAAGTAGCAGGAATAAGAGTGTGAACAGGCTTATTTAACTTTAGAGGTAGTATAGATGGTAAATTAGATATGTGAAAATACTTAACATATTTATGAAGAAGATAAAGAGATATTAAAAGAGTAGATAGCAAAAGTATTTTCTCTAAACAACTCAGAGTTCTATTTCCTTGAATATTTCTTAAAGTATTCTGTTAGGAAGAGTCTAGAAAACTTTAGTATAATGCCTAATGAATATATCTATGAATTTACTCAGAACTTCTCTCAGCAGTCTTCATTTACCTAATGCACTCACTTGTATCCTTATGATTTTATTTAAATAGAACACAGAAAATAATTCTGAAGCATTACCAGATTTACATGGGTGGTATGTTTTCTAATATCATAATCTTGTTCTGTTCTAATTTTTGCAGGTTGGTGTTAGAGTTAGCATTTCAGAGGGCCTGGGGAAAAGGTTTAGTCAGGAAAGTGTTTGCTGTGCAAATATGTAGCGTGAATACCCGAGTTTGATCCCTATTACACATGTAAAAATCAGGCAGAGACAGGAGGCTTTGGGGCTTGATGGGTAGCCAGTCTAGCAAAATTGACAAGCTTTAGGTTCAGTGAGAGACTCTATCTGAAAAATAAGATGGAGAGCAATTGAGGAAGACGCGTGGCATCCAGCTCTGGCTTCCTCATGCACATGAACATACACATAGAACATGTAGGTTTTAAACCAGAAGGGAAAGAGGGCTCTGTATGTGAATATATTGAACATATTCTGAAACTGATAATTAGTCTTATAAGATCTGTGTGAGTTTAAAATTTGTCTTTTTATGTGTTCTTTTTAAAAACACAACATTTCTCAGGCTGCAAGTTATTGTACAAACAAGATTTTGCAAGACGATTAGGATTGAGATGTGTTACGTGCAACTATTGTTCTCAGCTATGTAAGAAGGGAGCCAGTAAAGAACTTGATGGGGTTGTCAGAGACTTCTGCAGTGAAGACTGCTGTAAGAAATTCCAGGAGTGGTACTACAAGGCAAGTAGCAACACATTTTGATCCAGCAGCTACTTGGGGTAGTCTTTTAAAATTCTTGGTAGCTATTGGTGTGACATGTTACCTTTTTTTTTATTTATTTACATGCTTTATGCCTAGCCCTGATTCTGCTGTTCATTAGCGTGGTTTTTGTTTTTCTTATTTGTTCTTTATATCTTGAAGTGGAAGTATCACTAGAATTTAGGCATTACCAATCATTAGGCTATTCATGTATTTTAAATGGTGTAGCTTCATAAAATGGGTATTTCTCTAAATTTTTTTTAATGACTATTATTGGTATTGAACAATAACAATAGTAGCTTTAAATATTTAGCTAGTTTTTTAAAGTATTTGCTTTTATGTGCGTGGGGATTCACATGTAAATGTCTCTTTGTGGAACAACTGCATGTTGTATATTGCAAAATACTTTTTAAAAATATAATATGCCTTTAATCCCAGGACTCAGGAGGCAGAGGCAGGCGGATCTCTGTGAGTTCAAGGCCTGCCTGGTCTACAAAGTGAGTCCAGGACAGCCAAGATTGTTACACAAAGAAACCCTGTCTTGAAAAACCAAAAAAAAAAAAAAAAAAGGTCAATATAATAATACCTTTTGGCTTATTGCATTAACTACTGTTTTTTGAGACAGGATTTCACAGTGTAGCTCTGGCTGGCCTTGATATCACAGATCTCTGCTTCCTGACTGCTGGGATTAAAGGTGTGCACCACCATTCCTGATGATTTCTTTTTTTAAGATGAGAAAATAAGGTTAAAATTGGAATTTTTATAATCATGTTTTCCAAGGAGAAGTTACTAATTTCAACGTTGATAACATGGAAAAGTACCTCAGTGGTAAAAGTTTGTGATATGTATGGTTATAGTTTTAAAGCGTGTGAAGATAGACATCGTGACCCCTAAATTGTGAGATAGATGAAGTTTGAAGAGTCTCACTTAGTTCATTCACTGTATGAAGGTGATTAGCACTAATCGTATATCTGCAAATATTCATAATAACCACAGGTAGAATACTTTTTTACCTAGTGGTAAAATAATTGAGATTTCATGTATTTTCAGTGGTATATCTTCACAAAATGGTTTTGGTATACTTCAGAAAGTTACTTCAGTATTTTACTGTTGCTTTTGGATGATTTAGAAATACACAGAGGACACTTTTTTTTTTTTTTTTTTTAAAGTTCTTCAAGATGATTTCTCTATGTAGCTCTGGATGTCCTGGACTCACTCTTGTAGACCAGGCTTCCATGAACTAACAGATCCACCTGCCTCTGCCTCCTGAGTGCTGGGATTAAAGGTGGGGATCACCACACCCGGCTTAAATGAGTTTTTTTTTTTCTGGTTATGGTGCTGAAGTTTGAACCCAGGAACTTATGGATATTAGTCAGGTGTTCTGCCGCTGACCAAATCCCGGTGACATACATTTTAACACTCTTCTCACACATTCATATTCTAAACCAGTATTTTGTTCTATTGTAGTGTATTTAAGACAATTTCCCCCAACTGTTACTTTGATATTTAATTTTTGTTTTGCAGAAACTAATGCACTGTTATCTTCAGTTTAGGTTTATGAAGTTGCTTGTTTACCTTTGTAGAGATGAATCTTGTGCCTTCAGGCATCTTAGGCCATTGCTCCAACACTGTTTCATCCTCAGTCTAGATTTTATTTTTATTTCCTAATGGTGCTAGGGATAAGAGGTTTTACTATTGAAATTTTGTTTTGAGTAACTACAAAACAGTAAAGGTATTCAGTGACTACATATTTAAAAGTACCATTTATTCCTTTTTATCATTTAGTGATTGAGACAGAACTTGTTATAATGTGATAGTGATTTTTTTATTTTACTGTTTAAATTTACCTAATTGTGAACCTGAAATATTTTTTAAACTTTCGTTGGAGATTTTGGTTTTTGTTTATAGAATAAACTAAATTCATTTCCTGGGGTGTCTGTTCTCTCTGGGTCTATAATTTCTTCCTCTTGTGTCCCCATCTTACCTCTTTCTTAGAATATTCATATTTAAAATATTTTTCTTCATATTACCTGTAGTGGAAATAGAGGAATCTTGTAGTTCCTTTGTTCTTTGGTGGCAAGTAAAGATGTGCAGTTTAGTAAAACCACATTGTTTTCTTATATTCCATGTTGTTATTTTAGTTTTGACAGTGCTTGGGATTGAATCTAGGGCCTCACATACACAAATTATACATGTTAATAGTGTCCATTTATGAAACAACATTTCAGAATGTATAAGACCTCTTTATGTTATGTATTAGGTTAGTACAATACAAAAGTAATGTCAGTTTCTGCATTGTTGAAGTTTGTCATTTTATAGTGAAATATAGTAATAAATATGGTCATATATCTCATTTTAGTGCTCATTTCTCACTTTCTTAGTTTTGTTTGTTTTACTAGTGACTTATTACTTGTTTCTTATTTTACACTATAGACATTGTGTTAGACAAAAACCAGATTTGAGTGATATTCCTATTCAAGTTCAAAGTGAGTCATAAAGCAACAGAGGTAACTTGAAAAACTATCAACAATGTGTTTGGCCCAGAAATTGCTAGCAGACTGTACATTGTGATGGTTCAAGGTGTTTTACAGGAGGCTTGAGCCTTGAAGATTAGGAGGGTAGTGATAAGCCATTGGAAGTTGACAATGACTATTTGAAAGCAATCATTGAAGCTTATCTTTTTACAACTACATGAGGAGTAGTTAAAGGTCACTAGGCATTTGAGGCAAGTTGGAAACTTGGTAGTGGGAAAGTGTGTACCTTATAAGCTGAAATTGTATTTTATTGAGACAGGGTGTCTTTCTAGTTCTGGAAGGTATCAAATCTGCTTGCCTCTGCCTCTACTGGGATTAATGGTTTGTGCCACCATTCCTGAAAAAAAAAAATTTTAATGTCATCTCAAAGTGCTGTTTTCTCTTATTCTACATAACAACAACAAACCATTTCTTAATTAGATTCTGACATGTGACAAAAAGTGGATTGTGATGTTTGGTAAGTTGGCTCCCTGGTTAAGAGAACTTGCTGTTCTCCAGAAGACCTGAGTTCAGTTCATAGCAACCCAATCAGGTGGCTTATAAATGTCTGTAATTCCAGCTCCAGGAAATCTGATACTCTCTTCTGGCCTCTGTGGGACCCACATACAAGTGGCATATACACACAGGAGAGACATTTATACATAAACATGTAAATTACAATCTTAAAAGGAAAAAGTAGATTGTATACAACTGGTAGTAGGCAGCTTGGTGGTGTGTTGAGAAGCAGCTGTAAAGCACTTCCCAAAGTCAAACTTTCATTAAAAAGTAGCCGTGGCCACTGTTGGGATTCTGCTGCCTTGCCAGATTCACCGAAGTGTTCTGAGTCCTAGAGAAGTATGCTCAACAAACCCATGAGATGTGCTGAAAACTGCAACTTGTATAGTTGGCATCGGTCAGCAAGAAGGGTCTGGGTTTTTGCACAACAATGTCCCACAACATGTTACACAACTAATGCTTCAAAAGATGAAGCTGGTTACTGTCCAGCCTTTTGCCAACCAAGTACTACTTTTTCAAGTACTTTGACAACTTTTTGAAGGGAAAATCTTTTCATAACTGTCAGGATGCAGAAAATGCTTTCTAAGAATTTGTCAAATCCCAAAGCATAGGTTTCTCTAGAATTAGCAAACATTTCTCATTGCCCCCACTCCCTAAAAAAGATAATTGTAATGGTTCCTGTTTTGATGGGTAAAGATGTGTTTGTGCCTAGTTACACATATATAAAAACATGTTTGAAATTCACAGTCCAAAATTGCTGTTTCTTTTGTACCAATATAATAATTTTTATTTAAAGCCCACAAACCTTTGTATAATATACGTAATAGCATTGAGAGACTACCTAGAATTCAAATAGTTTTATATTTTTAGTATTTAAATTTAATAATGAGAATTAGCTGTATAGTTCAGTACTTAGTAGGTAAAAGGCTCTGAGTTTGATGCTAAGTACCACAAAAAAATTTTCATTGAAATATTTAACATTAGAAGAGAAGAGGATGGGGGGGTTGAGGGGGAGGAGGGTGGAAAGGTGGGACTGGAGGGGCAAGTAGGGAGGGGATTGTGATTGAGATGTAACTTGAAGAAATAAAAAATAAATTATTAAAAAAAAAGAAATATTTAACATTATGCTTTTAAATTTTCTATTAGTATGCTGTGTTAGTTGCATTTCTGTTACTGTGATAAAGCATCGTGGCCAGGGTGACTTACGGAAAAGTTTATTTTGGCTTAACAATTCCAGAGGGTTAGAGTTCATAATGTTAGGGTAGAGAGAGGTACCAGGTTGGCGTGGTAAGCTGGAGAAGGGTGCTGAGAACTTATATTGTGAACTGTAAGCATAAGCAGAGAGCAGACTAGAAGTGGCGGGAGAATTTTATCTCTGAAAGCCCACCCATACTGACTGACTTCTCCAAGTAAGGCTATGTCTCCTAACCCTCCCCAGTCAGTGCCACCAACTGGAGATCAGGTATTGAGATGTGGAAATCTGGTGGGAGCCTTCTCATTCAACTACTTACTACATATGCTTTGGATGATCGCCGTTTTCTGATGTTTATAATAGATTGCTCCTGTATTTAAAAAGAGACTTTCTACAAATTGTCTCTTGAGTTGAAATAACAATATGTGTTGATAGACAACCAAAGAAAGGTTTTAGAATAAAATTGTTTTTTGTTTTTTTAATGTGGGTTTGGTGTGGTGTGCATGTGCAATTCAAACTGTCAGAGACATGTGGATGATCAATTGGATGCCAGCCTGTGCTTACACAAGAAGACCCTGTTTTTTATTTTTATTTTTTTTGGTTTTTCGAGACAAGGTTTCTCTGTTTAACAGCTCTGGTTGTCCTGGACTCGCTTTATAGACCAGGCTGGCCTCGAACTCACAAAGATCCGCCTGCCTCTGCCTCCCAAGTGCTGGGATTAAAGGCGTGCGCCACCACCGCCTGGCTTATTTTTTTATTTTTATTTATTTTATGTATATGAGTTGTTCTATCTGCATGTACACCTGCAGCCAGAAGAGGGCATCAATCACATTGTGGATGGTTCTGAGCCACCATGTGGTTATTGGGAATTGAACTCATGAACCTTTGGAATCACACTAGCCAGTGCTCTTAACCGCTGAGCCATCTCTCCAGCCCTGACCCTGTCTTTTAAGGGTTGGAAAGATGGTTAAGAGCACTGCTGTTGTTGCAAAGGACCCAGGTTCAGTTCTTGACTCTCTCTTACGACTTCTCTGGGCGCTAGACATGCACATGGTTCACAAACATCCCTGCCATTAAAACAGACACATAAAATCAAATAAATAAAAGTTTGCAGCCTCCACAATTTTGTTTATGGCATTAAACTTAGAATTGTTAAGTTTTGAGTTCTCAGTTACCTTTTCAGTTTGAAAAAGTAGGTATTTTGTTTATATGAATAATTGACATTAATCCTATCCTGGTTTTCTTTGGACAGATTGTTTTCAATTTTCTGGAAGAAAGGAGCTGGACTTCAGAAAAACAAGCATGCATGATTATAGAATGTTACTCAGATTTTTGGGATAGGTTATATTTAATTATGTTCTTTTGAATTATTAATTTAAATAAAAATAATGCTGGGTCTGGTGGCATATACCTGTAATTCTCATACTTGGGATATGGAAGCAAGATGATCAGGTTTGAGACAAGGTGTAGCACCATGATACTTGTCTTTTAAAAAACATGTATGGTACTTGAGTATACTATGCCATGGTTATTAGATAAGTTTTACATAAACTGAGTTTTGGCTTAGATGTTAAATGTCAAAATGTCTTTAAAATGGGCAAGATTTAGGTAAAACAGTATCTTCAAAATGAAAATTCGACCCTGTATTGAGTTAGTACTTTAAGGTCTAATTGTATGATATATGAAGTTATGGATTGCTTTGGTCTGGTTATGTTTCTAGCTGTAGGTCTAATTGGATATCTGTCTGTCTGTCTGTGTGACAGGGTTTCTCTGTATAACTCCAGATGTCCTGGAACTTACCCTATAGACCAAGTTGGCTTCAAACTTGGAGATCCACCTGTCTCTGCCTCCCTAGTGCTGGGATTAAAGATGTGTGCTACCACTGCCTAACTGCTGATGGATATTTTTTTTTTAATTTTTTTTGTTTTAAGTAAATATTGGGAATTTTAAAACAAAGTCCTTGTCAGAAAATTAACTTTCCTTTTAAGTTTTATGTTAAACTCAGAAAACTAAAATAATTTAATCTATCATTTCCGAGTTTCCCGTCATAAAAGCATGTTTCAAAGTTATTCTGGTCTTCCTGCAGGCAGCATTTCTGTTATTCACTAGTGTGCTGCTCTGCAGTGCAGTCAGTGAGGTCTTGTATACGTCACCCTGGAATCTGCTTTTTTTTTGTTTTTGTTTTTTCGAGACAGAGTTTCTGTGTGTACCAAGCCCTGGCTGTCCTGGACTCACTTTGTAGACCGGGCTAGTCTTGAACTCACAGAGATCCACCTGCTTTCTGCCTCGCGAGTGCTGGGATTAAAGGTGTGCACCACCATGTCCGGGTTGGAAATCTGCTTATTAATAAGAACTTTTCGCTGGGCGGTGATGGCACACGCCTTTAATCCCAGCACTTGGGAGGCAGAGGCAGGCAGATCTCTGTGAGTTCGAGGCTAGCCTGGTCTACAAAGCGAGTCCAGGACAGCCAGGGATACACAGAGAAACCCTAAAAAAAACACATCCAAAAAAAAAAAAAAAAAAAAAAAAAAAAAAAAAAGAACTTTTCAAGATAATATAATTGCTAGAGACCTACTTGGGCCAAAAATTAAGGGCCAAAAATTATTTTATCTAATGCTACTGCTGTTTGGTTTAAGTTTTTGTTTTGTTTTATTTTTATTTGAGTCATGGTCTTACTATGTAGTCTAGACTTGCTGTGTATCCCATGTTGCCCTCAAATTTGCCAACTTCCTGTTTTAACCTGCTGACTGTTGGAGTAATAAGTATGCACCACCACCCCCAATTTCAAAAGTATTTTCAAGTAAATTCTATCAGTTTTGTCTAGCCATGTTCATTTAGTTATTTTTTAAATGATTCATATATGTATACACAGGTGCATATCCCTCCATATGAAAACTGTAAGAGGGCATGAGATCCCTCAGGTGGACTTAGGTTGTTTATGGAGTGTCAGTTTGTTTTTTGGGTGTTAGAATCAGAAGTCCAGTCCTTATGATTGCACAGCAAATACACAAAACTGCTGCAGCATCTCTCCAGCAGTTATTCTTTCTTTTTGACTTGGTGATGTAGGATTGGGTTTTGTCAGTTATATTACACATCCAGTCTTTTTTATGTGTGCCTAACAAATGTATTTTTTCTTTAATACCTTTACAGTACTTTCTCATCACTTTGGTCAGGTAATGTGTCTGATTGATATGTTAAATCTTCTCATTTGAAATGTCTGAGCACTTTTCCCTTTTTATTAAGGCTGCAAGGTGTGACTGCTGTAAATCCCAAGGCACTCTTAAAGAGCGAGTGCAGTGGCGTGGGGAAATGAAACATTTCTGTGATCAACACTGCTTACTACGTTTCTACTGTCAGCAAAATGAGCCCAACATGACAACCCAAAAGGGACCTGAAAACCTCCATTATGGTATGTAATGTGGCCACTTGAAAACTTTTTGTATTCTTTGTTTTCTTAGGGTTGAATCCCAAGCATTGATAACAAGTTGATTTCGAAGATAGGGGCATGGCTCAATGATAGAGTGAGGACCATAGCTTATAACACTAGTAAACTTACCATGACAAAGGTCAGTTCTGTCATAGTATTAGAATAACAATTGAAATAAGCTCCATTACTTTCTCTAGGTCCAAGCCCCCGGTTTGATGGTTTATAGAGACATTGCTTATGTTACTCAAAATCTGTTAGCTGAAAAATATTGGATATCATGAAGCTAAACTAGAGAAGCAGAATTAAAATAACAGTTTTAAAAATAGCTATCCTGTGACATCTAGCTTCAAATTAAAAGCTTTCTTACCAGATTATGTACTAGATTATGTGGGCTGGAAGGAACAACAAAACTTTTTAGAAATTATGGCCTTTTACCTTATTTAAGCAGTAGTTTTTAGAATATAGTATTTTCCCCAAAGCACACTGTATTCAGAGGGCAAAAGGAAAAACTAGCTAATTACTCCATTACCTTTTTATTTTTATACTGTTTGTTTGAATTTGGGATTCTTCCAACCCCCCCCCCCCATTTTTTTCGAGACAGGGTTTCTCTGTGTGTAGTCTTGGCTGTCCTGGGCTCACTTTGTAGACCAGGCTGGTCTCAAACTCACAGAGAACCACCTGCCTCTGCCTCCCAAGTGCTGAGATTAAAGGCGTGAGCCATCACCCCCAGCTTGGGATTCTTTCTTAAAATAAGTTTTTTAAAGTTGGTAAAATTCAGTGATAAATGTGGATTTATAAGATGTCAAGAAGGTGTATTAGTCTTATTTTAAATTTTTTTTTTTTTTTTTTTTTAGATCAGGGCTGTCAGACATCCCGAACCAAAATGACCGTGAGTATTTCTCACTTTTTAGTGCTGTGGTTTATAGTATGAGTATATTATACCATAACAATTAGGTAGAGTTAATATCATCATGTAAGGTTTTTTGTTGAAACAATGGAAACATTCTGCTTACTGTGGGACATAATAAGGAACATGCAAGTGAATTGTTGATAGCCTCTACCTAGATGGGGAAGATGATATATGGTATTTGAATTGACATAGCTGTAGCTTTGAGATGATTATGCTGTTTTTCTTTCTCTGCATGGATGTGTTAATGGTAAACAGTCAGAAGATTTTCAAGGGGAACAACAGAAGACAAAGTACACGAGTATTTGGCATAGGGTTCATCCTGACATGGATCTCTGAGAGAATAAAGGGATGTGAAGCTAAGAGTAGTGATTTGAAGATCTGAATCTTTTAAACTTGAAAAATATGTACATAATATGAGTATTTTTTCTTTTCTTTCTTTTTTTGGTATAATGCATTTCATCCTTAATTATCATTTTAAGAATTTAAAAAAAGATTTATTTATTTATTATGTATACAGTATTCTGCCTGCATGTATGCCTACACTCCAGAAGAGGGCACCAGATCACATTATAGGTGGTTGTGAGCCACCATGTAGTTGCTGAGAATTGAACTCAGGACCTTTGGAAGAACAGCCAGTGTTCTTAATCTCTGAGCCATCTCTCCAACCCCATTTTAAGAATTTTATATGTTGATAGTGGCCATTTACCTGTAGTGATTACTAGAGAGCATAAAGAATACTTGATCATACCTTGAAAAACAGTGAGGCATTGTCTGCCTTCAGTATGCTGCCTTGTTCAAATGAAACTCTGCTTCAGGAGTTGTTCTTTGGCATCACAAAAAGCCTCTGGACCAGCATTTACTATGGTCAAACAAATCAGTAAGAATTTGTAGTTACTAATATCTTTTTTTTGTTGTTGTTGTAGTTACTAATTTCTACCTCCAGCAAAGCTCACCTAACAGGTTTTCAGAACTGAGTGATCTCAGCTATTGTTCTTTAGAAAGTTATTTAGGTTTTTCTCACAGAGATGCCAATAACCAATAGACATACACTCCTTATATCCTTGGGTTAGGATGCCATCATGACTGTTAAGACCTGTGACTTACAAAGCTCTGTTTTTTGGGGTTTTTGTTTTTCAAGACAGGGTTTGTCTGTGTAGCCCTGGCTGTTCTGGACTCACTCTGTAGACAGAGATCCCCCTGCCTCTGCCTCCCAAGTGCTGGGATTAATGGCATGTACCACCATGTCCAGCTCCTTAGTTGGTTTTTTAAACAAGCTAAGACATGTTCTACTTCTGAGATACACTAATTTCATTTGAGATAAGAGGTGAGAGCTAATCACACACACAGTATAAAACTGGATTAGAGTAATGAAAAAGCCACAGCCACAATTATTATGAACTGTAAAGTAGTACTTCAGAACTTCCAAGCTGTTAAGCTGACAATCAGATTTTAAAAATTACAGTAATTTATTTTTAGATGAGAAACTTATGGCCTATTTACAAAAAGTGTAATGAATAGCATTGTTGTGATGTTTTCTGCTTACAGCATAATAATCAGAATTAGCAGCATGTCTGTACCTTACAGGAAGCTGTAATGTTGCCATAATATCTTTAGGAACTCTTTGTAAAATAAACACACCGATTCTTTAACAGTTGAGCTATATAACCTTCACTGATAACTTAAGAGATAATTATTTTCATATTTTTTTCTTAAAACTTGTTTATGGAGGGCTGGAGAGATGGCTCAGCGGTTAAGAGCACTGCCTAGTGCTCTTCCAAAGGTCCTGAGTTCAATTCCCAGCAACCACATGGTGGCTCACAACCATCCACAATGTGATCTGGTGCCCTCTTCTGGAATGCAGGTGTACATGCAGATAGAGCACACATGCATAAAATAAATAAAATAAATCTTTAAAAAAAAAACTTGTTTATGGAGTCTTGTAAAGGTGTCAGTACACTGTAGAATGAATTCCTGCTGCTTGCCAGTGTTTAGGTTCACATTGACCCTCCCAGATTAAGACTGGTAATCTAGGAGTAATAACATTTGGTTATACTTTCCTACTTTTTGTGGAAGTCCACTTAGGACTTGGAAAACAAACAATGAGCTGGGTTTGGTGGCACATGCCTTAAATTTCAGCACTATGGAAGCAAAGGCAGATAGATATCTGTGAGCTTGAGGCCAGCTTGGTCTGCATACTGAGTTCCAGCCAGAGCTACATGATAAGACCCTGTCTCAAGAAAGAAAAGAAAGAAAGAGGAAAAGAGGAAAGAAAACATGATTAGCACCAGGAAGTTGTAAAACTTACAAAAATTAGATGTTTTGCTTTGCTTCTCTGTAGGGCTCAGCACCACCCCATTCTCCTACACCAAACAAAGAGATGAAGAACAAAGCAATTCTTTGCAAACCTTTAACGATGACAAAAGCAACTTACTGTAAGCCTCATATGCAGACCAAATCTTGTCAGACAGGTAATTTAGCAACTTTGAATTATACCTTTTTCTGCTTAGACTTTACTGAATTAAAATGCATGCTTTTCTAGAGTGAAAGGCTACAACAGAATAGATTTGTTAAGATATTGTCTCCTTTTCTTTTGATTTTTTTCATCTGTGTGATTCTTTTTTGTATTGCCTTGAGAATACAGCATATTGTTTAAGTTATTTGTGATATGCTAGTCGATGATTAAAGAAAGGCTTAGAGTATAACTTGTTAAAATCACACAATCCTATAAAACTTTCCTTGGACTGATATCTATAGTTGCTTGGTTCCTGTTGAGAAAATGATTTTTTTTTGTGGTCTAGAACAATGACAATTCTGTTTCTTCCTGGCTAGAAAGATATTAAATAATTTAGGTATTTATTTCACATTTGCAGCATACCTGTTTTTGTTCTTCATTTCCTTTTGAGTTTTTGGGGATTCTGTCTTGGTATATATATGGCCTAGATTTGCCTTGATTCAATCCTCCTGAGTGCTGGGATTACAGGAATGGGTTACTGTGCAGCTCAGTGTTTGCTGCATTTTGATTAAGTAAATGAACAGAGGGAAATTGTAAGGATAGCCTGCTGAATATAGAATCATATTTTCGAAGGGTACATTTTCTTTTTTTTTGTTGTTTTGTTTTTCGAGACAGGGTTTCTCTGTGTAGCCCTGGCTGTCCTGGACTCAATTTGTAGACCAGGCTGGCCTCGAACTTGCAAAGATCCGCCTGCCTCTGCCTCCCAAGTGCTGGGATTAAAGGCGTGCGCCACCACTGCCCGGCTTACATTTTCATTTTTTTAAAAAAATATTTATTATGTATGTGGATATTCTGTCTGCATGTACACCTCCATTCCAGAAGAGGGCATCCGATCACATTATAGATGGTTGTGAGCCACCATGTGGTTGCTGGGAATTGAGCTCAGAACCTTTGGAAGTGCAGCCAGTGCTCTTAACCGCTGAGCCATCTCTCCAGCCCTATTTTCATTTTTTAAAAAAAAGTATAAGTAGTATTTGTTCTGAGTTAGAACAGGTGTTGCAGAAAGCTATTTGAAGTTCAACAAATCTTGAGGAAACTAGAAATTTCTTTTAAATGAGTACAAAGTTATTTTCCTTTGTTGTCAAGTTGCCAGTTAATATTGTTTGTTATGAAACCAATTAAAGAAACAGAAAGCCTTTCTGAAAAATAAGTCATTCTTGGTGGTTCTATGCTTTAAATTGCCTTACTGGGGAAGCAGAAGCAGGAGGATCTCTGAGAATTTAAGGCCAGGTTGCTCACAAAGCTAGCTCAAAAAAAAAAAAAAAACAAAACCATTATGGTAGGTGGCTCATACTTATAATCCCGGGATGTAGGAAGGTGAGGCAGGAGGATTGCCAAGAGTTCAAGACCAGCCTGTACGACACGTGAAATTATTTAAGAATACATCTTCTTTCCTAATGTCTTGTTTTTCAGATGAGAATTGGAAGACGGAGTATGTGCCTGTGCCTATCCCTGTCCCTGTGTATGTCCCTGTACCGATGCACATGTACAGCCAGAGCATCCCTGTCCCTACCACAGTTCCTGTGCCTGTGCGTGAGACTCACCCTTTCAATCTAAGCCTCTGCAGGCAGTTTTGGAAATTTGTCATTATTAGCTTGGTGTTGCTGGTGGAGCTGTTCTACTTCCAGTTGCTGGGACAAAGCTGATTTAATAGAAGTAGAGGGTTCATTTTGGTTCATGGTTTAAAACCTCTAAAGAAGATCCACACCTTCTACTGGTTCCCCAACCTTTCAAAACAGCACCAGCAGCTGGGGACCAACTGTTGAGCCTGGAAGCATAGTTGATATTTACAGCCCAGTAGAAGCCATCTTTCCTATTCTTCCACAGTTAGATTTTGTCAACTTTCTATTATCATTACCATATTTGTTTGTATGGTCATCCCAGAGAGTTAAGTTGAACAGATGAGTGTATGTGTTGTATTAATACTGTATTTTATATTTGAGTTTGTTTTCAGAAGAAATTTTTGTGAAGCCATAAGGTTTAGAACTGGAACAGACTCGAAGTTCTTAAAATGTTCACTTCATCACAAATCACCTGGAATGTTCCGAATAGTGTTTGAGCTTGGCTTACTTTTCTTTTTTTTTTAAGATTTTATTTATTATGTATACAATGTTCTGTTTGCAGGTACACCTGCAGGCCAGAAGAGGGCACCAGATTTCATTATGGATGGTTGTGAGCCACCATGTGGTTGCTGGGAATTGAACTCAGGACCTCTGGAAGAGCAGTCAGTGCTCTTAACCTCTGAGCCATCTCTCCAACCCCTTTAACTTTTATTTTTAAAGTGTCTATATTCTGGGATTTCCTTGTCACAGCAGACTTCTTAGTTTTGATATGTATTTTTGTCAAAGATTTTTCTAAAGTAATGTATTTATATAATAGGACATAATGCATTTCCTTGGGGGAAATACTTGGTATTGTTTAGTATACCTAACAATAAATCCTTTGATTATTTAGGTGCCCATTCCTGTGTTTCTGCCTGCTCCATTGGACAGCAGCGAGAAGATTCCTGCTGCAGTTGAGGACCTCAAAAGCAACGTTTCTTCAGATCCTCTTGATACCCAGTTGCTTACAATGACAGATATGATGTCTGAAGATGAGGGGAAAACCGAGGCATCAAACATCAACAGTGAGCTATACTATATCAGTTTGTAATAAGGTTTGGGGTATGGAGTCTTTGTATTGTATTGCATTTATTTATGTATTTATTTAATTTTGTTTTAAGGTTTTTTTTGTTTTTTGTTTTTGTTTTCCTGTTCAAGACAGGGTTTCTCTGTGTATCCCTGGCTGTCCTGGACCCAATTTGTAGACCAGGCTGGCCTTGAACTCAGAGAGCCACCTGCCTCTGCCTCCCGAGTACTGGGATTAAAGGCATGTGCCACCAGGCCCAGCAAATACAGACACTTGTGCCCTGGCATGTGGGTGCTGGGATTTGAACCTGGGTCCTTTGGAAATGCAGTCAGTGCTCCTAATTGCTGAGCCATCTCTCCAGCCCATTTTTATATTTTGAGTGGGAGTTTTTGTATGTACTCCAGGCAACAAACTCTTGGCCTCAAGCCTCATCCTCTCAAGTAGATAAGATTACTTTTGCCTACCACCACACACCTATTTGTGTTCTCAGAAAATCAAAGAAAAAATTTTTAAAGATTTATTTATGTGTTTGAGAGTTGCACCATGTGTATGTATGCCTGGTACTTGTGGATTTCAGAAGATAGCATATATCTTCTGGACTGGAGTTACACGGGGTTGTGAGCCACCATGTAGGGAGGGGCTGTGAACTGAACTCAGGCCCTCTGCAAGAACAGTCATTGCTCCTAATCTCTGAGCCACTACTCTCTGTTTTTTTTTTTTTTTTTAAATAGTAATAGGATTGATTTGAACTTTAACTCAGTTATTTTTCTTAGTAGGTTTCCAAAATTTACTTTTGTAATCGATATTTTATTTTTATACTAATCAAATACAATTTGCTTTATCTAACCAGAGTTTATCCTACTTTCTGTTAGGACATTGTTTGCTACCTACTGGCCTGATTTAATATGAGTGTTTTGTGGGTGGCTCTGCCCTGCCCTTTAGAATATTTATTCCTACTCTTAGCCTTTTGGTGATACTCAGAATCCCTCGTTAGTCTTGAACTGCCTGATTTTCTTTATCCTAGAAGACAATTGCAATAGCTGTTTAGCAGTGCTGTTAGAGGTTGTTAAACTCAATGTATTATAACTAGTATTACTCTTTTTTTGTTTTTAATTGAAAATAAAATAGACACCCACTTACTCCCTGTGCTCAGGACACAGAGGTAGAAGGAGGGTGAGTTCTAGGTGTGCCTAGTATATAACGTCACAAGACGCCATGGAAAAAAGAATTGGGAATCATGTCATAAATCCTTCATAGAAAAGTTATGTTGTATTGTGAACCTTTTCTATTTGTATGCATTTGTCTTATTTTCCTGTCTGGAGACCTACTGTCACTCTGCATATATGTTGGATAGAATGCATTTGTAACTGCACAACAAAAAAAGTTAAGCAGCTCATCCAAACAGATATTTAATTATAAACAAGCATATACTGAGTATGTGGAAACTTGGTCAAAATACTATTTGAAAATTGTGTTTATTTTCCTTCATAAATTTATTTCTGACAAAGAATTGCTTTTAAGAATATTAACCTGGGGAAATGTCTCAGTTGGTTAAATGCCTGCCACACAAGCACGAGAATCTGAATTCCGATCCCCAGGACCTGTTTAAAAGGTGGGATACGGTGGATTGTGCCTATAACCCCAGTGAATGGAGAGGGTAGAGTAAGGAGGGAAGGTGGATCCAGTAAACAAAGAAAGCTACAGGACATCAGCCTCTGGTTTCCACATGGGTGCCTGTGTGTGTGTGTGCGCGCATACCCCTCTCTCTGTCATACAAACACACACAGTCTCTCTAACATAGGAATTGTTTCAGTGTTATAACATTTATTAACTTTTGAAAAGGGATAGTCTGTAGCAAGTGGCTTTTATTATACTTAATTATACATTTTAATTTATTTTACTGTACTTAATTTATTGTGCTTAATACCTCTACCTCCCTTCTACCCCTTGTTCCCTTCAATCCCCCCAACCCTAGGTAGGAGAGAAAGAAGGTTAGAGGGAGAAGGGACTTAGGTCTCTTTGAGCTACTTCATGCTGATTAGGGTCGTTGGGTTCTTGGGGTAACCAGTCTCAGTAGAAGTCCAGAAGTCCAGCGAACCAGGAGACCAGCAAACCAGGAGAGAGCAGCAGGAAGAACAAGCAGCAGTTTGGGGGAGCACCAGGAGCTGGGAGAGCAGCAACCACTTTCTACCTTGTGGCCCTTTCTCTTCTTTGTAGAGCCTTTTCTCTTCTTTCTAGAGCCTCTTTACTCTTCTTTGTAAAGCCCATTCTCTTTTACTTCTTTGTAGAACTTACTTCTTTTTGGAGCTCCTCTCTTTTCTCTTTGTAGCCCCCTTCTCCTCAGGGCTCTAGCTTTTTACTCCTCTCTCCCAAGTCTTCAGTGTTAAACTTGCTCAGCTGGTTAAGCCACGCCCCTGCTAGCTCACGAGACTGTTAATACTTTATACCTGTGTCTTAAGCAGCCCACCTGGGATTAAACAAGAAAACATTCTCAAATTGGTTTTAATAAACTCCTACCACAATAGCCAGAATGTATAAGAGTAAAAGTTTCTGAATATAGTTACGAATTTTATAGTAGCTTACATATTAATATTGGTATTTACTTTTTCCTTTGGCAGGTTAAATACAGGTTCTGTTTTTTGAATGTTTGATTTCTAATGAAGTTATTGCTTGGTTACAGGTGTAGTTATTGAGACTGACTTAATTAGCTCAGATCTCACAAAGAACTCTGACCCAGATATACAATCCAACATGCCTGATGTACCATATGAACCAGATTTGGACATTGAAATAGATTTCCCCAGAGGTACTTAAATACTAGTTTGTCATTGTTAAGTTATGTAGTTCTGCTTAAAATAATTGATAATCTGTTTATGTCATTACCTCTTGTCTCCATAATTGTTTCTTTTTTCTGTGTGTGTGGGGGGGGGGGTTTGTTTTGTTTGTTTTTGTGATGGGGATCCTGGGGATGTTCTTTTCTATGTAGCTACATTCTTCATCCTCTCCCCCCCAAAAAAAAAATAAAACTGAACTGAAACGGGAACTTTAGAAACTAGAGCAGAATATAATACTTACACCCTTTTAATTCAGAGGTACTGATAATATTGGGGTGGAGGTAGGGATCATGATAGGGTTTTGCTATATAGTCCAGGCCGGCCCTCAACTCAAAGCAGTCCTCACCTTAGCCCCTCTAGTGCTGGGATTATAGGTGTGTGTCAACATGTCTAGCTTGGTAGCATTTTTTTTTAAAATGTTTTTGAAAGTGAAATTTATATTCAAAGGAAAAAATATATTCAATTGTTCTTTAAAAGACATTCACTCCCTTGTTTCTTGCTGTTTAGTCCATATCATGTGTAGAAGTGTTCCATCTGGACATCTTGGCATGCTTCTACAGTCCCACCAGTTGAAGATGGAGGTGGAATTAAAGTTAAGGACAGCCTCTGCTACTACCAAGTTTTGAGGTCAACCTGATTTAATGAGGTCTTGTGTCAAAAAAGAAAAGTGTTTCAAAGCCTCATGTGATAGCACATACCTATATGTATATGTACTGAGTTCCAGACCACAGAGAGAGGTGGATGTGTTCCTTTTTCATTTCTCCCCTAATTTTGAATTCCTATTGAGTGAAATGTAAAGGATTCCATGAAAAAGACTTAACAGATTAAACTTAGATTGGCAGTTTAGTTAGACATTCTAACTAAATTTTTAGTTTCTTTTTTCTAGTATCATACAGTTCTATGAAATTTCTGTATTGATACTTGTTACATTTGTTCAGTAGTATAAATAGGGTTTATCAAAACTCAGACCATGTTAAATGTGATAAGTCTTCTTGTCCTTAATCTAGTTCAAACTTATCCCCATGTCTGAATGGTCATTCATGTCATGTGATTCTTTATTGACTGTGTTTATGTAACATATGTTTTACATTTGAAATAAAAGATTTTCTGATTTGTCAGCTGCGGAGGAGCTTGACATGGAAAATGAGTTTTTATTACCACCTGTTTTTGGAGAAGAATATGAAGAGCAGCCCAGACCTCGACCTAAAAAAAAGGTATGGAAATTATTAATGTTTTTATGTCTTGTATTCATTAAATATCGATATAGTAGCATCTCAGAGAAAGATGCACTGGTGATTTTTTTTTTTTTTTTTGTGCCTGACAATATGGGAAGATAGGTGTTAAAATTTGTCTTAATACAAGGTCACAATAGAAAGTAGTTGACTTAAAAAGGAAATTCAACTCTGACAATATTAGAGACTATTTTCTGAGTGAGCGCAGTGGCACATATATCTGTAACCACTGATAAGACTGAGGCAGGATGATTGTCTCAAAAAGGAAAGGAGAAGGGGGGAAGGAATTGAGATGGTTTTCAAGGGATTATTTTTTTTTCATTAATTTTGATGGTTAATCAATAAAGAAGAGGTATGATTTATTCTTAAGCATGCCAACATAGACATGTTGGGGACGGGGATGTAGCTCAGTTGGTAGAATACTTACCTACCATATAGGAGGCTCCCTGGGTTTGATTCTCAGCACTACATAAACTGGGTGTGATGGTACATGCCTGCTAATCCGAGCGGGATATTAGAAGCTAGAGGATCAGAGGCCAGCTTGAGATAAATGTGGCACTGTTACACACCAAAATAAAACCCAACCAAAATAACACAATAAAATAAGAAGAAAGAAAAAAAATAAACAAGAAAAAAAAACAACCAAACCAAGTATGTACTAGACAGTTTGATCATTCAGACATACAGAATATAATACTCATGTCAACAGTTTTCTGATTTTGACTTCCAATGTAAGACAGTATCAAAAGATACCGTAAGAAAATGGCTTTCACAAATTTGTCTCAGAGGAAAGAAGAAACTGAAAAGAGTATCCACAGTATGATGAAGATGTCTTATTTGACACCATACACAGCCATTAACTCAAATGGGCTATAGTCCTAAATGTTAGCACTAAAAATATAAACTCTTAGGCCTAAGTCTTTATGACTTTGTGGGCATAGTGAGTTGGAGACTCTCTGGGCTAAACAAGGAGAGGCCCTTTTACAAGGCTGACCTTATTACCAAACAGTAAAGAAAGGACTGAGGCTATGACTCAGTGGCAGTGTGCTTGCCTAGAATATGCATGGTCCTGGGTGTGATCCTCAGCACTAAAAAGAAAGCAATACATTTTTGATTTTTGATTTTTTTTTTTTTTAAAGACTGGGTTTCTCTGTGTAGCCCTGGCTGTCCTAGAACTAGCTCTGTACACCAGGCTGGACTCAAATTCAGATATATGTTTATCTCTGCCTCCTGAATGCCTGGATTAAAGGTGTGTACCACCACTTCCAGCTAAGAGTAAATTTCCTATCTTCTTAAAAAGTCTCAAGTTGACATTTAGAATCCTATTGTTTTATATTTTTTATTAATTCTGATTTTGTTATATATACAAAGTGTTTTGTATAGAAACATTCATGGAGTTGGATTTCAAGAAGCAGTATGGATAACTATAATCAGCTATTAGAATACCAGCCAATTCTAACACAAGTAAATATTTCTCTTTAGTTGCCTTTGTTCAAACATGGAATAGAAGTTCATAGAATAATAGAATCTTAAAGAAAGATTTACAATGCTATTTTATCACCAGGGAACCAAGAGAAAAGCTCTATCAGGATACCAATCTCATGATGATAGTTCTGACAACTCAGAATGCAGCTTTCCTTTCAAGTATACATACGGTGTAAATGCATGGAAACATTGGGTCAAAACTAGGCAGCTTGATGAAGATCTTCTGGTATTAGATGAGCTAAAATCCCGTAAGTGACTTTGTTATCCTAAATTCTGTTTAAAAATCTGTTTCTGTAGTTATCTTTAACATGTTTAAGATTTAATTTTTTTTCCCTTAAGATTTATTACTTAATGTGTATAAGTGCCTGCATACCTGGTGCCTACCAAGGCCAGAAGAGGGTGTTGGGTTCCCTGGAACTGAAGTTACAGTCAGTTGTGAGCTACCATGTGGGTGCTGGGTAATCAACCTGAATCCTATTGAAGAACAGCTGTTGCTCTTAACTGCTGAGTCATCTCTCCAACCCCAGGCTTTAATTTTAATTTATGTCTGTGAATGTATTCCATGTGTGTGTGGGTACCCATAGAAGCCAAAAGAGGACATCAGAGTTAAAGCTAGAGTTATGAGCTGCCCAACATGGGTGCAGAGACATAACAGTTACTGATTATTTTATTTCTTTTTAGCTAAATCAGTAAAGCTAAAAGAAGATCTACTCTCTCATACCACAGCTGAACTCAACTATGGGTTAGCCCATTTTGTCAATGAGATCCGACGACCAAATGGAGAGAATTATGCCCCTGACAGCATCTATTATCTTTGCCTTGGTATACAGGAGGTAAGCTTTTGAATGTGATGTTACTAAGAAGAGTTGTGATAGATTTTATAGATATAAATGTGCCTCTGAAAGTTTAAGGATTGTTTTCTGGAATCTTAAAAACATTTTTAAATTTAATTTATGTGTATGTATGTGTGTACATGTGTGTATGAGTGCCCACAGAGGCCAGATGAGAGTGTCAGATCCCTTGGAGCTGGTGTTTACAGGTGTTTGTGAGCTGCCTGATGTAGGTGCTCTGGATCTGAACTCTGATCCTAATGGTTGAGCCATCTCTCCAGTCTCAGTTTTCTGGCATTTCTGTTGGGTTACCAAAAAAGGTAGAATATAAGCTCTTTGGAAGTACTTAGGGTATATAAAAAACTTTCCTAGATATTTTGTGCTTTTCTATAATATAGCATATATGTTCTTTACACCTTCAGGTTCTTTAGAACTGTGTATCAAAACAAACAACTGACTTAACTCAAGTGCCCCTCTTCTCCATTTTTTAGCAGGATCTCACTGTGAAGCCCTGGCTGACCTGGGAATCACAGAAACCCACCTGCCCCTGCCTCTCACATGCTGGAATTAGCACGTGTGCCTCTCATGCATCTTTTCTGAGGAGTCTAACAGCGTTTGGGGATGACATCACTTTTTAGTAGTTGCAAGTAAACGATTCATAGACTGTTAGCTACAGAGTTCCCTTTAGAGTTGCTGATGCTTCTATATAAGTACAGGGTACACCTACTATATATAGTTAACTCACAACTAACAAGGCTAAGAGAGTGTACATGCCCTTTGTTCCATCTGTCTACTTAAAACCTTACTTCTGACTGTGCAGGTGTGAAGATCAACTATTTTTCTGTATGAAACAGCACTGGAGTCCAGTGGGAAAGGGAGAAGAAGTTTTAGACTTGTTATTTTTATCCAATTCTATTTTTCTGTTGTCTTTTAGAGTTCTGCATAAAATTTTATTTAAAAGGGCCTTCTGCTAAATATATCCTAAAAATAAGATTTTGGTGTTTTTGGTTGCTTGATTGGTTAGTTTTGAGGCTTTGTTTGTTCTTGTTTTAAAGATATTTCATTAAATATCTCATTCTTTGAGAATTATTTAGTGTATTCTAATAGATCCTCCTTCCTCCAACTCCTCCAGGATGCATCTCTACCTCCCTACTCACCCTGTGTGAGGAGGGATTGGCTTTTTGAGACTGCATCTCCATCTTTATATCCAAGATTCACGCAGCCTCTTGATTGCATCACTATCTCCAGCTACACTTGTTGATTTTAAGATATTTTATCTAAGGGTCTTGCTCTTAGGATTAATAATATCAAAAGACAGAACAAAATGGTGGTTTCTTTGTCCTACTTTTATCTTATCTAATTTTTCATCCTTTTCTCAAATACTTGGTGTACTTTAAGCTGTTTATGCTGTCATTGGTTACATATAGATAGTTCTTTTTTATATATTCACTTTATATGATATTCATCTTATATATTCTGTACCTACTAGTTCTGATAGATTGTTTCCTCCTAATCTTTCTGTATGCATATTCATGTTACTGATGAATGCATGTTCTTTGACATCTGTCAAATCTTTTTTTTTTTCTTCCATATCACAATATTTTATATATCACTTTCCTCTTTCACTCCAGTACATTAGTGAGAGAAGAAACCTTAGGTTCATTTATGGTTTTGGAAGGGATGTCTTCAGGTGTTCTGTTCTGTTTTGTTTTTTTGAGACAGGGTTTTCTGTGTACCAAACCTTGGCTGTCCTGAACTTACTTTGTAGACCAGGGTGGCCTTGAACTCACAGAGATCTGCCTGCCTCTGCCTCCTGAGTGCTGGGAATAAAGGCGTGCGCTACTACACCCAGCTAAGTCTTCAATCTTTTACTGTTGAGGATGATGTTACCACCCTTTTTCTTTTTCAAGCTTCCTGTTACCAGGTTGAGGAACTTCTCTTTTTAATTGACTAAGAACTTTTTGAAACCTTTTGGTTGATTTTTTTTTCTATTTATCATAATTGTTGAATTTTGTCAGTTGCTTTGACATGAACCTAAAATCTACAACTTTTCTTCTTTATTAATAAAATACAGCAATTTACATATTAAACCAACAGTATGTTCCTGGCATATACCCCATTTACTCTTTTTTAAACATATACATTGCCAGATTAGATTGGCTGATATAACAGCTTTTGCAAACATTCATGATAATTAATGTCCACAATTATTTCTTTTTCTCATTTGCCTTTGAAGTAGCCGAGCTGATAACGTGAATTGAGAGATATTCCTTTTTCTTATTTTCTGAAAGAATCAATGAGGATCATTACCTATTCCTTCTATAATACCTAATAAGATTCACTGATAAAACCATATGTACCTGTTATAACAGAAAATCTTTATAAAACTCATTATTAATACTTAAAAAACACCTATATCTATAACCTTATACCTAATACCTAAAATCTAACACCTATAAACACTTAATATCTAAGAACGCCTAACCAATACTATTTTAACTTTTTAAAAAGATATTAATATTCTTAGCATAGGTCCGTGCAGGATAACTTGATTTTAATTGTGTGGGTACAGCAGTCACTCTAGATAGTCCTTTCAAAGCTTTAGTGTGTCTTTTGGGCCTAACTTTGCCAGTTTGTGTGGCCAGTTCATTTTAACCACTAGATTGTGGCTGGTTTATGAGACCAGTCTATTTTAACCGCTAAATTTGAAGTGGGTTTGCTCTATCACCTGAGACTGACTCATTTCTGTAGTCTCCTCAGTCCACATATGTTTCACAGCCTACTTCCTCACCGCAGTCTCTAAACTCCACATGCCTTTTCTGCCAGCCTTATTAGACTTGACTTGTGAAAGGTCTCTCTCTGTCTGGCTTGTGGCGAGAAGTCTCTATCTTGGACTCCACCTCAGTTTATGACCATTTCAGTCTCAATACTGACATAAGGCACACCTTACTGTACACTTCTTCAGTGTGCGTTGATTTCTCAATCCATGAGGGCAAGAGGTAGAAGAGAGTATTGTGTGGATCTCTCTGGTTTATATATAGCATCATCTCGCGATCCTTGGCGATCTTGGGAACCCACAAGATCTGTCAAGATGTCCAGTGGTCCTGTAGCTTCTCTAAGCAACTGACCTCATCTTTGGCTTGTGCAGTTTCTTAGCCACACCCCTTCAACAAGGCATTTTGTGTTTCTCACAGAAATATGGTCTAGGCTCTGTCCATCTCGGCCCAAGTTCAAGGGACACCAAACTCTCCTTAAATGCTGCCAAGAAGTTAGGCTGAACTGTATACTAATTTCACTAAAGAGACCTAACTTCTATCACAATCTGGATTGATTAATTTTGGGTTGGAAGTATGGCTTTAAATTACTAATTCCTTTAGCCTATCTTTGTTGTCTGGAATCACTTTGGCGAATTTGTCTTTGAAGAAGACATTTATGCACGGTGGGCAGGATGGTGTAACCTGTAACCCCAGTGCTGAAGCAGCTGTGGCAGAAGGATTTTGAGGCCAACCTGTGCTACACAGTGAGATCCTGTCTCAAAAAGAAGAAATTACTTGTCAAATTTTCTAATTTATCAGCATAAGTTAATCATTCTCTAATTTTCTTTTAATGTTGGCAGAGTGTGCTCTTTCAGTTCTGTTATTGCTAACTTGTACCTTGTAGTTTCTTGAACTGTCTAGTTAATTAAGAATCAGACTTTTTCACAAAGGACAAAGTAGTAATTTAGGCTTCCAGGACAAGAGGATAAAACACTAGGATATTACATAATTTCTTAAATAACTGGTTTAAATATGCCAGTTAGAAAGCTCTGTTGTTTGTTGAGGTAGGGTTTCACTATGTAGTCCAGGCTTGGCTGTATCTCTGTGTGGACCTCAAATTTAGAGGAATCCCTCTGCCCTCCCTGATGGAGTTATAGGCACACATAGCCATTCCTGGCTTTCTGTGTAGGTGCTGGGGATTTGAAGTCGGGTCCTCAGGCTGATAGGATGGTCCTTATCCACTCAGCTGTCTCTCCAGCCTTCTTAGATAGTAATTCGACATCATCTCAGAATTTCTTCTAGGATTTTACCCTTCAGTATTTTATAGGTAGGAATGTAGGAAGATTTTGTTTTAAAGCTGTGAACAGTGTTTATTAAATTTAAGAAATAGAACAAAATAATGGCCTATGTAGTTAATTTAAATTCTATACCAATGAGAAGTTTTCAGTAATTACTAAAATACAAACAACTTTCTTTTATTCATGAGGCTCTAAGGCTATATTATTTATATAATATAAACATATTTATTATATTTATGAAGTGAATTTGAATTTTGCTAGTCCTTCATTTTAATTTTTCCTGTTACATTGGTGTGGATTTTAGAAATTGGCATATTTTTTGGTAGATTATATATACTGACTGCTAGTAATTGATTTTCTGTAGACAGACCCATGCTAAATGATAGATGTACCTATTATTATTTTACCTTGTTCTGATGAGGAGAGATATTTATGAGGAAAGATGAGTTAAGTAGTAGCTTGTCCAAGTTACACAGCTCGTAAGTTTTGAATCTGGGCCAAATATGGTAGCACAGTACTTGGGAGGCTGAGTCGGGTAGGCTCATGAGTGTGAGATCAGCCTGGATGGACTACATAGCAAGATCTGGGCTTGCCTGGACTATATAGCCCTGTCTCAGAATAACCAAGTAGAATCTGAGCAGTTTGACTTAAAAGTCTTTATAAACCAGGATATGCCAGCATATGTGAGAGAGGAGGGTTGTGGGTTTGAAACCAGTATGGACAGTAAGGGAGAATAGGAAGGGAGGCCTCTATAATATACTGTGCTCAAGTATTTGAAATATTTATACCAAGGAGTATTGGTAGCACAATTTTGGAGGAAATGTAAGTTTACTTAAGTATCTCAGTAAAAGGAATAGCATTGGGCTGAGGAGATGGCTTAGTTGGTAAGGTGCTTGCAGTACAAGTGTGAGGACCTGAATTTGGATCTCCAGCACCATGTAAAAAGCCAACTGTGGTGGTGGTGTGTGCCTAGAATCCCAGTGCTGGGACGATGGCGATAGGAGGCTCCCTCTGCTTCCTGGCTAGGTAGTCTGTCTGAATCATGTGAGCTCCATGTTCAGTGAGGGACCCTGTCTCACAAAGTGGAGAAGCGATTAAGGGTTCAGTGTTCACTACTGGGCCTCTACTTGCATTTATACACCCGCACATGCACGCACACAAATGTGTAATAATATGAAAGACTTTTAAAACTGAATTTTTTGAAATACAGGTAGAAATTTTCTAGACAGAATGGATAAGAGAAGAATGACATCCCTAGAAGACAGAGTCAGGGCACAGTTTCCCAGGATCTATGTTTAACATGGCTGGAATATCAGACATGAAGTGTAAAGAGTGATGGTGAAGTCATACCAGAAAGGGTCTTATTTCTTCTATAAATTGTTTAGTTTTCAGGTAAAAAGATTGTTTTTGTTTGGTTTCAGCTCTACTGGAAATAAAGCTGAGACCCTTAAGTCCACTAGACAGGTGCTGCATCCTGGTCAGGTTCTCAGGATTTTCAAAAGCACACCCATGTATACATGTACACACACTTAATTGGCAGAAAAAGGGGGGAGCATAGGCAACCGACTCTTCGGTGTTTTTCTTTAATTAATTAATTATTCTTTGAAATGTGTATTTTTCTCCATGTATGAAATCAACTGGAGTCATTGTATATTTTGTCTGACAGACTAATGAGAGATGGAGAGAGTGTGTGTGATATAGTGTATGATGAAGGTGTGTGTGCCACAGGACAATCTTTTTTGGATTTCTAGACAGTATTTCTCCGGGTGTATTTCTGGCTGTCCTGGAACTTACTCTGTAGACCAGACTGGCCTCGAACTCTGTCTGCTTCTGCCTCCTAAGTGCTGAGACTAAAGACTAAGCCTGGCCACAGAACAATCTTTCTGAGAACCTACCTTGGGTTGCCAGACTTTTGCATGCCAAATGCTTTTACCTGCTTAGCTATCTCTCTGATGGTTTTTACCCAGTTTCTACTGGATTCTCTGTTATACTTTCTAGCTTTTCATGTTTTAAGCAACAGGTTAATTGGAGATTTATGCTTTTCAAACTTGTACACACATACCCAAGACCAGTAATCTCGTGTGTTTTATTAGAATGCTTGCTTTTCTTAAACATAAAGTTTTTTCTTAAGAAATGCAAAGTGTAATACATTTACTGTTTATAATTAGCTGGTTTTCCTTCAATAATTTTTTTTTGTAGTACTTATGTGGTAGTAATCGAAAGGACAACATATTTATTGATCCAGGATACCAGATGTTTGAGCAAGAACTGAATAAAATACTCAGAAGTTGGCAACCAAGCATACTTCCAGATGGTAATGCTATTTTAAATATATGTTGATAGTTGATAACAGAATTGTTATATTTACAGAAAGTATGTTAACTACATTTAGGAGGTAATTTAAGTTAGAAAGTAAGAGCTTGTGCATATGAGCTCATTTGCAAATAAATAGAATCGGTGGCTAATGTTTGTGAAGAACTTTGTTAAACCTGTGACTTTTTTTTGGAGTGCAAAGCTAGATATTTATGTCTTAAGATGTACAATTTAGATTCTTATATAAAGAAAATTTATTTGTTTATGAGAGTCCTGTGTTGATTTCAAGAATTATACAGATTTTAAATTATTTTCTGATCATAATGTGCTTGTCCAAGCATCCTCTATCTTACTGGGGATGGTGGTTTCATAGTCTGTTTCTCAATTTATGTGTTGTTAAAAGAACTAATATGTAATTCTGAGGTTCATTCACTGTGACATAATGTCAGTAGTAGATTGACATAGGGCTGTTTTAAATTCACTTTATTTCTAGATGGTTGAATTGAAACTGTTTGTGGTATTTATAATTCTTTTAAAGTAGTTTTCTCTATTTAAGGGTCAATATTCTCTCGAGTTGAAGAAGACTATCTCTGGAGGATAAAACAACTAGGATCACACTCTCCAGTAGCTCTTTTGAACACCTTGTTCTACTTTAACACTAAGTATTTTGGCCTGAAAACAGTGGAACAACACTTAAGACTTTCCTTTGGCACTGTGTTTAGGCATTGGAAAAAAAAATCCTTTAACAATGGAAAATAAAGCATGTCTTCGCTATCAGGTGTCTTCCTTATGTGGAACAGACAATGAAGGTAGTGTAACTTAAAAATATTTCCCTTTGTTTTATATGCATGAGTATGTTTTTTCTACATGAATATATGTGTGCATCATACATATTCACTGTCCACAGGTGTCATAAGAGGATATCATATCCCCTGGTACTGGAGGTAGAATGGTTGTGGCCACCATGTAGGTGCTGGGAACTGAATCTAGGTTTTCTACAATAAGGAATTTTAACCTCTGAGCCATCAGTAGCCCTGATAGTATAGTATTTTTATTTGAAGATTGTCTGTGGTGGGAATATTCAAACTTTTCCTTATTAAAAGCCACATCAGCCATTCATTAAGAGACTAAAGACAATTCCTTCAATAAAAGACAGCAAACTATGCTTTCCATGTGTGGTTTTTGTTGTTTCTTTTGTTTTATTTTTTGTTGTTTTGAGATTGGGTCTCACTGTGTAGCATGGGCTAGTCTGGAACTCCCTGTGTAGACCAGCGTGGCCCCAAACTGGTAGAGATCCAGTTGCCTCTGCCTTCAAACTATATCTTCTTAAAATGTCTTATGTCTTTCGTTATTGTAGTTTGTTTTGTTTTGAGATAGGATTTCTAGTCCGGACTGGCTTTAAGCCATATAGCAAAGGATGAACTTGTATCTGTGGTCCTCCCTCTGTTGTGACCACAGGCATGAACCACTACATGTTTTTAGACTGGGCTTCATGCATACTAGGCAAGCACTCTACTAACTGAGCTACATTCTCAGCCTCTCTGTTCCTCCTATTGGAAAACTTGTACAGTACTAAAAGCTACCACGGAGAAAACTCTGAAGTTTTCTTAGTTGTATGTTGCTAAAATAGGTACTAAGGGGAAACAGTAATGTCTCTGTTTAGAATTGGTTTTAGGGGACTGTGGGATAACTCAGTTGGTAAACCCATTTGCTGTACAAGTCTGACCACCTGAATTGGAATTCTTGGAACCCACATAAAAAGTCAGATGCAGTAGAGTGGGCTAAGAGGAGACATGAGAATCACCAGGAAGCTCATAGGGCAGCTAGCCTAGAGTATGCAGTCCAACAGTAGAAACAGAAAGAACTCTACATTGAATAGGTGAAAGACAACTGACAAAAAGTCCTCTTACCTTCACATACATGCTGTGTATTTGTGCACTCACATTTATACATATATCACAAACACACATACACATATAGGAAAGAAAAAAGACTGGTTTTAGGAGACTTACTTTTGTTGTTGTTGTTAAAGATAAAATTGCTACTGGAAAACGAAAACATGAAGATGATGAGCCAGTATTTGAACAAATTGAAAACACAGCCAACCCTTCTAGATGTCCTGTGAAAATGTTTGAATGCTACTTGTCTAAAAGGTGAATATTAGTGATACTTGATTAAATTTTTGTAGTACTGGAGAATTTAACTTGGGGCCTCATGCATCCTATGTGCATGCTCTACCACTGAGCTACATTCTCAGCTTGATACTTTTTAAGGTGTTTGTATAAATTAGTTGACTTAAGTAAAGGTATTTTAATTAATTTAAAACATTCTCTCTTTCCTAAATGGAATTTTATGTTCCAGAGTTGATTCAACTATAACTTAGGGTCCCCTTGTGAAATACCTAGCACATATAATTTAGGATTCTAGTTCATGTTAAAAAATCACTCTTTACTAAGAATATCACTCCTGCTGTCAATCCTTCAATTAGAGAATTAGAGCTGTTCTGTTGATTGCCGAAAGGAACCACACACTTTCAGCATGGAAGTAACTATTTTAGGCTTTTTGGGTATTTAGTTTCTATTTTATCTACTTAATTGTCCTACTAAAACTAGTTTCATGACTATTGTCTTCACCTGTGTGAAAACAGCAGGCACCGGGAACTGTTGAGGACCCATGGACTGTTTCACTTTGACTGTTGTTTTAAATAAGCACTCTGACTCTCAGAAAGTGCAGAGTGGGGCTGTGCTTTGTAAACTTCCCAAATCATAGTGCAGTTTCCAGGGTAGCTCTCAAGAACTTGTAAAAACATGAATGTCACCTCTAACCTGACCATGTTTCTAACTGTGGCACAGGGATAGCTATCTTTAGCTCTATTCATGACCCTCAGTTTAGTTTCATGGATTTCCAGTGCTGATAACTATTTACCAGGTGGCAATTCCTTTTTTGGTATTGCCTTGTTGGTATTTAATGTTTTTTCTATTGCTATTTTCATCATTTTAAGTCACAGTTTTCACATTTTCTTTTTCCTGAAATGAACATACACAGTTAAATTAATGCATTTGAAATTATAATTGGCATCATTGCAGTAACATCTGAAATCATAATAGGTATATTAATGGAGCATATATTTCCATGAAATATAGATACAGAATTTAAATTATAGCAGGGAACTAATTCTTCATCACAAAAACTTCGAAAACATTTTGCTGATAAAATGTTACTGTAGCTAGTGAGGCAGAGGCTGAACACACCTGTTCCTTGGGGCTGAGGTATTTTTGAACAAAGTAAAGTTGCAGGATATTTTGTCATGTTTTATGAAATTGACTTTTTCTTTCTTTTTCTCCAAAGTCCACAGAATCTTAATCAGAGAATGGATGTTTTTTATTTGCAACCAGAATGTTCTAGTTCTACAGATAATCCTGTCTGGTACACATCTACTTCCCTGGACCGAAACACCTTGGAAAATATGCTTGTACGGGTTCTTCTAGTAAAAGATATTTATGATAAAGACAATTATGAACTGGATGAAGACACAGACTAAAAAAGGACCATTTCAGAAGCAATGGGATAACACAGCATTAGATAGTCATGCTGCTAGATCTTTACAGGAAAACATTTCAAGTTTACTCCTTCTGTTTTGAGTTTTGTAGCTATATACCCACACTGGGTATTACAATGTAAATAATCTCTGAGTGAAAGTTGCCATTATTCTATGTAGTGGTTTTAGGATACTTAACAAATACATCAGATTCTTTTTTTATTATTATTTATTTGATTAGGTATGTTTGTAACTTTTTACATACAAAATATGAAGAGAATGTGCCATGTATCAGTTTTTCTTGTTGCACTGCTCTACCGTGGCAAAGCTCCCTCCAATGGGTGTGCTTCTACTGCGTTCTTGACCAGATGGTTGGTATGGGTAGCACTACTCAAGTTTAGAACTTGCAGTGTCTTTCAGAATTTTAAAAATAAACTGTAAACTAATAGGCTGGGGTTTTTTGTTTTGTTTCGTTTTTTTGTTTGCTTGTTTGTTTTGTTTTGTTTTGATTTTTTGTTTGTTTGTTTTATGTTTTAGTTACTGAAGCCTTACCACAGGTTATGTAGAGAGATACAATCTTCTGTACCAAAAACAGACAAGAGAATGCTGTCAATACTGGTGTTCTGTAATGTGAACTTACGCTGGTGAAAACAACTTTATGTTCCCCTTATTAAAACTTAGTGTCCTTTTCTCACTTGTGACTTTCTGCATCACCCCATCAACTAAAAAAATTATGTATATATGTGTAAGTAGAGAGAGAAAGTGACTATAACTTGAAAACAAGATTAAGACTTTTTTTTTTTGGTAAAGTGTCTGGTGAGAGTATAAGACTTTTTTTCTTCTTCCATGCTAACCATCAATATATGAATGAGCCTCACCACCACCCCAGGGTAGAACTCATGCTCCATTACAACTTACATAGCACTCTCAAATTTTACTACTCTTAGGAGAATTCTTGGTGCCTGCTTCCAAAAGTGATTGATGCATATGCAGGGCGGAAATATTCATAGAAATGCCACTCCTGAAATAGTCATTTTAGAAAGTCACAGTACTTGAAATGATGAAGAAAATGTGATAGTGTCACATTTCCCTGCAAAGATTACCAGTGGAGAATGCTGATTAATCCAAATGATTGAAGAAACGAAAACTGGTGAATAAAGTCAGCCTCAGAGGAAATCTTATGATATTAGATTGTTTGGCTTTAAAATTTTAATTACTTCTTAAAGAAGATTACATTTAAAATACCTTTGTGCTTCTTCATAGCAGTTTTTCTGTTCATAACTTTTATTTAGATTAAGGAAATTTACTTCAAATTATATTTTCTAAAGACTGAGTAAAGTAGCATAGAATTATCATCAGTTATTTGGCTGACTTTGTACAGCATGTTTGATGTTACTTATTTCTGAATTCTGAAATCACCATGGTGATACTAGTTTTCAAAATAGTTCTGAGGGAAATTGGCGTGTTTTCTACAGTGAGTAGATAGTATCTATATAGATAGCCCTTACCTATTTCTTTCTTCTTAGGATAAATTTTAGCACAGTAAAGACATTTTCTCAATCATGATTTTGAAAATTTCACAGGTATAGCCAGTGCTCGTTTAAGCAATAACTATCTGAAATGTTTTTGGCATGAAGATTTACAATATTCTAACTTTTTGTAAGTTTGACTAACTTTAGTCCCTTGGTTTTATATTTGAATCATCAGACTGACAGTAGTAAATCCAATACAATCTACTTTACTACGATAGATCCCCAGTCGCCTGTTGAATGAAACTGAAACACTTAAAACAGACCACAGATGTTTCTTAGCTTTTCAGCGATCCTTGTGAAGCACTTTTACTAGAAACGGATATTGTGATTAAAGAAAGGCTGGTTAATACTGACCATCTTTTATTCTTCAGAGTGGTGCTATAGCCCATCAAAAAGCAATAAACTTACCCACAAATGTCACATGTATATTTTACCAAATACCATAAATTTCTGCCGTGGTACTACTAAGCACCGTGTCTTGCTATTTAGTTATTATCATTTGTACTTCTTGCTTTTCTAAGCAGAAATGCCTACAGAACTTTGATCTTACACGAAAGAGGATTTAGCGCTCGTCCTTGTCTCATGCAATCCAATGACTGATCTATTTGATTCTCAGGGGGAAAGGAAAAAAAAAAACCACTATTTTATGAGAATTGTTCTGGGAAATTTATTTCACCTGGAACACATTTCTTTGATTCTTGGCTGCTCTCCTTAGCGTGTGGCCATAACTGACTGCTGAGAGAAAGGACAATGAAATGATAATTTTTTGCTTCCTGGTGATTTCTGATTATAGACAGCATCCTGTAAATATAACTTTATTGTCTTGAGATGTCTATTGAAGATACTATATTTTTCTGTTCTGAACGATTTTGCCACTTAAAATCGTTCAATGAAAAAGATGACTAGCCATTCTGAGGCAGGTGGATTTCCCATGCAAACTGAATCCTCAACGCATTTCAAAAGGCTTTTACTGTATTAGGTAACATGAGATATTAAAGGATTTTTCTAGGCAAGATGCTCAGCCTTTTCTTTTTCCCATAAAAGTACTTTTTACTCAGTTTGTAACTCATGTTTTCCTTTCATGAAATGGAGTGGTTACCAGCATGATAATACTGAAATAGGGTGTGTATTGTGCTGTGCTTTCTAATTTACACTGCTTTTTCTGGCGTCCCTGTGTCCTGGCCATTTGCAAAGCAGGGTAAACTCACTTATGTGGAGCATAAAAGACTGCAGTGATGGGGAGCACAGAAAATAGCAAATTTGAGTTTGCACTACTGTACCAGAGGTCCACTTAGTTTGTGATCCTAAATATTTTAAATATCCTAAATACAGTCAAATTAGTAAACAGTGTTTTTATCAGGCCAGCTATTTTCAAAGGATATCATTATATGGCTCTGCTTTTGTTCTAAGCAGCCACTGACTGTAAATTACTTTAGCCCCCACCCCTCAAAAAGAAAAAGGCCATGACTTTCATGTCCGTGTGAAAGCATTTTAAAGAAAAATTTCCTTACCTAAATTACAGGATTTTCAGTTCTACTCCTGACAAACCATTATGCATATTTAGAGTAGATTGTGCTTTGAAGTTTGCTAATTCTATTCTGTTGGGTCCTTGGGATTACACCAATTTCAAAGCATTACCAGGTTGGAAATTTATGTCTACAGCAGGTCAATTTCTTTATTCAGAAGCTGGGAGTAAAACAACTACTCTAATTTATATATTCATTTGGAAGCTGGGTTTGTGGAAGGATGATCTAATATGGCTGTGCTTCTCGAACCATGAAATGAACTGGATAGGAAAATGTCTGTACAAAAAAAGGGGAGGTAATATCCTGATTCCTGAATTACACGCTCATGAATTTAGACCTTCTGGAAAGGAGACTAAAATACAAACTGAGATTTAACTTGTAGACAGTAGTGACAAGTTGAATATTCCTAGTTTGAAAATCTGAAATCCACAATGGTCTAAAATCCAAAAATGTTCAAGGGCCATTATGACAGCACTCATTAGTGTTTGGGTGAGGTGTAGTCAGGCAGTAAGTCCATGGAATCATTACAGACCCTAGACAAAATCACAAGTGCGAAGCTTCTCAGCTTGTGTTATACAGGAGGGCCACAGACAGTGGTATCACTGAGCTGAATGTCAGACTGACCCTTGTTCTCTGTTGCAGCACAGTGACAATGGCAGGGTTTCAGATCTATGAAACCCAGTATTGCCTGGATTTCTGATTCTGGAGTTGCAGATTGACCTTGGTTACAGTACACATCGCAGATTGATGGTGAATCCTTGTGATTCACATAGAAGCATGTTTTCTTGGAAAAGGGGAAGTTCTAAAACAGCTTTAGTTTTTAAAGCCCAACTCAGAGCTGCACACTAGTATTAGCACAAAACTGTTTATGCCACACTTTATTTTTTTCTCTTGGTTTTTCTATACTCTGTAATCCTGGTTGTCCTGGGACTTACTTTACCCTGGCCTCGAACTCACATAGATCTGCCTGCCTCTGCCTTCTGAGTGGTAGTATTAAAGGCGTGCACCACCACAACCTGTTATTACACATTTTCTTTGTGCCACAGAACTGCTGCTCTGTGGTACGTAAAGAGGAAAAAAGTATCAAAGTGTACTTCTAAATAAATATTTAAACTTACCTGTTAGGAATGCACTCACCATTTTTTGAATGCGGTGAACAGTCAGTCGAGAAATACAAAGGTTGCTGCTGTGCTGTAGGTTTAATAGGTCAACACTGCTGTGAATGTGGTGTGCTGATTCCTGTGACTGCAGTTGCTCCTTGATCCCTTGGAAGTGTCAGAGTAGTTCTCGATAGTGACTTATCAGCCCTGGTCTATGGCTTTAAGCCCAGCCCAGTACATGACTAGTTAAAAATATAGTCCCCAACTGCAGACCTGTGATGTTCACCATCATTAGCCAAGTCTACAAGGGCCTCAGCTGCAATGAATCAAGAGCAATCCAGTTTCTAAGTTCTGTACAGTAGGTAAGTGGAACATACACTGTCCAACATGCAGATTATTTTAAGAATTCTACATTGGTAGAGGGTTTTCCATAGCAATTGCTTTTGGAATAAACTCAGCTAACCAAGTCATAGTGTGTTCTTAAACTCTATATACAATATAAAACATTTCCCACTTTGACCACACATTAGTAGTTTGGTTTTGTTATTTGTTTGAGATAGCGTCTCACCCACTCATCCAGAATGACTTCAAACTACTGATCCTCTTGGGCCCCTCTCAAATGTACAAGTTTGTAGTTCTAAGTTACTGTCAGCAGGTGGCAGTATAGTATTGATTGCTTTTGTTTTCTGTGGTATGCATACTGTATTTAAAATCCTTGGGAATCCTGGAAAGTAGAATTTTTAAAGGTGAATTATATGCTGTAGATTTGTGTTATTGGGGTTGGGGCAGCACCTTGTTAGACTTTACTGCAGTTAAGAACCAAATATGTGACTGGCATAAGCGATGCCTTACACAGTATAAGACAATTTCTGTCACAAACTTGGGGAAAATGTCCCCCTCCCCTTTTTAGTATTAAGGGATTGGTGATAAGAAAAGAATAGATTGTTATTTTAAATAAAGTATTTAGACTTTTTTTTGGTAGAGATAAAAGGGACCTGTAAAATTTGCATTTGGATTTCATTTTGTTTTGAGACAGGGTGTACTATGCAGCAATGACTGTCTCGGAACTCACTCTGTAGACCAGGCTAGCTTCTAGCTCAGAGATACACCTGCCTCAGCCTCCCAAATGCTGGGACTAAAGGAATGTGGCACCGCGCCTGGCCCCATTTGGATTTTAAGAATGCACAAAATAATTACTTAGAACAGGAATAAAATACACAAATGATAATTTTAAACTCATCATTGAATTCTGAATCACTAAAATGTAACATTCACTTTCTACCCTTTTGGGCTTTTGTAATGTAAGTGTGTAAACAGGGACCTTTGTGTAGAGCTACGCTTTCCACTGAGCCAAATGTTCAGTCATTCAACAAGCTGATCATCTTTCTGGCACCTATCCATGTGCTGAGAAGGCAATGGGACATACAGCCTAGGCCCTCCTCTCCAGGTTATGGTCTGTAGCTGGAGAGGCTGTCAGCTAAGATGGGCACTTGGGCCTTCCTGAGGGTGATGTACTGCACCAAGGACCAATTCATAATGAGACCAGCTCTGTCTATCTGATTGAAGTTCCAGGCTTCTCTGTTGACATGTTCCCTGTTCTGTCAAGAGGGAGATGCAAAGTGGAAAATAGCAGAGGACACCTCCCAGGCTCAATATTTCAGTCTACAGAGATTTATTTGTGTATGTCTGTCCCATTCTGTTTTTAATGTCCCCTTGCTACAAGAGCAGAGCACATATACTATGAGAATGTAATGGAGTAGGGTCATCCTCCCCCCCACCCCCAGCCTGCTCATTTCAAGTACCTAGAAAGTTGTGGCATATACTAGGTATTAATAAATGTTTGTCGTGGGACTGGAGATATGATGATTCAGTGGTTAAGAGCACTGGCTGCTCCTCCAGAGGACCAGGGTTCAAATCCCAGCACCCACATGGCAGCTCACACCTGTCTGTAACAACAGTTTCAGGAAATCACATCCTCACACAGACATACAGGTAGACAATCACCAATGTGCATAAAATAAAAATAATTATAAAAAATATTCATCGAGCCGGGCGGTGGTGGCGCACGCCTTTAATCCCAGCACTTGGGAGGCAGAGGCAGGCGGATCTCTGTGAGTTCAAGGCCAGCCTGGTCTACAAAGCGAGTCCAGGACAGCCAAGGATATACAGAGAAACCCTGTCTCGAAAAAACCAAAAAAAAAAAAAATATTCATCGAGTCAATCAGTGGTTATAAGTACCTTTAAGTTGAATGGAAAGTGAAGGAGCATTGGGGATACCGACATGATGCATGAGACTAACATGAGAATGTGCCTGTGTGCCTCAGCAGCTCTGTGCAATGTGGTGTGGGTCTTTCCTGACTCATCCTGCCCCTGGGTTCCTCTGTCTTCCATTTCAACAACCAGGGGAATTGGGGTATAGGACTAGATGTAGGCACTTGGTTAGTAGTGTACTTGGGCTCTAGAGGGCCTGTGTTTGTAACATTGGTCAGAAAGCTAGTCAAAACCAGGCACAAACCCTTAAAGGAAGAATGGGCATGTGGGTTGAGTGAGACAAAGGCACTCTTGACAAAGCCTCTTCTAACCCTTACGGTGCTGGGCGACACGTGTTTTTAGGGACTCAAAGTCTGAAAGCCCCGCTCTCTGGTTTCGGAGGGGATGATCTATGCCATATTTCTCTTTTAGATCCCACTTTTACACTGAGCTCCATCTGAGCCTTATTTATGCTGTAACAGTTGCACTTTTCAGCAAAAGCTAGAGTGGAGTGTTTGAGTCAGTCCTGTGACTATTTACCCTAAGTGTGAGGCTCCCTAACCCCAGCAAAAATTCCTGTGGGATTAAGAGCAATCATTATTACTGTTTTTATGTGTAACACCACCTGCAAAGTGGTAATATCACCTACAATTTAAAGACCTGTGTTGCACAAGCTGATGGCAGAACTATGATATGTTTGGGGCTTTAAGTGTGTGCCCTGAAGCGGATAATACAGTTCTGCCAGGTATGAAGCAGGACATCCAGGTAATGCTAGAACCTAGAAGTCATCTTGATACACAATGGCAAGTGAGTATATATATGGCAAGTCACACGTAATAGAGAAGTTGATGGCTAAGCAGCTGCATTAGTTGGTACTTCTTGGAATCACATTCCTGAGCCAGCAGAATGACTGCAGGAGTAAAGGTGCTTCCCTTGAAGTCTGACTACCTGACTTAGTTCTCCTGGACCCACATGGTAGAAGGACAGATCCAATGCCTGACCTCCACATAGTCATGTTTCACATGTGCCCCCACTTCTTGACCCCACATGAAAAATAAATGTAAACCCACATTTCTCAGCATATGTTCAGATTTAACTAAATAGTGAGGCTGATCTGGGTTGGTGGATGTGGAAAAGGAGGCTGCAAAGGGGAAGTTGTGGTTCTGCCTGGTGGTCCTTAGCGAGGTGGCTCAGGTCCCCAGCCCACTTAACAAATAAAGGCCCAGACCTGCCTTCCTCAGAAGATAGAGTCTGTGTCGTCATTTTGTGTTAGGCAGCACTGAGATCTCCCCTTTTGACCCGAGGACTAGCAAAAGCTTTTCTTCCTGCCCCACTGGGCACTCATGCCCTGGGGTTCTAGCTCTGTGGGGCTGCTAAGGCAGGGGACCATACCTGGCAGCAGATGCAGGCTAGGTGCTGTAATTACTGTTACAGAAATCTAAGTTCCCAGGATTCCCTAGCCATTAGGGAATTCAACGGCTGAACCATAGCAAGAGCAAAAACGCCCTTTTTCCTAAACCTGAATTTTTCTATAATTTGAGATGTGTTCTCCGCTGTCTCCTGAGCCTTACTGGATCAACTCCAGCTGGCTCCTTGAGCTAAGAAAACGGTTTGGACACATCGGTGAACCAGAGGTTCAGCAGCTTCACGCCTTCTTGCCGATGCCTGTGTGTTTCTGCCATGCATTCTTTTAGCACTATTCTCTGCACCCCCACTTGGAAGGAAGGAAAACCTTCTGTTTTGACCATCATGGTTCTCTGAGTGGTGTTATCAGAAAGGGACATGGAAGAAAAGGGAAGTGGTTTTATTTTGTAACCCAAATCCCAGCTCTGTGGTACATTCTAGAAACCCTCAAAACCGAGGTAAATTTTACTCAGATACATTTCTACAGGGAGCCAAACCTTCTAAGCGCAGAGGTGGTTACTTAAAATTTCTGTCTTTCTGTTTCTTCTTTCTCTGGAGTCTGAAGATGTGGCCCAGAAGCTTCCTGGCCCTGTTGAATGAATCGTCTGAAACTGTCACGCGGTCAAGCTTTCAATGAAACACAATGAAGAGCTGCAGCCAGATATGGTCACAGTCACGAAAAGGCTGACGGAAACACATTCTGATGATTTACAGTACGTCAATGAAGTGCGGCAAAAAGGAGATGACAGAGATTGGTGACGGGATAGTGGGAAGTTAGGTTCTCAGCAATGGCTTCCAGACAATTCTCACTCAGATTATCAGTAAAACATTCTAGTTTAGCTTTAAAGTTTTCTGAGTCAGTATTTTGTTAAAGCGGTAAAGAATCTGTACTTGGAACCACACAAAAAAAGTATTTTTTCCCTGTATTCCCTTTCTCATCTCCCTCTTCCCTCCTCCTCCCCACTTGATCCCCTTTTTCCAGCTCCCAGCCCCCATCCATAACTATCCTATTTCCCTTTCCTCAGGAGATCTATCTGGCCCATTCCAGCCCCTTACTCTATAGCTAATCTCTGTGGTTCCATGGATTGCACCTTGCTCAGCATTGATTTAAGAGCTAATATCCACATATAAGTGAATGCATACTAGATTTGTCTGGGTCTGGGATACCTCACTCAGGATATTTTTTTTCTAGTTCCATCCATTTACCTGCAAATTTTATTTCATTAAAATGTGTAAATGTACCACATTTTCTTTATCCATTCTTCTGTTGAGGGACATCCAGGCTGTTTCCAATTTCTGGCTATTATGAATAGAGCAGCAATGAACATGGATGAGCAAGTGTCTCTGTAGTAGGATGAATTGTCCTTTGTGCATATATCCAAGAGCGGGATAGCTGGATCTTGAGGTATGTCTATTCCCATCTTCCTGAAGAGACGCCACACTGATTTCCATAGTGGTTGTACAAGTTTGCACTCCCACCAGCAATGGAGGAGTGCTCCCCTTATTTTACATCCTCTCCAACATGAGCTGTCACTTTTTAAAAAAAAATTGATCTTAACCATTCTGACAGGTGTAAGATGAAATCTCAAAGTAGTTTTGACTTGCATTTTGCTGATGGGTAAGGATGTTGAACATTTAAGTGTTTCTCAGTCATTTGAGTTTCCTCTTTTGAGAATTCTCTGTTAAGGTCTGTACTTCATTTTTTAATTGAGGTATTTTCCTAATACCTTTTTTTGAGTTCTTTATATATTTTGGGTATTAGCTCCATATGGTATGTGTAGTTGGTTAAATTATTTTCCCATTCTATAGGCTGCTGCTTTGTCCAAATGACAGTGTCCTTTGCTTTACAGAAGCTTTTCAATTTCATGAGGTCCCATTTATAACTGTTGATCTCAGTGCCTGTGTTACTTGTGTTTTGTTCAGAGAGTCTTTTTCTGTGCCTATGAGTTCCAGACTATTCCCCACTTTCTCTTCTATCAGGTTCATTGTATCTGGTTTTATTGCTTGAAGTCTTTGATGTACTTGGAGTCATGTTTTATGCAGGGTGATTAACATGGATCTATTTGGATTCTTCTACATGTAGACATTTAGTTTGACTAGCAACACTTATTGAAGATGCTATTTTTTTCCAGTGTGTGTTTTGGCTTTTTTAAAATAAAAAAGCAATGATCATTGGTATGTGGGTTTATGTCTGTGTCTTCAATTTAGTTCCATTGATCGACATGTCTGTTTTTGTGCTAGTACCATACTGTTTTTATTTAAAAAGTTCTGTAGTATAACTTGAAAAAGGCCGGCGATACCTTCAACAGTTATCTTATTATTCAAAATTGTTTTAATTATCCTGTGTGTATTTCCTTATGAAGCTGAAAATTGTCCTTTCAAGATTTGTGAAGAATTGTATTGAAATTTTGATGGGAATTGCATTGAACCTGTAAATTTTTTTGGTAGGAGACCATTTTTATTATATTAATTCTACTGATCCTTGAGTATGGGAGATCTTTCCATCTTCTTCAATTTCTTTCTTCAGTGTCTTAAAATTTTTATTATACAAATCTTTCTCTTGCTTAGTTAGAGTTACCCAAAAAAAGTAATTTTTTTTTTTTTTTGGAAAGAAAAAAAAGTAATTTTTCTCTGATTTCTTTCTCAGTCCACTTGTTGTTTGTATACAGAAAGGCTACTTACTGATTTTTGTGTGTTAGTTTTGTATCCTGCTACTTTGCTGAAAGGGTCACTTATGTATACTATCATATCATTTGCAAATACTTTGACTTCTTCCTTTCCAATTTGTATCCCCTTGTTTTCCTTTAGTTGTCTTATTGCTCTAGCTAAGACTTCAAGTACTATATTGAATAGGTATGAAAAGAATGGACAACTTTGTCTTGTTCCTGAGTGGGATTGCTTTGAGTTTCTCTCCATTTAAGTTGATGTTGGCTATGTGCTTGCTATACACAACTTTTTTTTTTTTTTTTTTTGGTTGAGGTGTGTCCTTGTATCCCTAAATCTCTCTAGGACTTTTATCATAGAGGAGTGTTGGATTATGTCAAAGGCCTTTTCTGCATCTAATGAGATAATCATGTAATTTTTGTATTTTAGCTTGTTTATATGGTAGATTACATTTATTGACATATATGTTGAACCATCCCTGTATCGCTGGGATGAAGCCTACTTGATTATGGTAGATGATCTTTTTGATGTGTTTGTAGATTTAATTTGCAAGTAGCTTATTGTGTATTTTTGTATCTATGTTCATAAGGAAAACTGATCTGTAATTTTTCTTTTTGGGTCCTTATGTGGTTTGGATATCAGGGTAACTGTGGCCTAATACAACAAATTGGGCAATTGATGGGGTTATGTTATGCATTCCAAATGTTAATTAACTGGTCCTGCTTGCTGTCTGTTACTTACATTGTCTCTGATTGGTTGAATAAATGCTGAGGCCTGAGATTGGGCAAAGTCAGAGGTAGACTAAGGTGCTTGGACTTCTGAAGCAGAGAAGTTCATGGTAGAAGAAACCTCCAAGACAAGCAGCAAAGAGCAGAAAGGAGGACACATGCCGTGGGTTAGAGAAAAGAATGTCATTCCATGTAGTCTGAAACATCGGCCTAGCATGAAGAATAGCAGTCCAGGGGATGTATGTATATATGGGGTAATATTTGGGTAATAGCTTTATGAGCTGGCTTAGATGGGCTAGGATTATTCAATCCAAGCCAACACTTGTTAAAATTCATGTGGTGTCCCTATGCTAATTTATAATGTCGGGTTAAGGATTAACAATTGCCTACTAATTAAGTACAATTTAAATACTGACAAATAATTTAATTAGCCATATTTCTACAGATGGTGCCCAACGTAATTTAATTAATTGATTATACACATGATGCCCAACTACAGCAACTAGAATCCATGCTTACCGCCTGAGAAAACCTGGGGGAAAGGTGGTTTCCTAGCCAAAGAGCAGGGAACTGAACTCAGATGCAATTCAAAGGTGTGGCTACCTTTTAAAAAATATTTATTTATTACTTCAGGTTACATCTTCATCACAGTGCCCTCTTTCCACCCCTCCCAGGCTGGCCCTCCCACCCTTTACCCCCTATCCCTTCCATCCCACTTCTCTGGAGTGGAGTGTCCCTACATAACAGTCCCCCATCCCAGTTCAGTTGCCATATGAGGGCCAAGAGCCTCTTCATACACTGGGGGCCTACAAGGCAGCACCACTAGGGCAAAGTGTCTCATGGACAGGAAACAAAGTCTATGTTCCTGTTCCCTTTGATGCATTGGTTGTAGCCTAGGTGTGGCTACCTTAACAGAAGCTGCTGCCTTGAAGCAAAGGCCTTGGCTCTCCTTATGTACTGAAAAACCAGCAGCCTTCTAGACAGATAGGGATTAACTGCCTAGATTAAATTAACTGCCTAGATTAAAAATGGAGGAATTCATAATGTCTCAATACACTTGGATTCCAATTGAGTTTGTTTCTCTTAGCGTGCAAATGATTTTTACTCTGACAATTGTTGTTCTATGTATTGTTTTTGAGAAAAATGGGGCTAGGATAGGCTTAAAGGAAAGAATTTACAGATGGAATGCTAAGTTACCAACAATGAGAATGGGGGAAGGAGGGAGGCCCTTCCCGATGAGAAGACAAAATTGATGGCAGCTGGAGCTCACAGCTCTCTGGCTATTAGATGTTTGTCAGAAGTATCTGGTATTGGCCCACCAGTGAAATGCAACCAAAACTAGATTCTAAGGAATAATGAGCAAAACTTTAATTGCAGCATGGGATAGCACAGTTAGACTAAAGCTTTTGGAATGTTTTTGTTTCTTTGCTTGATTTTTGTTTAGATTTAATTTTCCCTATATCAGGAAGTAGAAAGGATATTTTTGTAGTTTGGAATTGCTAAAACATGGGAGATTTTTAAGGATTTTGGGCAGATTTGAAATTATCACTGCAATTCAAAGTTGCTCTCTGGGTTACAGAGTTACTAATATCTGGGATTTAAGTGAAATATTTGAGCAGGGTAGTAATGGCACACACCCTTAATCCCATCACACTGGAGGAAGAAACAGGCAGATCTCTGAATTCTAGACCAAGCCTAGTCTAAACAATGAAGTCAGGGTGGGAACCCTGCTGATAAGATAAGGCTGCTTGCTAAAGACAGTTTAGAATTCAAAATGACATTTTTTCCCTTGAAGGTACTATGTAAGTTTTTGCTTAGTAGTAAATAATAATGGCCTTACTGAACTAATGGATAAATATACATAATCTTAAATTTATATAAAGATAAAGGTGTGAAAAGCCAGTCTCCTTAGGTGTAGGGCTCCCACCAGAGAACTGGTTTCAAGAGGCATTCGCCCCTAAAAGAGATTTGTTAATCTCTGATCATGGTAGCGCACACCTTTAATTCCAGCACTTGGGAGGTGGATACAGGCGGATCTCTGTGAGTTCAAGGCCAGTCTGGTCTACAAAGTGAGTCCAGGACAAGGATACACAGAGAAATCCTGTCTCGAAAAACCTTTGAGAGAGAGAGAGAGAGAGAGAGAGAGAGAGAGAGAGAGAGAGAGAGATTGATTCTATTAGTCAATGTAAGGACTCAGAATTAGGCTGGGGGAGGAACATGCAAGCTGCATGCCTCCCACTGCCAACAGTTAACAAAAGCTAATATAAAATAACATTTCATGCTACTGAAAACCAATCTCCTTAAGAATGGGGCTCCCATGGGCTGGAGAGATAGCTCAGCAGTTAAGAGCACTAGCAGTTCTATGGAAGGATCTGGGTTCAAATCCCAGCATCCACATGGCAGTTCACAGCTGTCTGTAATTGCTGGGTGTGGTGGCACACATCTTTAATCCCAGCACTCAGGAGGCAGAGGTCAAGGCTAGCCTGGTCTACAAAGTGAGTCCAGAACAGACAGGATACAGAGAAACCCTATCTTGAAAAATAACCACAAAAAAAAAGAATGGGTTTCCCATGAGAGAATTGGAATTCAGACTAATACAAAATGGTTTGATTAATATTATTGTTTAATAAAGGTAATTCAATTATTTACCTCCATACCTTGATCCCAAAGCTTGGGAGACAAGGAAAAAACAGGTTCCTTGTGTGTTCAAGGCCAATGTAGTCTACAGAGTTCTACAGAGCAAATCAAGACAGCCCAAACTACAAACAGAAAACCTGTCTCAATAAGGATAGATATATCCACATAGAAATTAAATCTCCAAGGAAAGGAGAAAAGAAAAAAAGATAAATGGATACCTTTGATTCCAAAACATGGGAGACAAAGGCAGAGACAGATAGGCTCCTTTTGAGTCTGAGGCCAACCTAATCTATGAGCAACTCAAGCTACACAGAAAAAAAACTATCTCAATCAATTAATAGATGTATGTCAACTGTAGAGGAGAATACTTAAACTCCATACTGTCTTATTCTGAATTTTCAACTTAAAAGTGATTATATATAGCCATATATATGTAATAATAATTACAGAAATTAAAAAAGGTCTTCCATACTCACTTATAGAAATCAGATTTGACTGGAAAGGTCTCCTTATAGATCTTGGCTACAAACAAAAGAACAGGTAACCTATGTTTGCTGATTCCACCATGTGGTGGGAACAGTTCAGAGTGACTAAAACATATATATATATATATATATATATATGTATATATATTCATATATATATTCAAATCCAATAAAATTTTATTGGCTACCTAGAAGCAACATGACTTATTATTATATGCCATCTTTTCATATGGCATGTATGGAGACTTACAAATGTCTTTCTTCTGTTCAAACAAAGAGCAGAAAATCTTCCTTAATTCATTTGTGCATCCTGGACATCCAAGGCATTTTTTTATAATTACAGAACTATATGTTACTTGTGAGAAATTATATGTTTTCAGAACAAAGTGACCAGACACCAAAGAAGACAAGACAAATAGTCCAGATGATCCAGCCTCACAGACTGCCTAAATAGCTGTTTCCAAAATATGCATCCAGAGCAACTTCAGAACAGCTTGCCAAGATGGTCCAGCCTCACAGACTGTTCCAGCCAGGACTTCAGTAAAGCCCTGAACTTTCTCACCCAAAGTTCAGCCTTGGGCTACAAACTGCTCAGGACATTCAAATTATTGATCACTTAGAGACAAATGGGTGAAATGTTCTGTAGATATCTTTTAGGTCCATTTTGTTTATAACATCTATTAGCTCCAGCGGTTCTTGTTTAGTTTTCTTTTTCTTTTCTTTTCTTTTTTGTCTTGGTGACTCTACTAGTAAGAGCTGGGTATTGAAGTCTTCCATGGTTGGTAGAGTAGTAGTAGTGTTGCTTTTACAGTCTTGGATGCTCTTGTGTTTGGTTCATAGATGTTAAGAATTTCAATGTCCTCTTGGTGTTTTTTCCCCCTTTTGTTGAATATGTGTGTCCTTCCTCGTCTCTTCTGATTAGTTTTTTTTGAAGTCTATTTTGTTAGACATTAAAATAGCTACACCAGCTTGCTTATTAGGTCTGTTTGCTTGGATCCTTCTTTTATCCTTTAACCCCAAGGTGATGTCTGTCCTTGATATTAAGATGTGTTTCTTGGTTGCAGAAGAAGAACAGATTCTGTTTTCACATCATTTTTTTTTTTAAATTTGGTTTTCGAGACAGGGTTTCTCTGTGTAACAGCCATGGCTGTTCTAGACTCGATATGTAGACCAGGCTAGCCTTGAACTCACAGAGATCTGCCTGCCTTTGCCTCCTGAGTGCTGGGATTACAGACTTGTGCTAACATGTCTGACATCATATCCATTCTTAATTAGGGTTTCTATTGATGTGAAGAGACACCATGATCATGACAACTCTTATAAAGGAAAACATTTAATTAGGGTTGGCTTACAGTTTCAGAGGTTTAGTCCATAAATCATCATGGTGGCATTCAGGCAGATGTGGTCCTGGACAAGATGCTGAGAGTTCTACATCTGGATCTACAGGCAGTAGAAGAAGACTGCCACACTAGACCTAGCTTGAGGATATGAGACCTCAAAGTCCACCCTCTAGTGACACACTTCCTTCAACAAGGCCATATCTCCTAATAGTAATACTGCCTATGGGCCAAGCATTCAAACACATGAGTCTGTCCGGGCCATTCATTTTTAAAACACCACATTTCATTCCCTGGTTCCTATAGGCTTGTAGCCATATCAGAATGCAAAAATGCATTCAGTCTAACTTTAAAAGTCCCCATACTCAACAGTCTCAACCCTGTTTAAAAGTCCAAAATCTCTTCTGAGACTCATGCAATTTCTTAACTGTAATCCCCTGTAAATCAAACTGAAAAAAGCAGATCATATACTTCCAACATACAATGGCATAAGTTATACATTACTGTTCCAGATGGGAGGAAAGGAAGCATAGTGAGGAAATACTGAACCAAAACAAGACCCACCAGCTGGGCAAACTCCAAATTCTGTACCTTCATGTCTGATGTCAAAGCATTATTCAGATATCCAACTCCTTTCAGTTTTGTTGACTGTAATCCACTTCTTTTTTTGGGCTGATTCCACTCCCTATTAGTAGCTTTCCTCGGCAGCTATCCCATGGCTCTGGCATCTCTAACATCTTGCAGTCTCCAAGGCAATCCAGGCTTCACCTTGTCAGCTTCACACAATGGCCTCTCTAGGCTTCCATGCAGGGACACCCCTGCCATGTGCCTGGTCTTAGTGGCTTTCCTTAATCCCAGAGGGAAATTTTCTTTTGTCCTTGGCTCTAAAGTCAGAACCATGTGCCTGAAGCTGCCAAGTTCTGTTGCTTGCTGGGGCTGGAACATGGTCACCTTGTTCCATTACGTCCTCACCAGCTTTCTGTTTTTGATGGTTTCCTTCACTGCCTAAGTTTGGCTATCTTGGAACTTTCTCTGTAGACCAGGCTGTCCTTGAATTCAGAAACCTGCTATCTTCTGTCTCCTGAGCACTGGGAATAAAGGTTTGTACCACTACATCTGGACCTAAGCTTTTCTTTAAGCCCTTTTCACAGAATAGAAGCTGAGCTTGGCAGGGTCTTGCCCTGAGGTCACCATTCCCTTTCGTTCCGTTTACTATTAGGCTTTTCTTTAATCTCCTTGAACACAGGCCTTAGTTCCATTCCACTTTCTGGTGCCCCCTTTCTCCTCTAATTGTACACTTTGTATTTTTCTTGCTCAACTTGCTTCTTTTCATTATAGATTTTCATAAAAGTGAACACTAATAATCACACGACTAAGTCTATACTTATACTAGGCTGTTTTGAGATTTCTTCTGCTAATGAAATTAATCCAAAACTCTTTACTCTAGTCTCAGGCAGACTTTTCAGACAAGGACAAAAAAGCAGTCACATTCTTAGCCAAAATATCACAAGAACAGTCTCTAGGCCTCATACAAATATCAATGAGCAGTATTTGTTGGTTGTTGTTAGGTTAGAGTTTTCCTTCTCACACCCTTCTGTAGGGTGAGATTTGTACACATATTGCTTAAATGTGGCTTGGTAATGGAATGTCTTGTTTTCTCTATGTATTGTGATAGAAAGTTTTGCTGGTATAATAGTCTATGCTGTTATCTGTGGTCTCTTAGAGTTTGTAGAACATCTGTCTAGGCCCTTTTAGCTTCTAGAATCTCCATTGAGAGTTCAGCTTTTTTTTTTCTAATAGGTATGCTTTCCTATGTTACTTGTTTTTTTATTTTATAGTTTGTAATATTCTTTTTTTATTCTATACATTTAGTGTTTTGATAATTATGTATCATGGAGAATTTCTTTTCTTGTCCAGTCTATTTTTTTGTTCTGTATGCTTTTTAATAAGCATTTCCTTCTTTAGGTTGAGGATTTTTTTCTATGATTTTTTGAGAGTATTTTCTATGCCTTTGAACTGAGTTTCTTCTCATTCCTCCTCCTCCTCCTCCTCCTCCTCCTCCTCCTCCTCCTCCTCCTCCT